>PYXC01002467.1:327500-370000 GCA_015244755.2 Tenualosa ilisha | reverse complement strand
AGCCAACTCTTCCCTTTAAACACACACACACACACACACACACACTCACACACACACACATAGACACACACACACACACGCATAGACACACACGTAGACACACACACACATACACACACACACACACATAGAAACATAGACAGACACACACATAGACACACACACACACACACACACACAACACACATAGACATAGACACACACACACACACACACATAGACACACACACACACACAACACACATACACACACACACACACATACACACACACACACACATAGACACACACACACACACACACACACACAGACACACATTTTGATTACATTTTTTGGGGGGACCAGTACTTGTTAAAAAGCAACACTGCACCCAAATACTGACAAAGAGCATGTTGTGTTTCCACATCAGTCTAAATACTGTGCTGGCTTACAACCACGTGTGGATGTGAAGGTGACATTGCCTTCTCCATGTATGCAAACTGCCTGCAATTGTTTAGGCCAGCTATTTACAGCCCTCTAACAGAGTCTATGAACATGGCCAGGGCTGAATGAGCCACCAGACTTGTACGATATCCACCAATAGGCTCCACTATACTAACCCTATCCACTACTACACCCTGGGTATCTGATCATGCTAACGTTATCCACTACTACACCCTGGGTATCTGATCATTTTCTCTATACATGCATCAAAAGAGCATCCCTCTTTCAAGACCACAATGGTTTTAAATCTGTGCTGGCTAAGAAAAAACCAACACTCCCCAAACCTAATAGTAATCCTAAATTCTGAACCTAGGTCAGTGGTAGACCCTAGGGGAAGCTGTTGCTTTAAAAGGGTCATCCCACCGGGAAGTGCACCTCTGGATTTTGGACTTTTGCTGTGCGTTTGAATGCACAGTACATTTGCAGACTTACGGTGTCTCTCACCTGAGAGAAGAGGTTGTCTGTTTTACTGTGACATTTCAGAGATACAGTGAAGGGCATGCAGCACTTCACGACTCGTAACAGACTGTAATCTCCCTCAACGTGGACGAAGAATGTATTTATGCATGTATGAGCTCCTGGGTTCAATCCCAGGCATCTCCAACTATGAACATTTAGGCACTCACGTAAGCACTGATGACATGTGAGTTTGTTAGGTCAACATTTACATAGACAGACGAGCGCTAAAATCACCTCATGCTCTCATCAGGCACAAACTATTTGCGTTTGTCTGTCTTGACTTGTAAGGCACTTGTTTGCAGCCTGTTTCAATACGTATGAGCAGAAACTCCTCAAAGGAGATGTAGCTCAGTGGTAGAGTGCATGCTTTCTATGTATGAGGCCTTGGGTTCAATCCCCAGCATCTCCAAAGGAACTTTGTAGGTGTAGTGTGGAGGAGATGTCATGTTTATGTCGAAAGGTCAGCGTTAAAAGTGCCAGGCACATGCTGCAGCCATGTTTTTTTTTTTGGATGAGGGAGATTTTTTCCTTCAATCAGGTTTCGAGGCAGAAGGGAAGCACCTGAACAGGGACTTGAACCCTGGACCATCAGCTTTGAAGTTCTACCAACTGAGCTAGCCAGGCTTCGCAGGAATGTGTACAACGTGTACCGGGATAGACTCCCGCATTCACATTCAAGGCCTACTTTTTAAGGCCATTCCCCCTCAGATGGTGGCTCCTGCGCTGAGAAAGTTTCATTTTTAATGTGCTGCAAGCGAAAATCTTGCAACTGAGCTAATCAACACCTAGAGTCTTATGGCTGGTGGCGTTGAAAAAACCACTAATGAGTTAGTGGGGGGGCATGGTGGTTTCATGACTCTGTGACCCCCCAGCCAAAGTTATGGAGCAAAATACAAGCGCTCGCCCTCATCCATATTGCTGTATCTCAGCAACGCCTGCTCGGAGAGACTCGCACTTCTGGCTAAAACCCCCTATCGTTGCCCTAAACAGCAAACACACATACCGTCACATGAAACACACACTCGTACCTTACACACTCCAAAACTCTTCCTTTGGAACTCAAGGTTACACAACTGCAACAAATTCTAGAGCCGAACACTTTACAGTCCCAGACACTCTACTTAATCCGACAAGCTACAGAACCAGACATACAGCAGAACCAGACTTACTGTAGAACCAAACACACTACAGAACCAGACACACTGCAGAACCCTTCTAAGAGCAGTGTGTCGCTGTGTGTGAGAGGCATGTGTTAGTGTGTGTGTGAGCCCTCCTAAGAGGAGTGTGTTGGTGTGTGTGAGAGGATTGTGTTGGTGTGTGAATGTGTGTGTGTGTGTGTATGTGTGTGTGTGTGAGAGCCTCCCTGCCAGCATCAGGTAGAGCGGGAACAGGAGCACGTCATGTGACAGCAGACATCCAGCTCATCTGCATACTGATAGGGCGGTTCATCAGGCAGCACTAACGAGAGGCAGAAACCGTGTGTGTGTGCATGTGTGTGAGGCAGGCGGCGTCTATCTGAGATAGAGAGATGGTGGTGATTAGAATGAGGCAGAGGCGCGTCACACTTAATCCCGCACGTACACACACACACACACACACACACACACACACACACACACACACACACACACACACACACGCACGCGCGCCCCCTCCAAATCAAGCTCTGAGTTCCATTCAATTAGCATCTTAGTGTGTCTGCGGAATGAGCAGATTTGCCATTCGCTACAGATTGGCTTGTTTATCAGAGAAGAGCCTCCAGACACGGCTGATTGTGTTTAATTATGGTCATGTGTCACAAGTGTTTGCTTTCCCATTAGCTTTAGATGAGTTAGTAAAAAAGAGACTCCTTGTCAATCTCATCATTGCAATAGATTGGATAGTCAATCATATAGTCGATCATATAGTAATATCATTCTGCACCATGACCTTGCTAGATGTGCTCCCCTGAAGATCATTGGGTCTCCCTGAGACCCAGAGAAACGGCGCTATGCGGAATGCTTCATATAGCATATCATCTAGTCTCCCTACGAGCCAGCTATATGCCTGTGGAACTCTTCATCTAGCATATTGTCTAGTCTGACTAACACCCAGCTATACGCTTGTGGAATGCTTCATCTAGCATATTGTCTAGTCTTCCTACGACCCAGTTATACGCCATTGAAATGCTTCATGTAGTATGTCGTCTAGTCTCCCTAATATCCAGCTAGACGCCAGTGGAGTACTTGGACACTGTGCTGCATATACTATATCATCTCGTCTCTGAAACCTAGCCACACATGTGGAATGCTTGGACATTGCAGGGACCTGCTGCAGGCACAAGGTTGGTTCAATTAGAAGATGCTAACCCTAACCCTATCCTACATTTCTGTAGGTTGGTTCAATTAGAAGATGCTAACCCTAACCCTATCCTACATTTCTGTAGGTTAGTTCAATTAGAAGATGCTAACCCTATCCTACATTTCTGTAGGTTAGTTCAATTAGAAGATGCTAACCCTAACCCTATCCTACATTTCTGTAGGTTGGTTCAATTAGAAGATGCTAACCCTAACCCTATCCTACATTTCTGTAGGTTGGTTCAATTAGAAGATGCTAACCCTAACCCTATCCTACATTTCTGTAGGTTAGTTCAATTAGAAGATGCTAACCCTATCCTACATTTCTGTAGGTTAGTTCAATTAGAAGATGATAACCCTAACCCTATCCTACATTTCTGTAGGTTGGTTCAATTAGAAGATGCTAACCCTAACCCTATCCTACATTTCTGTAGGTTGGTTCAATTAGAAGATGCTAACCCTAACCCTATCCTACATTTCTGTAGGTTGGTTCAATTAGAAGATGCTAACCCTAACCCTATCCTACATTTCTGTAGGTTGGTTCAATTCATGAAAGTATTACAGTTTTTTCAACTGCTTACACACATTTCCAAAGCTCTGTGTCTTTTTCCCAAAACACAAATCCATTAATTCCTCACATAAATGCTAAAATGTTCAAATGTTCAAATTCAGCTTGTGCTTTCTTGTTCTGGCAGGCTCAGACTCTGTCACTGATCATATACCCCATAAAAGCAAAAAGTGCACGGTGCACGGTAGCAAAATGCTCTTCCTCCTATCATAGCTTTTGATTTTCTCAGGTTTACAAGAAGACCATCTTCTTAGGGATCTTAGGGTTCTAGGAACAAGTAAGGGACGAGTAAGTCTCTAATATATGTTGGAGCATGGCCATTGAGGGCTTTGTAGGCCATTGAGCAGAGAACTGTGTAGGACAGGACCTGGACCAAACTCTAGTTCGTCAGGGACAAGCCAAGTCAATGTACCTAGATAGGAGCTAAAGTTATTGATGAAGCCCACATTGTCATCGGCACACCATCCCGACAGTCACTGGTTCAGTGAAAAAATTCTGCTGAGCATTTCTTCACCGTGTTTAATTTAAGGTGTGGGACCAGAGAAAGTTCCAGAGTCTGACATCGTTTGTGCCAACCTGCACACGGAAAATAAAACAAGTTTTGGTGATCTCCGACTTGACTTAATCGGACATATTAGTGCCAGTGTGGATAATTATCCAGAGGTACTTAACTACTTTTTAAGCACTTTCAAATAGGCCTCGAAGTCGCTAGCTCTAGCCCCATAGTTTGAGGTGACTATGGCTGATGGTGCTGCTAGTTTCACGTTTCGTACAGTAAAACAATTCAATTCAATTCAATTCAGTTTTATTTCTACAGCGCCTTTTACAATAGTATTGTCTCATGGCGCTTCACAGAAGGAGCACCCAAGAGCAACAGGGGCAAGGAAAAACTCCCTTATGTTCAGTTAATCTAGGAAGAAACCTTGGGCAGATCCACGACTCAAGGGGCTAACCCAACTGCCAGGGCTCATGGAGAAAAATTACAATTAGTAGTAACCATGATAGACTATAAGTTGCCTATGGTTTAGCTAAGGTTCATAATAGTTCATAATAGAGTATTATCCCACTTTTACATTACATGGTAGTCAGTCTATAGGTGGTTATCAGGAATTATGGCTGGACAATGTAGCAGCGGCCAGGCATAGTGACAAACTCATTTACATTTACATTTATGCATTTAGCAGACGCTTTTATCCAAAGCGACTTACAACTCATCAACTATCAATTGTTCAGGGCCAGTCTCCCCTAGAGCAACTTAGGGTTAAGTGCATTGCTCAAGGGCACAACGGTGGCAGCCAGGATTTGAACCCACAACTTTTCAGGCTACTTAAACGCTAGCCAGGTTCCTTAACCACTACGCTACCACCACCCCTACTCAAAGGAGTGAGATGGGTCATGGGGGTAACAGTAAGGGTCCATATGACAGCGCCATTGTGAGGGGGGGTCAATCACAAAGCCTCAAGGAAGGTGAGTCGGGCCCAGCATCGGCATCCAGGAAGGTCCTCTGTGATGGGGAGTCGGTCCTGACATGGGCCTCCCGTAGTGTTGGTTGTAGTCCACTCAGGAGGGGAGGGTGAGAGGAGTCCGCCAGAATGAGGCAGGGATGACACTCAGCAAAGATAATTGTGGACAGAGGAAAATAGTGAATTAGGCCAGGCTCACACATCAGAAAGCAAATGTGTAATTTGGGCGTACATATATGTGTATAAATAATATATATATATAAATATTGAGAGAGAGCTGAAAGAGAGAGAGAGGGAGTTGTACGGCATGACACATGAAGAACAGCCAATTATCAGAGTTTTGTCTTGGTTGGGAGATGGGGGAGAGTCGATTAGAAACATGAAGTGGTTGGTGGTGTGCAGGGGGCTTCGAATAGGAACCAGACAAATGATTTTTCATTGGTTCATCCTATAGTCCAGCAGGCGTCTCCTGTGACTAGATTACCATCTGTGTGTCCTGTAGACAGTCCAGTAGGCGTCTCCTGTGACTATATAACCATCTGTGTGTCCTGTAGACAGTCCAGTAGGTGTCTCCTGTGACTATATAACCATCTGTGTGTCCTGTAGACAGTCCAGTAGGCGTCTCCTGTGACTATATAACCATCTGTGTGTCCTGTAGACAGTCCAGTAGGCGTCTCCTGTGACTAGATTACCATCTACATGCACGCAGGGAGCGTGTGCACAACACTAAACATGTGCATGAGCTGAAAGGGGAGAGCACCTCCTGCTCTGTGTCCCCTGGGTCCCTCTGCCTGCCATCCACAGTCCCCTGAGACCCCAGTTAGGCTTCATTCACAGCATCTAGCTACGGCAACAAACACTCTACAAGGTCTTCACATGTGCCCACACACACACACGCTCTCTCTCTCACTCACTCACTCACTCACACACACACACACACGCTCGCTCTCTCTCTCACTCACTCACTCACTCACTCACACACACACACACACACACACACACACACATACTTCACCGGCAATGCCACCACAGCATTCTGCATTAACATGCCATGTCATCTACCTTGGGCTGAGTGGGACCATCATTTGTTTTTCAACAATAGAACAGTGACCACACACCTCCACTGAGCACACACCTCCACTGAACACACACCTCCACTGAACACACACCTCCACTGAACACACATATCCACTGAACACACACCTCCACTGAACACACACCTCCACTGAACACACACCTCCACTGAACACACATATCCACTGAACACACACCTCCACTGAACACACACCTCCACTGAACACACACCTCCAGGCTGTGGAAGGGCTGTTTGACCTGGAAGAGAACAGTGACCACAAAAAGTCCCTCTTAAGAACATCTTAGGTTTGCTGACCATTTCCAAAAACCATTGTTGTTTACCAACACTGTAAAACCGCTCTCAGATTTATGAATGATTCATAGATTAACACTACACAACTATGTTTGAAAAACTCACAGGAAAGCCAAACAAACATTCTTAAAATCTGTCATAAAGAACATGCGTAAGTGCATGATCCATTGCTATGGAGACACCGGGCCCTGGTCTCCCAGTCATCTGACATGAGCTCAATTAAGCCGGTTGGGGATGAGTTGGACCGCAGAGTGAAAACAAAGCAGCACCTCTGGGTGCTCCTTCCAGACCTGGAAAAGAACTCCAGAGGACTACCTCATTATGCTGACTGAGAGAATGCAAGGGTGTGCAAAGCTGTCATTCAAGCAACAGGTGTCTACATTGAATAATCTGAACATATTAACCAATCCTGGTTTGTTTTATTTACTAAATAATTCCAGTAGTTCTTTGGATGTCTTCTGTATTAAACTACAATGGAAATAAATACTGAATTAGAAGGTGTGTCCTTAACGTTTGACTGGTCCAGTATTGGTGGGAGATGCCTATGGACGGCCTCTTTACCGTCAGCATGCCAAGGAAGCCCATGCCCAACACCGAAGTCCTGCATGAGAGCGGAGCACCCACCAATCAGCATGAGGCAAAAGGTGCCAGAAACACCATGGTGGAGCTTAAATGCCTTCCCGACCTCCTGAGACTAGGCATCAGACTGGTCTAGAAGAAACTCTGACTTGACCTTTGTATCTGATATCTGAATGTGAATCTGAATTTGAGTCCACTACTGAGTCTGTGTGTCAGATGGGGAGGAAGAGAGAGAGAAAGAGAAGGATGGAAAGATAGGGAGAAAGAGAAGGGCAGAAAGAGGAGAGGGAGGTATTAATAGAAGGCTATTAATTAAGGCAATGGGATTAAATATAGCAGGCTGGCAGCTCAGCTGGGGACGACTGGCAGTCAGAGAGGAGCGGGCCCACAACATCTGCTCACACATACACACCACACACACACACACACACACTCACACACCTGTCTCTCTCTCTCTCACACACACACCTGTCTCTCTCTCTCTCTCTCACACACACACACCACACACTACACACACACTGTCTCTCTCTAACACACACATCTAGGCATGTGGATGTAAGGGGCACTATGGATATGGACATACTGTACCCTTCACCTGCACCCCCCCCCCCCAAACATACAAACATACACACACTCAAACACACACGCACACACACATTATATTTCTCTCTCTTTCATGCGATATTTTACCTTTCTTCTCTAACTTTTGAGGAGCCCTCCACCTCAAGATCCCAGAGGGCATCCCTGGAAATGGGGGCCTGAGACGGGAGCTCAGAGAGGCAGATGAGAAAGGACCTGGACAAGTTGCAAGGTGCCTATTTTATTAGCTAAAACAGTCTCCAACTTAGGAGAGTTAAGACACCTAAGCTTGGTATGTCAGTTAGCAATATTCCATATGTATTTGTCTTTCCAGATCACCTTCTTGATACATTCAGTTCATCAATGGTGGGACCTGCCCAAAGCACAAAACAACAACAAAATGACAAATCAGAAGCCATATTGAAAAGTGAATCCTCCACATGTGGGCATCAGAGGGGGACATTAATAAATATCTCCTGTTCCTTGGGGACACTGGGAAATTAGTTGGGTAAGTAGGTTTCACATTTACATTTACATTTATGCATTTAGCAGACGCTTCTATCCAAAGCGACTTGCAACTTGTCAACTATCAATTGTTCAGGGCCAGTCTCCCCTAGAGCAACTTAGGGTTAAGTGTCTTGCTCAAGGGTACAACGGTGGCGGCTGGGATTCAAACCCACAACTTTTCAGGCTACTTGCACACCAGCCAGGTTCCACCGCTACCACCGCCCTGGTTTTGATATCCCCATTGAATTAATGCTGTCTTAACACTGACTACCATGACCTGGATAATGAGAACCTACACAGACCCCATTGAATTAACTTTTCCTCAGTGCAAATTAACCTATGACTTGAACTGAGGTCAACTGGTTAGATTTCTGGTTTGTGTTATTTTAGATGCAGAGTGCAGAGTCTTGCTGATTCTGGCAAAGCTCCCAGCAACACTTTGCCTTGGACATAGAGAAATTTCTCATTTTCCCGAAAAGGTACAATCTCCCTTCTATGCGCCTCAGTGCCTCAGTGCTAGGTCTACTGATGCACCTTTGGCTTATATGCGCCTCAGCGCCTCAGCGCCTCAGCGCCTCAGTGCCTCAGTGTTAGGTCTACTGATGTACCTTTGGCTTCTATGCGCCTCAGTGCCTCAGTGCTAGGTCTACTGATGCACCTTTGGCTTATATGCGCCTCAGGGCCTCAGTGCCTCAGCGCCTCAGTGCCTCAGTGCTAGGTCTACTGATGCACCTTTGGCTTATATGCGCCTCAGTGCCTCAGTGCCTCAGTGCCTCAGTGCTAGGTCTACTGATGCACCTTTGGCCAAGGTCAAGGTGAAGGTGTACTTTAATGTCCCCAGGGGGTAATTTGTTAAGCAGCCAGCAGAATTACACTCACCAACATTAATAGTTTTAGAATTTTTAAATCTGTTTGTTCAGCAGCTTTTTAAAAGAAATATGCGCCCAGATGGTAAAAGGGAGAAGAACAGGGGGTGATTGGGGTCTGCTAGAATTGCTCTGGCTTTTTTGAGGGACCTGATTTTATGGAGAGAAGAGATGTTGTGTAGGGGGAGACTGACAATATTATATATGCAGTTCTTGTTTTTCTGTGTTAGTAACCCATACCAGCAGATAAAAGAGAAGGTCAAAACAGATTCACTAAAACAACAATAAAACATTCTCATAAAACTACTGTCCATATTAAAATTCCTCAATTTGCGATAAAAAATACATCCATTGGTGAGCTTTCTTGCATATAGTGTCCACATGTTTGTGAAATGAGAGTCTATTGTCAATGATGGAGCCTAGGTATTTGTACTCCTCCACTACTTCCACTGCCTGGTCTTTTATAAACACAGGGGAGATGGCATTCTTATTTTCCTAAAATCAATAATCATTTCTTTTGTCTTACTGACATTTATGTCTAAAAAGGATGACTGACACCAGTTAGTAATATCTGCTACAACTGAGCCATGTTCAGGGTCATCTGACTTTAAAAGATATACAGAGTCGTCAGCAAACTTTAAAATATGACGCCCTGTGTGTTGGCTTTGACACATGTTGGTATATAAAACAAATAAAAGAGGGGAGAGAACACAACCCTGTGGAGAACCAGTGTCTGATAAAACATCACTGACCCTCACACGTTGGGATCTAGCAGTTAAAAAATCCATCAACCTACTAATCAAACCAGAGTCAATGTTGTGCAAGTTTTTAAACTATCCGCTAGAATGTGGGGCTGGATACAGTTAAAAGCAGATGAGAAGTCAAACGTGCAAACAGCATCATCCACCCCCCTACAGGGCCTGTAGGCAAACTGCAGTGGGTCCAAGCTGGAGTTGATTTTGGTTTAGAGTGCATTTTTAACAATTTTCTCAAGGGTCTTCATAACAACTGATGTTAGAGCTACAGGCCTATAGTCGTTTAGATGCTTAGGTGCTTTGGTCTTGGGTACAGGGACAATGATGGAGTCTTTTCATAAGTGACAGACCTTATTCAGGTGTAGAGAGCACTTAAAAATATAACTGAAAATATCTGACAGTTGCTCAGCACAATTCTTGAGGATATGACCACTGATACCATCAGGACCTGGAGTTTTCCTCTCCTTCACACCCCAGAAAAGTCCGTACCATGCCTTCATCAACATGGACAGGATTTTGCCCTGCATCTACAACCATAAAATGGGACTGTTCTGTTGTAAAGTTGTGGGTGTTAAAACAGTTCTACAAAGTATTAAGGTCCATTGAGAGTTCATGGTCTGATTTGTTTTCAAGAGATATTGGACATTTACTGGTTTTCATACCCATCATGGATTTCACCCCCTCCCATGCAGGGCGTGAGTGACCGGCACAAAGCAGGCTCTCTACCTTGTCTTTGTAGCAAAGCTTGGCACGTTTTATCTCTTTCTTGACCTGTTTTTGTAGCTCTCTGTACCTAGCAGTGTCCCCCTTGTAAAAATATCGTTGATTAATTGTATATTTAACTGATTTAGAAATCCATGGTTTATTGTTCAGATAACAGGAGACCTGTTTTCGTGGGATGACTAGATCCTCACAGAAAGTGATATATGCTGACACAGTCTCTGTGAGATCATCCAAATTAGTGCAAACATTTTTGAACAAGGCCCAGTCCATACAGCTGTAAGAGTCCTGTAGGTTCTGAATTGAATTCTCAGACCAGACCGGAACATTTCATTGATTTGTGTTCCTTCAGGACCAGTCTGTAAGACGGAAGTACATACACAGCATTGTGATCCGACAAGCCAAGTGGAGCTCTCTTCAGGCACTTATAGGCTCCCTTCACAGACCCATAGCAGAGGTCCAAACATTTCCCCAGGCAGGTCAGACAAGTCACATACTGGTAAACGGTTGGCCCATGTCAGGACCGACTCTCCATCATAGAGGCCCTTCCTGGACGCCCATGCTAGGCCCGACTCCCCTTCCTTGAGGCTTTATGATTGAACCCCCCTCACAATGGCACTGTCAAATAGACCCTTACTGTTACCCCCATGACCCATCTCACTCCTTTGAGTTTGACACTATGTCTGGCCGCTGCTACATTGTCCAGCCATAATCCCTGATAACCACCTATAGACTGACTACCATGTAATGTAAAAGTGGGATAATACTCCATTATCAACTATTATGAACCTTAGCTAAAACAACAGGCAACTTGTAGTCTGTCATGGTTACTACTGATTGTAATTTTTCTGCATGACCCCTGGCAGTTGGGTTAGCCCCTTGAGTCGTGGATTTGCCCAAGGTTTCTTCCTAGATTAACTGAACATAAGGGAGTTTTTCCTTGCCCCTGTTGCTCTTGGGTGCTCCTTCTGTAAAGCGCCACGAGACAATACTATTGTAAAAAGCGCTGTATAAATAAAACTGAATTGAATTGAATTCCCTGGCTTGCAGTGGTTAAAGTTGCCCATAACAAGGACAGGCGCATCAGGAGATATCCCCTAAAGCCTCCGCACCACCCGGGCCATAGCCTGGGTTGCTAACTCTGCATTAGCCTTTGGGTGAATATATATTAGGGTAATAAATAACTGTGTGAATTCCCTAGGTAAATAAAAAGGTCGCAGGGAGACTGATAACAGTTCTATATCAAGAGTACAAAGTGTTTCCCTGATTAACACAGTGCTGCACCAGTTCTTGTTAACGTAGAGACACAAGCCTCCCCCAAGTGATTTGCCTGTCACTGAGGGATCTCTGTCCAGGCGGGCAGGCGGGTTCCCCAAAGCCGTCGATCTCCAGATCAGACTGAGGGTCATGATCCTTGAGCCATGTCTCCGTCAAGGCCAGGAGACAAGCACAGGACATTTGCCTGGAGCTCGTCAACCTTACCGCGGAGTGACTGGATGTTGGCTAAGATGACCGTAGGCAGGGGAATCCGACGGTGGCCTAGCCTCTTCAGCCTCTGGCGCCACCTCATCTCCCCCTCTTCCTTACTCTTGGTGGCTTGGAACCTCCGCCTTGGTTACCGCTGAGGTGCTCAGATTGGATAATCTCCACGGGAAAGATAGCCGACAGATTCACGCTTCCAGTCCCACATAAGCAGGAGGAAATCGCACCCAGAAGGTGACAGAGAAGAGTGAAGGCAAAAGAAGCCCCCACATCCTCCGGTTAGTCAGAGTCACACCAAATAAACCTTTGTTAAAGTTGAAGGCCTGGAGGAAAGGGCTTTTGCCCCAAGTCATTGTGCAACAGCAAACATACAAAAAGCAAAAAAACAGGTATGTTGGAAGTGCCTGCAATTTGTACTATTCATGTAAATCTTATACTAATCTAAACTGATGTCAGTGCGTGTATATGAATGTGGTTACACTGAATTTGTCATCCATTTCAGGCAACCTTATCAAAAGTGTGGATTTGCTCAGATTTGTTGAATTAGGCACTTTGACTTCTTCAGGCCACTAATTTTATCTGGAGAGGCTCTGAAAAGTTCTCCACAAGAATCATACCACAGTTAAAAGCCGCTTTCAAGTTGGACGGGAAGAGCACAACACCTTCAACTACATTGGAATAGAGTCTTTAAATGATACAATACAGGTACAACAGAGTACATATATTAAGAATCTGGAGCCCATTTTAGTGCACCCTGCTAGGGCTGCTGAGCGAGATGCTCCACTAACAGACCAAGAAATGATCATGCTTAGATCAAAGATTGGACAAATATTATGGGTGGCAAGACAAACGCGGCCAGATATAATGTGTGATGTTTCCATCTTGGCATCCAGTACAAAATATGCTACAGTTCAAACCCTGCACGCTGCAAACAAATTGATCAGGAAAGTCAAATCTCATGAGGTGACCTTGAAATTCCAGCACCTAGGCAAAGACAATTCCTTACAGATAGTAGTCTTCAGTGACTCGTCAATGGGCAATCTTCCTGATGGTGGCACTTAGGGGGGACATCTAATCATGCTCATGGGAGAGAATGAAAAATTCTCCACTATATGCTGGCAGTCAAAAAGAATAAGAAGGGTGGTGAGAAGTATTTTGGCAGGAGAGACACTGGCCCCTGCAGATGGCATTGACAATGCAATATTTCTGGCTACACTCTACTCAGAACTTACTGTAGGTGACGGCAAGCACAGAGGGTTACCTATAGTATGTGTAACTGACAATCACTCACTGCTGGATGCTGTAAAGTCAACTAAACCTGTCAGGTGAGACTACGGCTTGAAATAAGCAATATCAAGGAGCTCATTCAGTCCAGAATCATCCATCGCATCATATAGTCAACAACCAAAGATCAGCTTGCTGATTGCTTGACAAAGAAAGGAACGTCAGCACTCCCCCTACAGAAGGCCTTCAGTGAAGGTGTATTGGCACCTCTTGGAATAAGGGATCAAGATATCAAACCTAATGGACTCTTTCAATATTAAAGCAGTATTTTGATATAAAGTTTTGTTTGTTAAACAGTCATACACTTGTAGGTTTATTTTTCTTTAAAGAAAATGGGGGAGTTTGTTAACTGCCATTGTGCATGTGTGACGTGGGGAGGTGTTAGTTGGAACGAGGACAATACATTGGCTGTAATGTGTGCAGGAGCTCAGTAAAGTTTCGTGTTCGTTATACTGATTATTAACACCATTGACCATCTGGCTAAACACCTTCCATCTTGGAGAGCCCTTCAGCAGGTGGTAGGCCTTCTTGTTGGGTTGATGGCAACATCCTCTGGCCACAGACGGTGTGTTTTTTTAAACATGCTCCCCATGAACGTCATAGGGGCAGAAAAACAGAAGAACAGTGACAGTTTCAGTGAGTAGATATCATGGGCTTGTACTGGTCTAGTGGTCAGTGGAGAAATTCAATTACATTAACTTTTTGTCCTCAGGTCTCTGAACATAAAACTAATAAAACCTTTGGCAGAGCAAAGGAGTTGTGGGGGCACCTCAATCAATTTCTTGGCATTTGACCAAAACTCCCTGGATACCAGTTTAGGCCAGTTTTTTTTCAGTAGCTCAGGAAAGGAGATGCTTACCATGGGGAAATGCGTTACCACTGCTTAGAGGTAACTTGGCTTACCTGGAAAGCCAAATTTGACAGATATCTGCACATCCGCCATCTGTACCTGTAAGTACTTTAACTCACCACATAGCTTCACTGCACTAGTATGATGTTTTTCCTTGCATTTGTATTATGCTGTTTTGTTTTTCCTCACTAAAAGAATCTTGAGGACTCAAAACACAAGAAGGTAGCGTATGGCATGTGCTACAGACTTGAAACCTCAAGAAAATTTTATATACCAGAAGCATCTGCAAAGGACTGCTCTAAAGTGAGACAGTGGATAATGTCGTCACTTTTGAAACATGCAAAGGAGGTTGCAGGTAAGTGTCTTTCTGTCTGTCCTTTTTAGACCACCTCTATTAGTCAAATATAATGTGTTTTTTGTGTACACTGTTTTAGGATTGAGGAAAGTAACCCAGCCTCTCACAGAACCCAGCAGGGGAACCTAGCCTCTCACAGGACCCAGCAGTGGAACCCAGCCTCTTACAGGACCAAGCAGTGGAACCCAGCCCCTCACAGGACCCAGCAGGAGAACCCAGTCCCTCACAGGACCCAGCAGAGGAACTCAGCCCCACACAGCTGGCAGCACCAAGCCCTTCAAAGGAAATACCTGGGACACCGGAGTGTTCAAGTTGAGTTGTTAAGTCTTGTATTGTGTTAACTTTAAGTAAAAGGAAGTTTTAAGCAATAGCAATTGTGGTGTATATGTAGTCCCTCTGTAACAACCACATGCTCTCCATAATAAAGTCAACATAAATATAGAGTTTAAGGTAGAATTACAAGTAAACAACATAGAAGCTGGCATTCCCCTTCCAGAATATCAACTATCAGTCTCCAGAACCCTTGCGGGCTGAGCACCGATGTTTGGGTAAGCAGCAAGTAGATATTCTGGAAGTGGAAGTAGATATTTAAACAGACTTAAACACCCTACCAGATTTAAGCACACTGTCTTTGACTTCATGGGTGGGGCACATGGCCATTGGAATAGCTACCCATCGTGAACCATAATGATCTTGTTCCAGAAATGGCACGTCTACTTCCATGACTTCTACTTCCAGTCCAGCCTTAAACACTGTACCCAAGTTGAGAACTCCCTGTGAGCCTTAAAGTCTGGGGCACATGGCTTATGGGACCTCTACCCATGGTGAACCATAATGATGTTGTTCCAGAAATGGCACCAATACTTCTATGATTTCTACTTAAACACCGTACCCAAGTCAAGAACTCCCTGTGAGGCTTAGGGTCTGGGGCACATGGCTTATGGGACCTCTACCCATAGTGAACCATAATGATGTTGTTCTTCCAACTCTTGTACATGGAACCAAGCAGGGAATCTTTCCAGTACCTCTGTGGGCTGAGGAACATCCAAATTCAGGTAAGTGGATATTCTGGAGGGTGGACTTTCACTTCCAACTCTTCTGCATGGATCCAAGTGGGGACGTTGGAGCAAGAACTTTGGCTTTGGAGCACCTAGGTTCGGTGAGTGGATATTCTGGAAGGTGGACTTCCAATTCAACTCTTTGCGTGGATCCAAGCAGGGACTCTCTCCAGTACCTCTGTGGGCTGAGGAGCACCAAAGTTAGGGTAAGTACTGAGTAGATATTCTGCGAGGTGTGGAAGTGGATATTCTGGAAGGTGGACTTCCACTTCAACTCTTTGCGTGGATCCAAGCAGGGACTCTCTCCATTACCCCCGCAGGCTTTGGAGCACCTAAGTTTGGCGAGGGGATATTCTGGAAGGTGGACTTCCATTCCAAACTCTTGTGCATGGATCCTAGCAGAGATTGTCTCCAGATCCTCTGCGGGCTGAGGAGCACCCAAGTTAGGATAAGCATCGAGTAGATATTCTGGAAGGTGTGGAAGTGGATATTCTGGAAGGTGGACTTCCACTTCCAACTCTTGTACATGGATCCAAGCAGGAACTCTTTCCATTAACTCTGCGGGCTGAGGAGCATCCAAAGTCAGGTAAGTTGATATTCTAGAAGGTGGGCTCCATTTCCAACTCTGCATGGATCCAAGCGGAGACTCTCTCCAGTACCTCTACAGGCTTTGGAACACCTAAGTTCGGCAAGCAGATATTGTCAAGAAAATATCACACACATTACTCTTCCTCTATCACACCCACACATATCTCTCTCTCTCTCTCACTTACACACACACATATCTATCACTCTCTCTCACACACACACACAGACACACACATCTATGTCTCTCCCTCTATCTCTCTCTCACACACACACACAC
Source organism: Tenualosa ilisha (assembly GCA_015244755.2). NCBI lineage: Eukaryota > Metazoa > Chordata > Actinopteri > Clupeiformes > Clupeidae > Tenualosa > Tenualosa ilisha. The sequence continues at coordinate 353,403 of PYXC01002467.1, read as the reverse complement.
ACACACACACATCTTTCTCACACACACCTATCTCTCTCTCTGTCATACACAAACACATCTATGGCTTTCTCTTTCTCTCACACACACCTATCTCTCTCTCACACACACACCTATTCTTTCTCTCTCTCTCTCACACACACATCTCTCTTTCTCTTTCTCTATCACACACATACACACATCTATCTCTGTCTCTCTCTCTCTCACTCACACACACACACACCTGTGTCTCTCTCGCACACACCCGAAAGCTCTCTCTCTCATAACCACACAAACACCTGTATCTGTCACACACCTAAAGCATCTCCATCTGTTCTGTGTCTGTCTCCCCTCCCCTTGCTCATACACACACACACACAAACACAAACACCTGTATCTGTCATACACCTAAAGCATCTCCATGTGTTCTGTGTGTGTGTGTGTGTGTGTGTGTGTGTGTGTGTGTCTCACCTCTCCTTATCAAACTGAATGACGTTTTTCCTTGGATCTGGAAGCTGAACAGGTTAATGAACTGGCAGCAATTTTGGTCATCCATTTACACACATACACACACAGGTCAGTTCAGCTCCTCCGTGTTCACCCACACAGACACACACACACGCACAGACAGGTGATTTCTGCTCCCAAATGACCACACACACACATACGCACACTAATGTCTCTTGTGTAAATTGTTTCCCTGTAATTAAATGTCTGGTGGTGCGGTGGATTATCTGATGTTGTTGCTGGTGTGGCGAGATGCACTGAGACTGAGCTGTCTGAGGATCTCAAGTAGCCAAAAGCCTGGAGCAGCACACAGTGAAGCAGCTGGATTATATTCTGAGATATATTATGATGGAATTTCTTCTGTATGTGAATAGAAGACAACTTCTGGAAAAGATCACACACAACACAAATATGTGATTAAAGCTGTTCAGTTTACCACAGCATTACCAGATTCACTGGTAAACCTGATAACTGTTTTCCACTGACGGCAGAACCTTTTTTAGCTTGCAAGCTACTTTTGAATGACGGGTTTGCAAAGATAAACCACAAGATGTTTTTAATGTATTCTGTTTTCTGATGTATTCTTCATATGTATATATATATTCTGTGAATAATGTCAAAAAGAAATGTTTATCCTCTGACAGAGCATTTGAAATCTAAGCAAAAACTTGAGACTAGGCTACTGTGGGCTACTTTGCCTTCTCACGTCAGTGCGCAGATAAACCTTCAGATAAACATGGAAAGCTGTCTTTTCCAGTTTTGTATACTCTATGTTACCTTAGAAGAGAAAAGAGACCAAAGACTCCATTCACCACAAGTTAGAAGAGAAAAGAGACCAAAGACTCAATTCACCACAAGTTAGAAGAGAAAAGAGACCAAAGACTCCATTCACCACAAGTTAGAAGAGAAAAGAGACCAAAGACTCCATTCACCACAAGTTAGGCAGGAGTTTGCAGCGGCTGCAGACTGTCTGTGTTGATCGTGTTTATGCCAACTGCACGTCAAAGCCAAAGTGAGGAGAAATGAAACGTCTAAAAAGCATTTTTTCTTAGAACATTTCGCAATCTACCTGCACTGCTTTGCCGATCTACTGGTCAAGTGCAGTTGACTGGCTGGGCACCCCTGATGTAGAATGTGTTGGGAAGAAACAAGGTTGGAATTGAGACGCACACACACACACACACACACATATACACACACACACACACATATACACACACACAAAAACTGCCAGGGCATAAGAGCTTGTTGTAGCGTACATGATGTGTCAAACTGAGTGAGCATGTTAACACAATAGTCACAGAAAAATAACAGCCTCATGTGTTTCACTGTGTGTGTGTGTGTCAGCATAAGTGTGTGTGTGTGTGTGTGTGCGTGCTGCAGAACCAGAAGTGAGTTGAGAGATGACACATCATTGCAGATCAACGTCTTGCAGTGAACATGAAGACACTGTGTGTGTGTGTGTGAAGGCAGGACTGAATGCAGTGTGTGTGAGTGTATGTGTGTGTAAACTCCAAGTGTAAAACATCTGGAGCAGAGGAGTAGCAGCTGGATGCACTGACGCCCACACTGATGCCTGCTGACAAGGCACTGCTCACACACACACACACACACACACTTCAGGACAGAGCGGGGTGGGAGTTGGGGGCTTGTTATCTCTGTACTGCTGGGCTATGTGGTTGTGTGTGAGTGAGTGTGTGTATGAGAGAGAGAGTGTGTGTGTGGTTGTGTGTGAGTGAGTGAGTGTGTGTAAGAGAGAGAAAGTGTGTGTGGTCGTGTGTGTGTGAGTGAGTGAGTGAGTGTGTGTAAGAGAGAGAAAGTGTGTGTGGTCGTGTGTGTGTGAGTGAGTGAGTGAGTGTGTGTAAAAGAAAGAGAGAGTGTGTGTGGTTGTATGTGAGTGAGTGAGTGTGTGTAAGAGAGAGAGAGAGTGTGTGTGGTTGTGTGTGAGTGAGTGAGTGTGTGTAAGAGAGAGAAAGTGTGTGTGGTCATGTGTGTGTGAGTGAGTGAGTGAGTGAGTGTGTGTAAAAGAAAGAGAGAGTGTGTGTGGTTGTACGTGAGTGAGTGAGTGTGTGTAAGAGAGAGAGAGAGTATGTGTGGTTCTGTGTGAGTGAGTGAGTGTATGTAAGAGAGAGAGAGTGTGTGTGTTGTGTGTGAGTGTGTGAGTGAGTGTGTGTATGAGAGAGAGAAAGTGTGTGTGGTTGTGTGTGAGTGACTGAGTGAGTGTGTGTAAGACAGAGAGAGAGTGTGTGGTTGTGTGTGAGTGAGTGAGTGTGTGTATAAGAGAGAGAGAGAGTGTGTGTGAGTGATTGAGTGTGAGTAAGAGAGAGAGAGTGTGTGTGGTTGTGTGTGAGTGAGTGAGTGTGTGTAAGAGAGAGAGAGAGTGTGTGTGAGTGAGTGAGTGTGTGTAAGAGAGAGAGAGTGTGTGTGGTTGTATGTGAGTGAGTGAGTGTGTGTAAGAGAAAGAGTGTGTGTGGTTGTGTGTGAGTGAATGAGTGTGTGTAAGAGAGAGAGAGAGTATGTGTGGTTGTGTGTGAGTGAGTGAGTGTGTGTAAGAGAGAGAGAGAGTGTGTGTGGTTGTGTGTGTCTCAAGGTGTTTACAGAGAGACCTGTTCTAGGAACAGTCCATGGAGAATTCCATTCTACAAACTCCTCAAAGCTGGGAAGCCGGACAGCTGGCCCTATGGTGACGCAAGCACACGCATGGTGAGACAGCCTACTTTTCCACACACATTTAGCTTGTATTCAATTTAGCAACTTCAATTTGGCAACAAAACTACAGTTAGCTTACTGAGCTGTTACCTCACTCAGCTGACCACCGTAGGTAACGTTCCTCAGGATTTGGTTCTTTTCTGCAAAGCAGATGCAGTGACTTAACAATTAAAGCAGGTCAGGTAGAGTGGCTTTCTGCAACCAACATGCACACTGGCGACAGAATCTAGTTTTATAAACGTTTATGACAGAAATAATTTTCCCATTTACTGAAATATCCAGCTTTTAGGGTGCTATTTAAACACAGATTTAATCATCCTTACAAGCAGTTTTCCACTGTAGGCTGTATTCCTGCATGGGCATAATTAAAACACTGCATATTACCTTAAGGTACTGTATTTATGGAGTTAAAGGGGACATATTACCTTAAGGTACTGTATTTATGGAGTTAAAGGGGACATATTACCTTAGGGTACTGTAAATGCCACTCAAACTGGTATTATTACCTGGATGTTTCCTATTCTGATTCTGCCCCCTTCAGAACAGGCTGCTTCTCATTACTATTCCTGTCTCATTAATATTCATTACTATTCCAGTCTCATTAGTATGCATGAGGAAATGCAGCGTTCTCATTTCAGTTGACCAATGAGAGCATAGCAACAGGTCGTGACAGTATACACAGACAAATCCCATCTTTCCTGAGAATTTTGGCTAATTTGACAAAAAATGAGCTATCATTGCTATCTGAATTAGATAGTGTTAGTGGCTGATATTACTGTTAAAAAATAATCACTTGTGAGTCTGTGTGCACATCCATCTGCCCTACAGCACACTGCCATGAAATGGTTTGAGTTGCTAAAATGTGATCATCATCATGTATGCTTAAGCTTGACACTTGTCTCTGTCTCAGAATGCCTGGTAGAAACATGGTGCTTCTAGTCACAGTGTTGGTCTGATCCTTGCTAATATGGTCAAGTTATTTAGTGGGAAATTCTTCAAATTAGGCTTGTAAGATCAGCTTGTTAGATGTTAGATCATTAACCTTCGTCGGTCTCACACCAAACTTCAGACTTTGCAGTTGTCCCTTCCTGTCACTAAATGATGGTGTTGATTTTTTCTGAACCTGGCAAAAACTGCAAAAACAAAAACATTTCGGAAACAGCATGGTGTTTGTTTTGCCTATTATACTCTGTATGGAAGATATTATTAACACAGATCAGGTGTTGGTTGCAGGATGCAGGTTAATGTAGGGAAGAAACAGAAGGCCTGTGCCTTGTCTCCCAAATGTTCTCAAATGCTCTTGAACTTTGGACAGACACATGTATTTATGGTATTTATTGTGAGAAACTACAATTAATCTGACTCCATAAAATTAATAGGTTGACCTTGAATATTAGTAGTTTACCAGCTAAAAGCACAAGAGTAGCATGGCATAGGAGAAGAGAGATATATGAACTGGTGGAATAATGAATGATCTATTTAAAAGTAAGCCATAAACTCAAAGCTAGTTAAACTGAATGCAAGTCATAATCAAATAAAACATAAACCAATTAGATAACCAGATAACCCAAAAGAAGAATAAACCAAGAAAGTAAAGAAATGGCGCTCTATCCAGCAATTGGTCAGCTGGCCCATGCCAGCGAAAGGTGTGAATTCAAATTAGTATACAGACTACGGTGTAGTTATTCATGTATAACTAGGTACATATACTTTAGATGCCACAAAACTATGATTAGACTGCTGCACATTACAAGCATCAGTTCAAGACCAAACATGACAATATCAATTCCACAATAACCATAATATGAATTATAATAATATATTAATATATTAACACAACAAAGCAAAGTTCCTTTGTTTAGAGAGGGGTCCCCAAGATCCGCTCATAGTCAGCTTTGGCCTCCTATGGAGGGGCAAACCTTAAGTCTTTTGTGTGCTTGGCTTCAGGGCTAACTCAGGGCTAACTCAGGGCTAACTCAGGGCTAACGAAAATGTGGATTTCAGTCAATTTTGCCTTACATTAATGACAAGTATCTTTTATTTGGGCTGTTTGGGATTTGGGTTGTCTATGCAGCTTTGAGCATGAAGTTAGGAAAAACCAACCAAAAATAGTGGAGCATTGACTATGCTGTATCAGAGAATTGAATAAACCTGCTGTATCTAATGGGTGGGGTGGAGGTTTCTCCTAGCCTGATGTCAGTCTAGGCTTATCATCCAAATGGTTCATTGTAGCACATGTTTTCTGATATCTAAATCTAAGCATCAGAATGGAAATACAAAGTCAAACAAAAAAGCCCTTTTGGCATAATATGTCCCCTTTAAAGCGTCTTTGGTACACACAGCTAAAATCAGTCACTGTGTATTGTGGAATCAAGCAGACCAGTTTATCTCACTCCTCTGTGTGGCCCCTCTCAGGTTCTCAGGCCCTTCTCAGCATGTCAGCTGAGAATGTCAGGGACAGGAGTCTGCCACTGAACATTTTTGGTGGTGTTCAGCTGTAGATGGTTTGTCTTATACCATCCCACAAAGCCCTTCACAAGGCTCCTGTACTCCCCATGCCGTACAACTCTCTCTCCCTCTCTTCTGTCTCTCTCTCTTATAAATATATATTTACATATAGTTGTGTATATGACATATATGACCAGTGAAGTGGCCTAACTCATTTGTTTCCTCTGTCCTCTTACCCTGCAATCATTTTTGCTGAGTGTCATCTCACTCTGTGAGATGCTCCGTGCCGTTAACCCCAGGAAGGCTACAGGCCCGGATGGGGTACCAGGGAGAGTGCTCAAGGCATGTGCTGACCAGCTAGTACAGGTCTTCTCTAACATTTTCAACTGGTCACTGAAACAAGCTGTCATCCCTGCTTGCTTGAAGTCTTCCCAGTCCCCAATCATCCCGGTCCCCGAAAAGACACCCACAACCAGCCTCAATGACTTCCGCCCTGTTGCACTCACCCCAGTGATCACCAAGTGCTTTGAGAAACTGGTCCTGAGACACATCAAAGCCTGTCTCCCCCCTACCCTAGACCCACATCAGTTTGCATACTGGTCTAACCGAAGATGCAATAGCCACCACTCTCCACTCTGCACTGAGTCATCTGGAGAAACAGGGGAGCTACGTCATGATGCTCTTCATTGACTACAGCTCAGCCTTCAACACAATAATACCGGACATTCTGATCCCCAAGTTAGCCAACGTGGGGCTCCCACTATCAACCTGCACCTGGATTAAAGACTTTCTGGTCAACCGACCCCAGCAGGTGAAACTGGGTCATCACCTCTCTTTTGCCCGCACTCTCAGCACCGGCTGAGCCCACTTCTCTACTCGCTCTACGCATCCGACAGCGGTCCCACACACCCAGAGAACATCATTGTCAAATTCACCGATGACACAACCGTGGTGGGGCTGATAACAGGGGGAAACAAGATGGCTTACAGAGATGAGGTCCTGAAACTTGGTGAGTGATGTGCATCTAACAACTTGGCACTGAATATCACCAAGACTAAGGAGCTCATCCTGGACTTCCGGCGGAACAGAGCTGGCCCTGCCCCCCTGTACATCAACAGCGAATGTGTGGAGCGAGTGGAGTCCTTCAAATTCCTCGGGGTCCACATCTCTGCAGACCTCTCCTGGTCAGCCAACACCTCAGCTCTGGTCAAAAAGGCCCAGCAGCAGCTACACTTCTTGAGGGTGCTCATGAGGGAGCAACTGTACACTAACCTGCTGGTGACCTTCTACCGCTCCACCATTGAGAGTATGCTGACCTACGCTGTGTCAGTGTGGCACTCCAGCTGCACAGAGGCTGACAGAAAAAGACTGCAGAGGGTGACCAACACTGCACAAAAAAATCATTGGCTGCCCTCTGCCTTCAATTGCCACCTTCTTCAACTCCTGCTGTCTCAGCAGGGCCAGGAACATCTGAAAGGACAACACTCACCCCGGTTTCCATCTCTTCAACCTGTTGCCATCTGGCAGACGTTTCAGGTCCATAACAACCAGAACAAATAGATTCAGGGACAGTTTCTATCCCAAAGCCATCAACATACTGAACTCACATATGAGGACTGTTAGATTTTGTATGTGGGTGAGTGTCTGTAGTGAAACCAGGGGAACCGCTCTGACACACCATCCCCATGTGCATTCCTATACAGCTGCCTACCCTGTCTGGGTACTCAGTGGCTTTACATAGGTGTTTTTCCTCTCTTTTATTGCATAGTAGTTTTGTACAGTAGTTTTTGTAAAGGACTTATTTATACTTTGTAATAGTTTTACATAGGACATTTATACTTTGTGCTGTGTGCACTTTTAAGGAGTTGCTTTAAATCTCACTAGCTGACCTGTCACCAACTCCCTCTGAATGTACCAACTTCACAGGAGGCCCATGCCAGGACTGACTCTAGACGGCTAAAGGCCCTTCCTAGACGCCCATGCCAGGACCGACTCTCATTCCAGAGGCCCACCATTGACCCCTCCTCACAATGGCACTGTCAAAATGGACCCTCCCAATGCCCCCATAATCGACCTCACTCCTCACTCTGTAAAAGTTTTTACAACCACCTATGGCTTGGTATAATGTTGTGGGACAATATTTTGGAATTATTATGATGCTCAGTTAATCTACCATATTCTATCACGGTAACTTCTGATTGTACTTTTTTCCTGCATTACCCCTGGCTCTGCCACAAGGGAGTTTTTCTTTGTCCCCGTTGCTCTTGGGTGCTCCTTGCTGTAAGTCGCTATGAGACAATACTATTGTAAAAGGTGCTGTATTAATACAATGATATTGCACTGAATAGCATTTCCTCAGCAGTGGGAGGGGGTAGGTCTGTATGCATCCCTCATGTTAGCATACATCAAGTCTATTGTCTTGTTTTTCCTTGTTGGACAGTCCACAAATTGACAGAAGTCAGAAATCAAGTGTAACATGGTTGAAGATACCAGAGATTGCAATAAAGGCATCTTTGTGTTGGGTTTTGCATGGAATGGTGTGTTGAATTCCACATGGAGACTTAGCAGCACTAATGAAACAAGACATCAAACTGAATTTCCTGAAGGGAGAGAAGCGAAGGCTACAGGCAGCTGAGCTGAGAGCTCTGTAGAAAGCATTTCCCACTGATTCAAACATCCATACACCAGCTTTTAAGGTGCTTTATTTTTGTACTTCAAGTGATTCTGCTACATACAGCCTTAATTACACTTAAATCAATGTGAGTAACCAGCAAAGTGATATGAACTGTTATTTACAAATGCTTTCCCAGCTGGTATGCTAACGTTAGCCACTCATATCTTATTGGCAGCCTCTGTTTGACAACTGATCAAACTTTGTTCAGATTGGTAAACTTTGATTTAATACTGACTCTAACATAGAGAAACATTACAAACTCAAACCCACAAGAAATTTCCTTCATGAAGATTTAGCAGCACTAGCTTTCAAGCAAGCTAACAAGTAGAACACTGACCAAGCTAACTTTGCTCCCTTGGTCTCAGGGATTCAACCAATCAACACACTCCTGGGTACAATTACGTTACCAAGGGGTTTCTAGTGTTGCTCAATGGTCCCTACCCTGATTCAGGCACTAAAATAGTTATAGGAACTGCAGAACACAGAAGTACAATAGTCACAAGTCTCCCTTGTCCGTTCATGCCAAAGGTTATAGGGACTTATAGGGAGTGAGTGTGCATGTTTCTGAGAGAGGGAGAGTGTGTGTGTGGTTGTGTGTGTGTGAGAGAGAGAGAGTGTGTGTGTGGCCGTGTGGTTGTGTGTGTGTGAGAGAGAGAGAGTGTGTGTGTGTGTGTGAGGGAGAGTGTGTGTGTGTGTGTGTGTTGGGCAGTTGAGCTGGCTGTGCTTTAGGAGACTCAGTCAATTAGCAGCCAGCAGCCATTTGCTTTCCCAGCTAGCAGCTTTATTATGAGTAATGACCTTTCCATTGGAGACTTGGCCACACACACACACACACACACACACACAGTCTCACACACACATACATACCAATGTAATGGCATTTCCAGTGCAGACAAGGCCACACACACAGTCACACACACACACACACTCCAATATAATGGCCTTTCCAGTGGAGACTAGGCCACAAACACACACACACGGTCACACACACACACACACACACACACACCAATGTAATGGCCCTTCCAGTGGAGACTGGGTCACACCCACACAGGGCACACACACAGTCTCACATACACACACACCCCACACCAATGTAATGGCCTCTGTAGTGGAGACTGGTCTGTGGTCGCGCACACACACACATACAAACACACCCACACATTAGTGTAATGGCTTCTATAGTGGAGACTGCTCTGTGGTCACACAGGGTGCACACTTACACACACACACACACGTACACACACCAATGTAATGGCCTCTGTAGTGGAGACTAGTCTAATGTGTTGACTGCACATGAATGTCATGAATGAGCAAGAGCTCATATAGCAATATGTGTGTGTGTGTGTGCGCACAAGAGAGAGAGGAGAGGAAGCAAGTGTGTGTGTGTTTGTGTGAGTGTGTGTGAGAGTGTGATTATATTCGATAGTGAATCTGATTATATTAGCCGTGATAATATTAGCCAGTGAGTCTGATTATGTTAGCCAATGAATCTTATTATATTAGCTGTGATTATATTAGCCAGTGAATCTGATTATATTAGCCATGATTATATTAGCCAGTGAATCAGATTATTTAGCAGTGAATCTGATAATATTAGTCAGTGAATCTGATTGTTAGTCAGCGAATCTGATTATAATAGCCAGTGAATCTGATTATATTAGCCGTGGTAATATTAGCCAGTGAATCTGATTATTAGCCAGTGAGTCTCATTATATTAGCAGTGATAATATTAGCCAGTGAGTCTGATTATTTTAGCCAATAAATCTTATTATATTAGCCAGTGAATCTGATTATATTAGCCGTGATAATATTAGCCAGTGAGTCTGATTATACTAGCCAGTTAATCTGATTATTAGCCAGTGAGTCTGATTATATTAGCCAGTGAATCTGATTGTTTGTCAGTGAATCTGATTATATTAGCAGTGATAATATTAGCCAGTGAGTCTGATTATACTAGCCAGTTAATCTGATTATTAGCCAGTCAGTCTGATTATATTAGCAGTGATAATATTAGCCAGTGAATCTGATTATTAGCCAGTGAGTCTGATTATATTAGCAGTGATAATATTAGCCAGTGAGTCTGATTATTAGCCAGTGAGTCTGATTGTATTAGCAGTGATAATATTAGCCAGTGAGTCTGATTACATTAGCAGTGATAATATTAGCCAGTTAATCTGATTATATTAGCCAGTGAGTCTGATTACATTAGCAGCCAAAGAAAAGAACAATTGTGTGAGTCAGACAGATAGAGGAGGGTTTGAATAGGACTCACTGCAGACACTGGGGAGGCAGGTCACCAACAGGGCCCAGGGTAATTAATGCATTACAGTAAAAGCATCCCATGCAAGTTTTGGATTTTTAAACTACGGAGCACCTTCTACAGTTGCTGATTTATTTAGTAACTTAGATCAAAACATCTTAATTCTGAGAGGCAGTCAAAAATGAGAGAGAGTGGAATAGGATGCAGATGAATAAAACAAGCCTGATGACCACACACACACACACACACACACACACACACACACTCGCTCACTCACACTCATACATACACACAGCGTGTTGAGCTTGAGTAAGCCAGCACAGCACACACACACACACACTCGCTCACTCACTCACACACTCACACATACACACAGCGTGTTGAGCTTGAGTAAGCCAGCACAGCACACACACACACACACACACACTCGCTCACTCACACATACACACAGCGTGTTGAGCTTGAGTAAGCCAGCACAGCACACACACACAAACACGGTCTCTGAGCTTGAGAAAGCCAGTGAAACACACACACACACACACACACACACACACACATATACACAGTGTCTTGAGTTTGAGTAAGCCAGTGGAACACACACACACACACACACAGTGTCTTGAGTTTGAGTAAGCCAGTGAAACACACACACACACACACACACACACACACACACACACACACACACAGTGTCTTGAGTTTGAGTAAGCCAGTGAAACACACACACACACACACACACACATACAGTGTCTTGAGTTTGAGTAAGCCAGTGAAACACACACACACACACACACACACACACACATACAGTGTCTTGAGTTTGAGTAAGCCAGTGGAACACACACACACACACACACACACACACACACATACAGTGTCTTGAGTTTGAGTAAGCCAGTGAAACACACACACACACACACACACACACACACACACACAGTGTCTTGAGTTTGAGTAAGCCAGTGAAACACACACACACACACATACAGTGTCTAGAGTTTGAGTAAGCCAGTGGAACACACACACACACACACACACACACACACACAGTGTCTAGAGTTTGAGTAAGCCAGTGGAACACACACACACACACACACACACACATACACACACACACAGTGTCTTGAGTTTGAGTAAGCCAGTGAAACACACACACACACACACACACACACACACACAGTGTCTTGAGTTTGAGTAAGCCAGTGGAACACACACACACACACACACACACACACAGTGTCTTGAGTTTGAGTAAGCCAGTGAAACACACACACACACACGCACACACACATACAGTGTCTTGAGTTTGAGTAAGCCAGTGGAACACACACACACACACACACACATACAGTGTCTTGAGTTTGAGTAGGCCAGTGCAACACACACACACACACACACACACACACACACACACACACACACACACACACACAGTGTCTTGAGTTTGAGTAAGCCAGTGAAACACACACACACACACACACACACACACATACAGTGTCTAGAGTTTGAGTAAGCCAGTGGAACACACACACACACACACACACACACACACACACACATACAGTGTCTAGAGTTTGAGTAAGCCAGTGGAACACACACACACACACACACACACGCACACACAGTGTCTTGAGTTTGAGTAAGCCAGTGAAACACACACACACACACACACACACACACACACACACACACACACACACACACACACACACACAGTGTCTAGAGTTTGAGTAAGCCAGTGAAACACACACACACACACACACATATACACAGTGTCTTGAGTTTGAATAAGCCAGTGGAGTGGGAATCTTTGCTATCATGTCAGCATCATCTCTAATGAATTTTCACAGGCAGCTCCCTGGACCCAGCACATTGAGAAGACCAAAACAATCCCAGAATCCTTTGCCAGCTCCCTGGACCCAGCACATTGAGAAGACCAAAACAATCCCAGAATCCTTTGCCAGCTCCCTGGACCCAGCACATTGAGAGGATCAAACCTTTTCAGAATCCTTTGCGATGATACACGATGGCTGCGTTCAAATACAAAGTAATGTTATGTCACAGCCACCAGGCAGGGAAACAAGGCCACAGGGGGAGACGTGTTTAGGGCCGGCCACTCAGATCATTTGAGAGATGAAAACCCATCTCAGTACAACAGGGCACCTCACCATATATACTGATCACATATAAAAACCCATCTCAGTCACAAGCACAATTCACCAATGATCACACAATCCATGGACACAGCACACAGTAATGATTTGCGATATAAGCCCACACACAAAAAGGCCCTTTTTACAGCTCCGCCCCCCCACCCAGCTGACTCTGCCCACAACACATAAAGGAGGGGACACAACACAAAACACAGAAAAGAAAGAAATTAAATCACTTAATTGTCCGTTGGCAGGACCCCTCCCAGCCAAAAGAAAAAAATAAAAAATTTAAATGAATTAACGATTCCAACGCGGAATGAATCTCACCAGGGCCCCAGGACAGTGTGTTTCACTAGTACCTCTTCTCCACCAGGGCCCCAGGAAAGTGTGTTTCACTAGTACCTCTTCTCCACCAGGGCCCCAGGACAGTGTTTCACTAGTACCTCTTCTCCACCAGGGCCCCAGGACAGTGTTTCACTAGTACCTCTTCTCCACCAGGGCCCCAGGACAGTGTGTTTCACTAGTACCTCTTCTCCACCAGGGCCCCAGGACAGTGTGTTTCACTAGTACCACTTCTCCACCAGGGCCCCAGGACAGTGTGTTTCACTAGTACCTCTTCTCCACCAGGGCCCCAGGACAGTGTGTTTCACTAGTACCTCTTCTCCACCAGGGCCCCAGGACAGTGTGTTTCATTAGTACCGCTTCTCCACCAGGGCCCCAGGAAAGTGTGTTTCATTAGTACCGCTTCTCCACTAGAGTCGTGCTGGTGGCACTGCTGGACTTGAACTGGTTCTGGTCCAACACCAGCATGAGCACTGACACGCATTTCCACAGGTTTCAGCACCAAAATTTGTATAGCACATTGTTATCATGTTACAGTCACGGAGCCTAGATCCGAGGGTCGGTAACTTTATTGACATGTAGCCTTTTACTATCATTTCAAATGAGAGAATTCTGACACGCCAAGGTAGAAACAGATATAAAGTATGTGTGCCAAGATAGTCAAATTTTGGCTGCTGAAATTATACTGTTGCTGGGCTAGCCTTGCGGCCTTAAAGAGCAGAGCAGTGAGTAGATGTAGATGGTAAAAAGGCGTTTTATTTTCCACAGCAGCAGGGAAAATATATGCCAAGAGAAAAAAAGAAAAAAAGGAAAAAGAAAAAAACTCCAAACCAAATTATCAATCAAAATACTAAACTTCCAAAATATAACAAAACAAATTCAATAATGAAATCAATAGCAAAATACTTCTTCGGCAATTCACTTTTCTTAGGTCTCAAACAGGTGTTCACAATAGCTCACCTCAACCCAACTGACCTGCTTCCAAGTTTGCCCTGGGTTTTCCATGCTATGACCATCCTAATCCACACATCGTAAATCAATCTTTTCTAAAAGCTTTCAAAAATATACAGAAATACTTTGCACATATTATAATAAACAATCCGGTTACAAAACAACAACATTACAACATTCCTAACACCAAAAATAACCACAAATCTTTAAAACAGACAAACACCCCTCTTCTCCCACAAACTTAAAACGGACATGTCTCTGACGTCAGCCCGCTAAAACTACAACTGTCCTTTTGGAGCTGCCGTCGGGTTCTTTGTCAACCAGGAAGGAATCCAGACAACTGCACGGTAAGTGACTTTGCTATTGTTTGCCAAATGTAAAACCTTTTTGTCCATAGTCCTTAAAATTCAGTTGGCAACTCTGAAATTAAGGTAGTTTATTAAAACGGTTGTGTTTTGTGTTTGTATGTTACAGACGCTGTTTATCTCCGTTCGTTGGCTGCCGACTCATGTTTGTAGTAACAATAAAAGACTGTGTTTGCTAAATGTGGGTGTTCGTGGTGTTTGTTAGCAATGAATGTGTGGTGCAAACCAGTAACGGGCAACAGCACTGTTACATATACCATTTAATAAAATACTTTTGTTGAGACTATGTATTCATGTCAGCGTAAAGCTAGCTGAGGGCTTTAGGGTGGTATTGGCTGGCGCAGGTATAAGTTGTACCTAGAAAACATGAATGGGCTATGTGTTGAGTGATATTTGCATTATGGTAAACAAAACGAACTAGTTGTCAAACGTTGTTTACTTACAACAGACGGATGGGACAGCCACAAATCAAATGCACACAGCTTCATTTTGCTAACAACACAGCACTGTGATGTGTGGTTCCAACTTCGGGACCAGCAATTTCAGGGAGCCGTGCAGGTGCCAGTTTTCTGGCACCAGCACCTGTGATTGTTCAGTTGAAACATGCAGAACCAGTTCTAGATTGGGCACTGGCACGGCACCGCTGCGGTGGAAACGAGCTATAGGTGATCCGTTAAGATGACATCACGACGGCATGGTAATCCTCCGCAGCGGTGGACACGAATTATAGGTGATCCTTTAAGATGACGTCACGACGGCATGGTAACGTGAGAACACAGCTTGAGCTCACAAACCGGAAGCTGCAGAAGGACGGGTGCAGGCTGGAACTGTCAACAAACAAGGAAACTAGACTTTAGCAAGCAGCACTAACGACTCCCATTCACATAACAAACAGAATCTGGAATATCACCATCCCTTTGGCTCCATCCACATTAATGTTGTCACTCGACGGTGCTCTCCTCCAGACCTCCACACCTCCATCTCATCATCCTGGCAGCAAGCTGCCTGGAGTTCCAACACCACAGTGTGCTACACAAAGATAGGTAACAATGGGAGAACACAAATAGCCTTTCCCTTTACTGCGCTGATTGTCCAGCATAGGTCGCCCACAGCAGCACAGCAGCAGTCAGGAGAACTTTGCCTTCTCCCCAGTTCCCGTTTCCCCCAGTCCTGCTGTTGACTCCTTCTTATCCTGCCCAATCACACTACAATTATCGTACCAGCTAACAAGCGTGGCAGCCAGCTGATTGCCCACACCTGCCCCCCATCATAGGCCATCGAGCAGAACACCGTGAATGTCTCCAGGGAGGGAAAGGATCCATTGCACAAGCATCCTCCCCCTCATCATCAGTAATTTCAAGGCTAATAAAAGAGTCCAGAATGTTCCTAACCTCGGGTTAGGGTTAGTCCCCAGGTTATTATCAGTAACCACCCAACACATATACTCCCCAACCAAGACATGGATACCTCAGCCCGTTAAGAACCTACTACTCGACCATTAATGCAGTATGTTCTTTATATATGCCAGCGAATAGTAAAGCTAGAATTCGGACGTACTCGCGTCGTCATCTTCCGTGACCTTTGACCCGAATGTTGCCAAATGACGTACTGCATCCATTCTAGCTCAGTGCGTCCGCCACCTATATTGAACAAATACTTCGGTGCACAGAGAACCCGGTTGCCCGTCTTGTTTGCTAAAACTACATTTTATTTGTCAAACTGAAAATGTCCTATGCAGCGAGAGTGGCTGTTGATATTGCAGAACAAAGGCGTGGCCATATGTCATCACCTGTGTCACTGCATGGTTGCTCGGCAACCTTACATGAGTTAAATAAGCCTCAAGCACTGAAGTGATGTAGTTCTCTCATCTCAACTTTTGTTAATTACGTACGCAATTCTCTCTCTTAGTGGATTAAAGGAACCCAGGACAGGCTAGTTTAATTTAAAAAGTCAGAAACTGATCATTCCGTTAGCAAACTTAACGGGTGATCACAAATGAAACTCATCACATTTATTCAACTTTCACTCAACAATCATCAATCAATCAAGCCATTTCTATCCTGTAACTGTATTTTAGTGGTGTTGATCTGAAGCCAGACCTCCACTTGTCCCGGGATACCCAGCAGCTGATGTTGCCTTCTGTTTCTAACTGGATTCAGTGGAGATGAAGGCTATTTGCGATCAGGGCAGATTAATTGATGTTTTTGTGGGGTACACCAGGTCTGTCAGTGGATTTGCTCATTGTAGTCTCTGTAACAGTAGCATGGACCGCATGCAACGGATCAAGGATCAAGTTGTTTATTTTTCAGAAAAAATAGAAATAAAATTGAAATACTAATGCAAGCTTAACTCGTCAAACATGTCATAACCTAACTAACCATAACCAACTAACCATAACGAACAGTAAAGTATGGACCCTCACTCCTCCAAACTAACATTCGTTGAACAGCGTGTTGTCTGAGGTAGAATACATGGAAAGAGAAGCAGTAAATTAAAACTGACAGGTGAAGTGAAGGGCATAACATCTGTGAACACGATAACATTAAATTTACCTCAGGTAAACGTTAAGAGGTACATTGCAGCTTTTAGATTCCTAAGAACATGTTTCCTAACTTATCTGTGTCATACAAAACACATACCACAGTAGCTTTTCTGATGCTTACATTTGTAAGTCGACTTCACTTCCATTTCAGCAGCAGAAACATCTGCCATCTTATATAAATTGTTTAACTTTTCGCACTGGGTGGGGCGTTCTTCTTTGTCTGTTACAGGGCTCCTGCTGAATTGTGGAATAGCATAGTGACCTACCGTTGCACACTGGAGAGGTAGTAGGCCATCCAGGAACTGTTCGCCTACTGCTTTTGTGCCTAAACATTTGGACACACTACATTTCTGACGTACTACTTTTCGCCTACTACATAGCAGGCCAGTATATATAGGCTAGGCTACCTACTCTTATTTCTTTCACTCTCTCCATCCATTCCTGCTTTTCTCTCTCTTTCACTATCTCCAACTCCTACCCCCACTCCTCTCTCTTTCTCCACCCATTCCTCTATTCCAATACCAATTTCGATGCCTGGGTTTAGTTCCAATGCCGATACATGGGTTTTCCATAATGGTCGATACCCTATACTGATACAGTATCCCCACTGAATTAAAAAACAGGCATCATCCTCAGCTTTTATTGCCCTACTTGCCTCACTAGGCATTATTTACCGAGCCAAGATCAAACAGAACAAAAAAACAGACATAAATATACTAATAAACTGTTGGAATATAATGAAAACATAAATAAGTGTGTGTCAGTGTCATTCCATTGGATTTGATGTTTATGGGCCTAATTAGGCTGCTGCAGATGTTGATTAAGTAAATATTCATGAGTAACTTGAGCAGAATCTTCTTTGGATTATAGGAGAGATGTGTCTTGCAATTTTTGTTATCCAGTTGGTGAGTAACGTAGGCCGCTTCATTACAAATGCAAACTCAACACGAGCTAAGTTCGCTAACAGGACTCCAGGTTAAATATTTGCAGGTTGTTCAGTAAAACTTACCGACAGTAAATGACATTTTTATGATGTTTTCATTAATAGTACTTAATAGCTACCTATGTCTATGATTTCTAAATCTATGTTTTCTTGCCTTACAGCTGCACCTAGCTGATATGCAAGATCTCTATCTATTTGCAAGCCAGCTGAGCACACAGTAAGTAGTGCACAGTAACATAGCGGGGTTGTTACGGCCATTAGGTTTAGCAAACAGATTGGCTCACGGAGCAGCAAATTTTTCTGATACCCGATCCAAGTATTTTTCCCATATTGGGATCGATATCCAATCCCAATATATGACTGGTGCATCCCTTGCTTTAATAATTTCTTCACTTTCTTTTTTTCTTACTGTAATTCCTTCACTTCTGTACCTATTTCATCTAGTCTGTCATCCCCCTCTTTTCCTCTTTTCTTGTCTTTCATTGATCCTCTCCTCTTTTCTCTGCTCTCTCTCCCCCTCTCATGCTTATTGGCTGCTCGGCTTGCCGTGGCTGGATGCTGACAGGACAAACAGATTCATCATCCATGACCCTCATCCTTCCCACATGATTCATCTGTACAATTAGACTTTCATTTGTGTGCGTTGTCGTTATTAGCAAAGCTACAACAGCAGAGAGCAATCAAGTTAGCGTGGCCCTCATGTGGTCAACCTCTCTCTCTCTTGCTCACACACACATATTCAAAACCCTCATGTGATCAATCTCTCTCTCTCTTGCTCACACACACATATCCAAAACCCTCATGTGGTCAGTCTCTCTCTCTCTTGCTCACACACACATATTCATAACACACACATGCATATGCACACTCTCTCTTTCTCACACAAACAAACACACACACTCTCACTGTGGCCCTAATATGGCCAATAAGGCCTCTGAGTGAGAGGGAGGGGCCAATAAGGCCTCTGAGTGAGAGTGAGCGGCCAATAAGGCCTCTGAGTGAGAGGGAGGGGCCAATGCCTCTGTGGTTTTGTCTGTGTGACTGATGAGTTCCCCAGGGCTGCTGCCCAGGCCTCATTACTCAGGTCTCAACCCTCCTCAGAGCCACCCAGGACCTCTCCATTACTCCTCAGGGGCCAGAGCTATTGCCCTCCTGCTCCACAGAAGGAGTAAAACACACACACACACACACACACACACACACACACACACACACAGAGAGAGAGAGACACCTAGAACCTCTCCATTACACCTCAGGGGCCAGAGCTATTGCCCTCCTGCTCCACAGAAGGAGTAAAACACACACACACACAGAGAGCCACCCAGACCCACTATTACACCTTAGGGGCCAGAGCCTTTGCCTTCCTGCTGCACAAGAGTAAAACACACACACACACACACACACACACACACACACACACACACACACACACACATATTGCCCAGAGGGGCAGAGGTGAGTCATTACTGGCAGAGATGAACCTTCTCTGGCCCACAGACATCAGGGAGGCTTATGTCTCCTCCCTACCTTAGGCCTGCTTTATCAGCCCGAGCAAGGCTAACCCTAACCCTAACCCTAATGCTCAGCCTGAGCAAGGCTAACCCTAACCCTAACCCTAATGCTCAGCCTGAGCAAGGCTAACCCTAACCCTAACCCTAATGCTTAGCCTGAGACAGGAGAAGGATCGTCTGAAAACCCAGCTTGTGTCAGTGGTGAGGGGCAGTAGTGACCACACGACTGTGTCAGGCATGTGCAACTCAAAACACGGGGGAGGACGATGAAATCAGTGTCCAGTTGGAGCGTCCAGTGGAGCTGAGCTCAAACACAGGCACCCTCCAAATCAATCTCTCTCTGAAGTAGTTTACAGACTGTCAGCACAAAGAAACCCTGCCCAGGCCCCCATAATAAGACCCACAGGTGTTTTATATCCATTCATCACAAAGAAACTGAGTGTAGGCATTCCTCATCTTTGGTCAGCCTACATCAATAGCCTCACGCTGTTAGCCAGCCCCATACACCAAGTCTGCAGCAGCGCTCTGGTGCCAGAGAGAGCTTGATCGTGTCGATGATGATTTTCATGATTACAGTCCGAGTGGTCGCTGGTGCTCTAAACAGCCGGCCAATGAGCTGCAGCACTCTCAAATTGCTTTTCAGACAGCCTGAGGAACTGGCTTGCGAATCCAGAACAACTCCATTCTTTGTAACCTTTCTGTGAAGAAAAGAGGAGATCAATGAAATTGCACTGGGTCTGGCCTTGTGTGCAGCTTTCTCCTATCGATTGGAGTGTCTCTCCCAGCAATCAATGGCACCTCGATGTAACTTCAAAGCAAAATTAATCCAGTCAAGAATCCAGCTGGAAAAGGCCTACTGTAGCCTTCAGTGGAGTTTGCACAGGGCGGCCATTAGAGGTAATTACTGCCTCTCTGCTGTGGAATGGAATCTATACTACATGCCATCAGAAGAAAGGAGCTCCATTTCCAAAAGCCCCAGGGCCGAGGTGATGGAGGGTGTGAGAGAGAGACCTGACAGACGCTACACACCTCACACACAAACACCAGTCTGACATTACCCATCACACACAAACACCAGTCTGACATTACCCATCACACACAAACACCAGTCTGACATTACCCATCACACACAAACACCAGTCTGACATTATACATCATTATACATCACGTACAAACACTAGTCTGACACTATACACATCACGTACAAACACCAGACAGACATTATACACTAGGGATGTAATGACACACTGCCAAAGGCGATATTTCGATACGACTGTGTGAAGATTCATGTTGGTTAACGTGAAAATGAATCGCAATATGTTTTTTTTGTCATGATTATTTAAAAGCAAGTCATAATCAAGCTGTTTCCTGCAGGCCCACTCAGAGAGATAGCAGGTGTCATAGCATAGCAAACCTGAGCAGACATCCCCTGTCCAGTCCGTGCAAACACCTGCATCACTGCATTATGTCATCCGGAGATATTTCAGCTAACGCTAGGCTGTAGAATATAAAAGCCACACACACGGTAGGTCCGTAACCACTCACCCTGAAGTTCTTCAGAGATGTCCACCGTCTCTGTTCCACCATCATGCTAATTGACCTTTCGCCAGAGGCGTTCTAGCTGTGCCCCCTGGTAGGTTCTTTCAAATGTCCGACACCGGGCATTGTACAGTAAAGAACTATTACCAAAATACCTTTAAGCAGCCTAGAAAATTTAGCATGGATGTAGCTATAGGTGTTCACTCTTAATGATGAGTGATCTGGCAGAGTGGTCACATCATCTACTGTGCAAAAGTGATGGCACACATATTAAATGCAATAAAAAATGGCGCAGGGGACACAAACCCACCTACTTTTCCACCCTGACACAAATCCAGATACTTTCAGGGCAAATATGTATAGCCTTGCAATATTGCAATTACTATTTGAATTATTAATAACTTTTTGCAATGTCAAAATGTCAACAACATCAGTGCACAGTGTACAGTAACATTACCATCAATAAGCTACAGCTAAGTTACAATGCTGTAACTGAAATGAGTCGTTCAACTTAGCAGTCTATACTGTTTCTGTCCTACTTTACTTCATTTTGTGATCAAATATTCACGGATGGTTAGCGTGATATGAACACTGTTGACCACTTGCTGGTTGCTGAAAGTTTCTTCCCTAAGACTAGGGTTGTTAAATGTCACATATATGTATGCATTAGTTTGGTAAATTTGACTCATTGACAACATATATTGTCAGTAATTCCCTCAGACATTGCTAATGAACAGCGCTAAGTGATGGTAGTTATTACTAGCCTTTAACGAGCTAACGTTAGCACAACAAACATTACAGCAACAAGCCAGAATTACTCGGATTCATTTATTTACTTTTGTTGGGGTATTACATGTAGTTAGATCCATTGCCAGTGTGTCCTGTTTTCAGTTTGCGGCTAGGCCTACTGCAGATGACGGTTCACTGTTGTTACGGATGTCTGACCAAAAGCCACGCTTTTCCAGAAGCCACTATTCTTAGCGTTGTGATTTGTCAGATCGCCTTGTGCACAAACACAAACACCAGACAGACGTCATACACACCGTGCACAAACACAAACACCAGACAGACGTCATACACACCGTGCACAAACACAAACACCAGACAGACGTCATACACACTGTGCACAAACACAAACACCAGACAGACGTCATACACACCGTGCACAAACACAAACACCAGACAGACGTCATACACACTGTGCACAAACACCAGACAGACGTCATACACACCGTGCACAAACACAAACATCAGACAGACGTCATACACACCGTGCACAAACACAAACACCAGACAGACGTCATACACACCGTGCACAAACACAAACACCAGACAGATGTCATACACACTGTGCACAAACATCAGACAGATGTCATACACACCGTGCACAAACATCAGACAGATGTCATACACACTGTGCACAAACACCAGACAGACACCATACACACTGTGCACAAACACAAACACCAGACAGACGCCATACACACTGTGCACAAACACAAACACAAACACCAGACAGACATCATACTCACTGTGCACAAACATCAGACTAATGTCTTGCATGCCGTGCACAAACACCAGACAAACACCGCCTGCTGTGGTCCTCTCTGTCCAGCAGCTGATTCAGTAACACCACGGATGCAGACTCAGCCTCACCACTTTGTTTCCACTTTTCTTTTTCTAACCACATTTGCATTTCTTTTTCAGACTGAGTTTTGAAATCATCAGTGGCAACAGTTTGAGTAAATGAAACTGCCAAGCACCTCTTACTGTGCACAGCAGTCATTGTGCCATACAGATGGGCACTCTGAATTGTTTCCAGTCAAACACTCCAAACCCAGAGGCACCCATTAAGTACTAAGCATGGAAATGAACAGCAGCAGACACCTCCAGTGCATTATTTTATCTTATTGTAACTCCTTTCCTTAATTGTAAGGAAAGTAAACATGTGGATGTGACCTCTATTTTTATTGACTTTGAAACTGCCAGGAAACCTCTACATCTAATCCATGTTTCTCAGGAACATCATATACATAGACACTAACAGAGACATATAGACACTAGCAGAGACACATAGACACTAACAGAGACACATAGACACTAGCAGAGACACATAGACACTAACAGAGACACATAGACACTAACAGAGACACATAGACACTAACAGAGACACATAGACACTAGCAGAGACACATAGACACTAACAGAGACACATAGACACTAGCAGAGACACATACACACTAACAGAGACACATAGACACTAGCAGAGACACATAGACACTAGCAGAGACACATAGACACTAGCAGAGACACATAGACACTAACAGAGACACACTGACACTAGCAGAGACACATAGACACTAGCAGAGACACATAGACAATAACAGAGACACATTGACACGAGCAGAGACACATAGACACTAGCAGAGACACATTGACAGTAGCAGAGACACATTGACACTAGCAGAGACACATAGACAATAACAGAGACAGACACTAGCAGAGGCACATAGACAATAGCAGAGACACATAGACAATAACAGAGACAAATTGACACTAGCAGAGACACATTGACACTAGCAGAAACACATAGACAATAACAGAGACACATAGACACTAGCAGAGACACATAGGGCCCTATCATGCCGCGGCGCGCTGTGCATTCGCGACATGCACATGGTGTCATTACTATTCTGTGCCAGCGCATCGTTCATTTTTTCCGGTAAAAAATCACGTTGTCTAGATAGCAGATGACACTGCGCCGTCATGGGTGTGTCAGCGAAAAGAGGAGGTGTGGTCTGGCGCAAAGCGTGCCAGATGCTATTATAAGGACGCAAAAATTAAATCCGCCAGTGACCAACAAAACCCTGGTCTGTTGTCAGTTGCGCATTGCTGAAAAGCTATTTTAGGGGCGCACAGCGCTTTGGGATATGAAAGCGTGCACAATGCGCGAACACCCTGCTTCTCTCATCAGCAGGAGCGCGCAGCAGGGTTTATACAAAAGTTTTTCATGTGGAGAAAAAAATTATGGAGTCCCTGGAAATATGAAATATAAATGTACATCACATATATCACAATATTTATTAATTTGCGTTGAAAGCTTTTGTTTCCCCCGTCTTCTAACATCATTGTACCGCTTTTGGCACTGTTCGGATGTTCTTTTTTTGCCAAAGGCGGAGGACACAACTGAGGATATTTCCTCCCATACTTCCTTGACCCGTGGAGGTTTAGGGGGATTCTTTCCATCCCCGAAGATAACCTGTTCACGCGCTTTTACCTCACGCACTAGCAGATCGGTCTCCTCCATCGAAAAATGCTCCTGTCTTCCGGATAAATTCGCCATCGTAATAGCAACACACCATAGAAAATGCGCCGCTGGCTTTTAAAGGGAATGAGAGTATAAATCCTGATTGGTTAATTGTATGTTACGCCCAAAACACACCCCTGACTAATGAAGTACTTTAAGACCAACCCTTTTGAACCATGCGCCTGGCGCAATGTTCGCTTTTCCCGCCGTCAAAATACCAAATTGTGTCGGGCACGCCCCCAAAGCAACTTGCGCGACAGACTTTAGACAATGCGCATATGATCGTGAAAATAGAGCCCATAAACACTAGCAGAGACACATAGACAATAACAGAGACACATAGACACTAGCAGAGACACATAGACACTAACAGAGACACATAGACACTAGCAGAGACACATAGACACTAGCAGAGACACATAGACAATAACAGAGACACACAGACA
Organism: Tenualosa ilisha; assembly: GCA_015244755.2. Classification (NCBI taxonomy): domain Eukaryota; kingdom Metazoa; phylum Chordata; class Actinopteri; order Clupeiformes; family Clupeidae; genus Tenualosa; species Tenualosa ilisha. The sequence continues at coordinate 328,727 of PYXC01002467.1, read as the reverse complement.
CTAGCAGAGACACATAGACACTAACAGAGACACATAGACACTAGCAGAGACACATAGACACTAACAGAGACACATAGACAATAACAGAGGTAGACACATATACAATAACAGAGACACATTGACACTAGCAGAGACACATAGACACTAGCAGAGACACATAGACAATAACAGAGACACATAGAGGTGGACACATAGACACTAGCAGAGACACATAGACACTAGCAGAGACACATAGACACTAGCAGAGACACATAGACAATAACAGAGACACATAGAGGTGGACACATAGACACTAGCAGAGACACATAGACACTAGCAGAGACACATAGACAATAACAGAGACACATAGAGGTGGACACATAGACACTAGCAGAGACACATAGACAATAACAGAGACACATAGAGGTGGACACATAGACACTAGCAGAGACACATAGACACTAGCAGAGATGCTGTCTTGCTGGCCTGTCTCCTGGGAGCCTCAGTACTGTCCTGTATACTTGTTTATTTGGCAGTGTGAATGAATGGGTTCATTGTGAGGGGGGTGAGAAAGGCGCATGGTTGCACTGCAGCGTTTCAAAGCCACATCCTCATCTAATATTTATACTGCTCCTCGTTTTACTCCAGTCTAATATCCACTCTGGAGAAAAGGAAAGTTTGAAAGGAATTTCAAAAGAAGAAAATCTCTTTGAAATGTTGCTCTTGGAATGATTCCTGATCGCAGCCTGAGCCAAGGAATCTGCAGCTGTTTCTCTCCAGCTTGGCTTGGTCCAGATGATAAATCAGCGGATTAGCAGTGTGTGTGTGTGTGTGTGTGTGTGTGTGTGTGTGTGTGCTTGGTCCAAATGATAAATCAGTGGATCAGCAGTGGGTGTTTGTGTGTGTGTGTGTGTGTGTGTGTGTGTGTGTGTTTGTGCTTGGACATAACAGGACATTCTTTGAAAATTTCTCTGATTTCTCTGTGAAAGCCAACCCAGGCTGACTGAACACACAATACTACAGACACACAGACAAGGCAGACCGCACATAGACACACACACATACATACACACACACGCACACACACACACACACACACACAAGGTGTAGTTTATCATGATAACCACTGTTGTACTTTTCCTGCATGACCCTTGGCAGTTGGGTTAGCCCCTTGGATCTGCCCCAGATTTCATCCTACACTAACTACCACAAGGGAGTTTCTCCTGCCCCTGTGGCCCTTGGGTGCTC
>PYXC01002467.1:280000-310000 GCA_015244755.2 Tenualosa ilisha | reverse complement strand
ACATCATCACACCTCCCCATCACTTTAGCGCTGACATCATCACACATCCCCATCACTTTAGCAGTGACATCACACCTCCCATCACTTAGCGCTGACATCATCACACATCCCCATCACTTTAATGCTGACATCATCACACTTCCCCATCACTTTAGCGCTGACATCATCACACATCCCCATCACTTTAATGCTGACATCATCACACTTCCCCATCACTTTAGCGCTGACATCATCACACATCCCCATCACTTTAGCGCTGACACAATCACACTTTAGCATTGACACCATTTCTGAAACACAACCTTCTGAATGGGACAGAACTGAAACAGAAGAACCTACTGAATGGGACAGAGGAACCCTCAGAATGGAACAGGACAGAAACAGAGAAGCCTTCCTGCAGTAACGGGGTCCCTCTGGTTTCATGGGTACATCACAGAACCCAGCCTCCTGAATGAGACAGGACATCACATCAGTGTGCTCAGCTGTAACCTCTTCAGTGTTAACTTTTGACTTTCACCATTGCTGGTTTCAAATCCTTAACTGGAATCCTCTTCATGCTTGAGAGATTGGCATCACAAGCCGTATCTTTCTGGCACAAAAAATGGTTTAGTCCATTGTGAGCTGCCAAGTGTAATTTAAAACGATACACTCACACACATCCTGAACAACACTCAGGGACACTGCAAATCACCCAGTCACCCTGCAAATCTCCACACACTGGGCACTGCTCAAAGCTGTCTGTGGACAGACAGGAGGAATGCACATTTATGATCACTGAGTAACAGAAGTAGAATCTCTCCTTTCAGTGTGAACCTCAGGACTGGGTCACAACCCTGAACAATACCAGCACACACACATGCACACACACGCCATGACAGTGTGATAAGAGAATGACACTGTTACTGTAACTGTCAATCAATGTGGCACATGACCTTAACAGGGCCCGACAAAAGCCTAATGTCACAAACATTCTTTTCTATCACATTCCTACTTGTGGAGCTCTTGTCTCATAGATATCTTACACACGAGTGAAACTGCATGGGCTGACCTTTCCAACACTGCTACTTACTGAGAAAAAAGGCTTTGACTATTAACACTGCTCTGCACCCATCTCACACACTACTCTTGGTGCAATATCACAATCTCTACTCAAACATGGCAAACTGCATATCAACTTACTATATATTACTATAATATTGCACTTCACTAGTCAGGATACTCTCCACAGGCTCAATAGTGCATTTTGCTACAGTACTAGTCAGGGTACTCTCCAGGGTACAGGATCAATAGTGCATTTTGCTACAGTACTAGTCAGGGTACTCTCCACAGGATCAATAGTGCATTTTGCTACAGTACTAGTCAGGGTACTCTCCACAGGCTCAATAGACAGGGTACTGTAGTGCCACTGCTATATTATTATATATGTGCCCCTCCCTCAAAATTCATACCCTAAAACGTTAAAAAAAGCTTTTGTTAAGAGGGTGTAATTGTGTCAGTGTAAGCTAGCTGTGGTTTCATTGTTATTTCGGCGCTACTAAGGCATATATGGTTACAAGTAGAAGTTTGTTGTTATTTAGAAAACACCAAAGAGCTGCATGTCAAGGGATACTGACATTATGGCGAACACAACAAACTAATTACTATGATGTTAATTTACAGCAGAGGGATGTGACAGCCATGCTTCTAAGAATGACTCCTTTAGAATAATTTTGGTGACCACTGACTATTCATTGCAAAATATCTGGTGAAACTACTGGAAACTGAAAAAATGTGCTGGTGGGATAGTCTACAAATGATTTCACTTTGATAATACAGTCCAATAGCCTGACAAGCCAGACTATAACATTAAAATGTCTAGTCTGGCCTATCAAACTGCCTCTGCACACAATAGAATAGTGCTATGACCAATCACAGCCATCTTATTAGTTTTTTTTACACCGTTGCAGCCCTGTGCTGCGTGAGTGGATGTACCATCTGAGCAAAACTATTAGCTACTGCTAGGGTACATCTAAATTTGTAGGCTAACAGTCCATCACATAGAGGAACGAAATTTGAAAAATGAACCCAATCCATGGGACAGATTACGAGCAGAAAGAAAAAGCAAATGTTAATGAATTCCATGATTTAAAAAGGAGCATCTCTTAAGTTCACTACAGTTTTGAGAACTACGGCATCAATGGACTCGGATTGCGAGGACTAATTGTCCGTTACTGTGCTGCCAACAGGCTGCCAATTGTCAGCGTGCTAGTAGTGTTTACTTCATCTCCATCATGCGGTTGGGTAGCTCAGTGGAAATATCCACCTTCTATACGACAACACAGGAAATCCCAGCAGGCAGTGATGGACAGGTAGCTCTTCCACTTACATCTTAGCATTAGGCACAAGTCACATACCGTAATGCATGCGTCTGAAATTCATATAACTTTATTTTCTCAAGATCCTTTTGGCTTCTATTGATTGAACCTCAGTATGATCAAGGTGGAATTGATGACAGACTATCTCGGTCTATCAGTCTAAAGTTCTAGACAAGTTCCCGTCATTGCAGTCAATGGTGACTGTAAAGCGTCAAAATTTCAATGTTTACAAGAACATTAGACAGGTATCGAAATGCTGATCTGCAGTACACAAAAAAAACCTAACATGGTCCCGCTATACCCATAATCCATTTCATGTAAAGCCCACAATTACCGGTATTTCAGTCATGTAGGCATAGGCTACAGACCAGCAGAGTACAGCTTAACAAAGAGGTCTGCTAGCCAGAGTGCTAGGATGCCCTGAAGTTTGGCACAAAGTGTCCACAGGTCATAACAAGTTCAGAGATGTAATGTTCAATATAGCAGCACCCAAACAAAATGACCGATAATGTCACATTGGTAGTCAACTAGCACTTAATGTCACGTTGGTAATTAACTAGCAGTTAATGTCAAATTGGTAGTTAACTAGCAGTTAACCATATTTCTCCATTTCTCCTTTGCCCAATTATAAAAATGACAAATGACACTTTGAATACCATTATTTCAGTAGTTTGTTGGCTAATATTATTGATAAATGTATCATTTGAAAGCATGTTTTGTGCTCTTTCATAAAAACAAAAGGGCGACGTGACTGCTTCTGCTGTGAAGGGTCACATACAATTATAGTGTATGAAAATGCACTATAATGTGCTTCAAATGTGAAATCCTCACTCGCAACAAGCTGGGAGAAAGACAGGTGCTCACAAACAACTTTTAATGAATCTCCTCTTTCATTTTCGTCCCCATGAAAGCACAACACATTCACCAGTCAGGTGACGCCAACAGCCAACCATAAATTTTCAACATTAGTTAAGTTCTAACACAACCAAATAATATTTATAATTTCTAAATCACCAAGTAAACTTTAAATTAGGTTACCCAAATATTAAACGCTCCAGTTTACATTTCTTCCCCTTCCCTCCAAAAAAAGAAACGTCCACGTTTCAAATCACAGTAATGGAATACAGTACATGAACATGAATAGCTGAACTGTAGATCAGCCCTGAAGAAAGTGTTGGTGAGTGGTACAATAAAACAGAACAAGATAACCAATGGTCAGTTTGGTTGTGTGCAAAAACAGAACAGTCTGATTTCTGTAGATAGTCCAACAAGTAGCCGGGGGGCTTGATTTGCAGTCACGGCCGAGTCACAGCCAGGTCAGAGGTGGGGATGGGAACAGGTGGAGGAGAGGCAGTGGCTGAAGGGCCTGCAGCAGGTCTAAGGTCTGGACAGTGGGTGCGTAGGATTGAGAGGGGGACACCGTAGGTGGACTAGTAGTAGAACAAGAAGACGATGCTCTGCCGACACAGCAGACCTTGTGACCTGTGCCTATGTCTACTGATGAAAGGGCAAGGCTCCAAAGCTTGCAGTGGAACATTGGGCCGGACCTTGCAAAGGCACATTACGCTTGTGCTCAGGAGGTTTGCATGCCTGATTGGGTTGGGGGGGAGTATAAGGCCTAAGATGATTGTGATTGACCATCTGAGATTTATCATTCTAGGCCAGTAAGAAATTGCATTCTGCAAGTTACTCCCATATTTTCATTAAGTCCAAGACACTCCGCTATTTCAAATGGGCCTTTGCAATGTGGCACTAGCTTGCCTCGCTGAGGTGGGGTACCTCACAGTGAAAGTTAAGTCTGCCAAAATCTTGCCTGTATGCTCTCTCTATAGGTGCCTGCTTTTTTATACACCAGGATGGGGGTCTACGACCTATAGTTTTCCAGCTAATCACATCAGACAGGATACATAGGAAAGATAGATGTGGATAGAGTCAACTCAGGAGGACTGAGGGGTTGTTTGAGCAACAAGTGTGGGGTTGACATTTGTGTTGTGTGGGTGTCTAGTAGAATCCTCCCCCCCTTAGAGATTGGTTCAGGGGGAACTGGACAGCTGGGGGAGGGAATCTGCTGGCACGTACTGTCATCTAGGCGTCACAACAGAACATCTGCATTACTGTGTCTGGGACCATCCCTGTGCATCACTGTCCATTCAAACGGGTCCACCTCAAGTGCCCCGTGTGCACATCTCCCTGTTCTGTCATGTCAGCAGGTATTTTGCGGAGTCCTACAAGAGGCTTATAGTCAGCGATGATCGTAAAGGGCTGCTTGTATAAGTAGTGCCTAAAATGTCTTACTGACCAGACAATTTCCCAGAGCTCTCCATCACATGTTGACCATTTCCTCTCTGCTTTTGTCAGGCCATGACTAGCATACGCAATCACAGTCTCATACTGGCCATGCTTTTGGGTTAGCACAGCCTGCTGACACTGAGATGTCCCCTCATGCTGGAGGTAAGAGAATGCATGCTGACACTGACATGTCCACTGAAAAAAACCCATTCTTCTGTGTCGGCGCTAATTGCATGAAATTGGGTAAAGACTTGGGTTAGGGTTAGAGGTTACTGTATCTGCAAACATGGTGGAAAGGTTTCAAATATTACTGGACACCACCTCGACCTCAGCCTCGGCCCACCCAGCCGGCAAAGCACACCTGCACGGGTGCAATACCATGAAGCACCCGCTATTCCATATAGGCCAATATGCAGCACCATGTAGGGAGCCGATATGGGTAACTAATTATGGGAAATCATTTCTGCCACTGACCACCCAGCAAAGGTGTGAGAACTAGAGAACAAGGAATTAATACCACATGCACGCTCTATTCAAAGTAGTCTGTACTAAATACGGCTGGTGTGACCATATAGTAAAAGCCTATGACTATTATTAACAAGGTTGTGTCCAGAGGGACAGGCCAGTGGAAAAAAACACGCACAAAGATCTGTAGTGGGTTCAGAACCCTTAAATCAAACAAGCTGGAATGACTGGAGTGAGAGAGGGTTGAAAACTCAACCCACCTTGTCCATGCAACAAAGTTCAGGTAGCATGCTCGTAGCATTCATTCATGATTCTGGGTTAAAAAGTGTTGGAGGAGGTGATTTACATGCAGTATGTGGAAATACATACATATGTAGAAAACCTCTATCTAAACTGTGAGTGAAGATTTATCATTTATTCAAGCTATAATAATCCAGTGGAGTTTGGGATCTTTTTATGAAAGCTGTGTCAAAAATTTTGAAAAAATGCAGTGAAATGTGTCTGTTTGTCAGCAAATATACCCCTACCCCTAATAGTTTTAGGGAACATGCAGTACCTCAACCCTGGAACAGTTAGCGGTTCCCGGTTTGCAAACAGAGCAATGCACAAAGACAGAGACTCTATGAATTGTAGTGAGTTGTTGTGAGCAGAAGACAACAGGACCTTGTTTGTCCTTTGATAACCCTGGCCACTGATATAATAGGACCTTATGTTTGTCCTTAGATAACCCTGGCCACTGGTATAACAGAGACCAGTGTAATGCTTGCAGCTGGGACAAATTCACAGATCTGATGGAGAGCCACGATGGCAATGGCATCTATATCTATGACATTGAGGTTCATTGCGGCATCTTGCAGAGACTGGAAACTGGCAGAAAATCTCAGATAAAGCACACAGTTAAAGCACAAGGGCAGGTGGTGTGCTCGGGCACAAAAATGGGAGACACTCTCAATATAACTCTCTAAATGTGTCTATTTGACATAAGTTAACAGTTAACAGAACATCATTCTTTAAGCATTTATTGTTTGTATAAAAACGATGTTTTATTTTAATAAGAAACTAGAGGCTATTATCTAATATCTAATATCTATTATCTAATATTTGCAACCATTCTTCATTGGACACGCATAATATAGTTGCTAAAGTTTAGCTAACATTTTATTAATACATAACTATCAACACTGGGCCCCTTAGAATGAAGTTGGAATGATACTTATAAATAATTTATTATATAATATAATATTTAATGTAATATTTAGTAAAATTTGCATTTGTACCTTATTAAATGTCTTACAACTGGTATGTATTGCACTGGGACACAATGACACAATGTTAGGGAGGAATAAACTATTTGAAGCATTTCAGATCCTTCATACTGACAAACTACATGGGTGTGTGTGTGTGAGACAGTGTGTGTGTGCTGACTTTCTGGAGATTAACTGGAGACTATATGTAAACGAAAACACATTCATTCTAGCATGCCTGGTGTTTCCTCAAGCAGCCTAATCGCTTCCTGCCTAGCAATAGCATATTCACAGCTGTAGCGACTAGCCTACGGACGTTCTAATACATCAAACTTGATGCAAAATAATATGACATATAGGTACATAAGACATTAGGTAATGGTGAATTATGAAGACAATGAATATATCCTCACAATGCTACATTAGGCAGTAAAGGTTGTCGAGTACAGCTGTAGTCTGCTTCCACAGTCATAAAACATGGCCAGCCTCAGCATTGGCCAGAGAATGTTTTGCTTCCTGCCTATGGGTCTCGCAACATGACAATTAATGCCTGAGATTTTTTTAAGCGACCGTACAGAAAACGTCTTGAAATGCTTATGAATTGTTAATAAAACACAAAAACATTATATAGTATAGTAATTTTGTTATGATTCTATTTTCTGTAACCTTAATTTCGTAAACTTGATTTATTATCAGGGGGAACAAGCGAAAGTAAGAGAGGACGGCACTAATTGTCATGTTGCGAGACCCGTAGTTAGGAAGCAAAACACTCTAGCTTATTCTGGATCGATCAACATGCTTTATGGCTGCCCAAACAGCCTACAGCTGTATTTGCCAACATCTAATATCTAACGTAGCATTGTGAATATGGATTCACGGTTTTATATCAGTACTTGTCGGCATGTGTCGTTTTGTCGCTGGTGTTTTTTGCATGAAGGTTGAGTAATTAGAAATATCCGTAGTTGCTACTGCTATGAATATACTATTGCAAAGTGCAAAGTTATGTATCAAGGAAGCACCAGGTATGATAGAATGAATGTGAATGAATGTGCTTTTGTTAACATAGCCTTAAGTTAATCTTATGGAGCAGATTTAGGTTGAAGACATTTGAAATGCAATATGAATGCAATAGTGGATATGACATTTAACTCACAAGAAAGAGTTAATGAGACTTGATACAGAACATAGCACTGATCAATCAGTTTATCTGGCTGTCAGCTAGCCTATAGATGCCACACACATTCTGTCACACACAGACATCCATGCAGTCTCTCAGTATTTAATATCCAAAATAAAGTTGTTGTTTTTTTTTTTTTTTCCCCGACTAACATTGTGTGTCTTATTGTTTCCCATTGTAAGTCATTTGATAATGGTACAGATGTTAAATTTAACTAAATACTAAATATTATTTATTGTGGTGATATAAATTATTTATAATAACTCCAACTTTTTTTCTATAAGGGGCTCAATGTTGTTAATTATGTATTAATAAAATATTAGTTAAACTTTAGCAACTTTATTATAAGGGTCCAAGGAAGAATGGTTCCCACTGAAATGAACAGATTCTGTTTACTAGAAACTTTACTAGTAAAAAGATTTACTATTAAGTTTGTAAAATGAATAATTAACTGTATGGTGGTAAGTTCATGAACCAAAGTGTAACGCTGATTTTAATGTCAGTTAACAAATATCAACTCAATACCGTATTGGCCTGAGTATAAGACGACCCTGAATATAAGACAACCCCCATTTTTATGGATAAAAAAGAAAACTTTTTTGTAGACCAAATTTTGCCTTATATAGTAAATTATTTTATATGGAAATTTTGGTGAAAACTCATTGGAAAACATTTTAAAAGTTAGCATGATTACTATAAATTAAAACATGAAATCAAGGTAATTAATGCAGGTCAATTTTTCACATTTAAATTAAGTGAATAGGAGGCTACCATATGAATGATAATTTTTCATAAAAGTGCAAACAATACAATGTAGGCTATCTATAAGGCACAAAAACATATGCATTACCCATAGAGATCTGCTTAGAATCTACAGCCTTGCATGTCAAAGGGGGGAGTTGGCCCTGACTGAGACACTCAGACATAACAGTGATTCGCTTCTCTCATTTCCACCGCACAGTAACTGATTTTCAACCTTTCTTTGCAACAGTAACGGGTGTTGGCATGTCAAAAAACACTGATGTTTGCTCAGCATTGCCTATCTGTAGTGAGTTTTCCTTAGTTTGATCAGAGACAGCTTCTCCTCAAAGTCTGTCAAGGTGCTGGACTCATTCAGTCATGCAGTAACAGTCCATTGCGCAGCATTGGAGACTTTTGTATCCGGAATATGATTGGATAGGAAGTGCAGGCTTTGTGCCCACTGAAACACTGCATTCCGAATATAACACTTGGTCAAGTGATACTGAAGTACATGTAAACCCAGTAATTCTTTTACACCACTCGAGGCTAGTTTTGAATTTGAAGACAATCTCTTACCTCTCCATCATTTGTGGTAGTTGTAGGCCAATTAGATGCTGCCAGTTCATTTGAGACAAAAAACGTTTTTAGCGCCCTATATTTTTTTCGCTATTTTTGTCAAGTTGCAAATATAAGACAACCCCCTTTTTTCAAACAGTCGAAAAAGAATGTTATGCAATAGTTTAGTTACTTTCCCTGTTAAGAAGTTACTTTTATAATACAGTAACTCAGTTACTAATGGAGTCAAGGGTTGGGAGAAGTAACTAGTAACTATCACTAATTACTTGAAGCAACTTGCCCAACACTGGTCACTGGTTTCTGTAAAGGGACTTAGGCTGTTATTGTTGTCATATAAAAGAATCAAATGGAAGGTCTTTGCAATGTCACAATAATTTTAATGAAATAAAACACTCCCTTCTACTACAGCTGAACTGAGTTTAAGATTAACATTAGATTCCCATCACTATTTGATGGCTCAAGACTTCGAGAGATAAAGAATAATGGGCCAAATGTTCCATGAAACACTCAGTAGTTCAGATGGGCCCTTTGCTGCTAAATGCCACTGCTGAACTGGCCAGGAAACCACTAGAAGCCAATGCAGACTCAGGGGCATTGGCATGAAGGGGCAGCCATATGCTGGACCAGAGGTGTGTGCGTGTGTGTGTGTGTGAGTGTGTGTGTGTGTGTGTGTGTGTGTGAGTGTGTGGACCCTCGAATCCCAGGCTGCTTTCTCTCCTGTCTGTTCCCACTCCATCTGCACATGGCCGGCCAGGCAGGCAGGCAGGCAGGCAGGCAGTGAGCCCGGGTGGAGTGGGGGTTAAGGGGTGGTAGGGGACTGGGGACTGGGCACTGATGTCTATTTCTGGACTGGCCAGCAGAGAGAGCCATGATGTGTGTCAGGTTGGCCAGGGCTGACCGGCCCACTCACCTCTGGAGCTGAATGTGAGTCGACACCCGGAGCAAAGGCCGGCGCTGCCCGCAGAGAAAATGAGATGTTATCTGCTACAGTGGAGACTGTGCTCACAGAGACGCTAGAGGTGGACTGTGTGTGTGTGGGTGTGAGAGAGTTTGTGTGTGTGTGTGTGTGACTGAGAGAGAGAGAGAGAGTAAGAGACACAGAGACGCTAGAGGTGGACTGTGTGTGTGTGGTGTGTGAGAGAGAGAGAGACTGGAGAGAGACAGAGAGAGAGAGAATAAGAGACACAGAGACACTAGAGATGGACTGTTTGTGTGTGTGTGTGTGTGTGTGAGAGAGGAGAGAGAGAGTAAGAGACACAGAGATGCTAGAGATGGACTGTGTGTGTGTGTGTGTGTGTGTGTGTGTGAGAGAGAGAGAGACTGAGAGAGACAGAGAGAGAGAATAAGAGACACAGAGACACTAGAGATGGACTGTTTGTGTGTGTGTGTGTGTGTGACTGAGAGAGAGAGAGAGTAAGAGCCACAGAGACGCTAGATATGGACTGTTTGTGTGCGTGTGTGTGTGTGACTGAGAGAGAGAGAGAGAGAGAAAGAGTAAGAGAAAATGAGATGTTATCTGCTAGAGTGGAGGCTGATTAGGCCACTGTGCTCACAGACAGCCTGACTGGGCTGAGAGTGTTACACTGGAGAACAAGTGGACAGAGATGGACTGAATGTGTGTGTGTGTGTGTGTGTGTGAGTGAGAGAGAGGATGTGTGTGTGGGTGAATGTGTGTGTGAGAGAGAGGGAGAGAGAGGGTGTGTGTGGAGGTGAGTGTATGTGTATGTATGTGTGATAAAAGCTCACAAAAATATTCGGTAACACTTTAGATGAAGGTACACATATTCTCCATTAACTAGCATCCCAGTAGCACACTAGCCATTTGTTAGCCATTACAAGTCACTTATTAATACCTTATTCTACATGACCTTATTCTACCCATAATAGACCATTAACTAAGAATTTATCCAGTATAAACTCCTAAGTACTGTCTATTGATAGTTAGTTAGTAAGTTAGTTGTTGTATATGAATTATGATCTTATGATCAAGACATTAAAACCCAGATGACTAATAATTTCTTAAACTGAAGTTATGATGATCGTCCCTAAACAGCTGAACAATATTCGACCTCTTCACCAAAATCTGGTCATGTAACACAAAAGTTAAAGACATCGGGGTAACTATTGACCAGGACCTCTCTCTAAATAGTCATGTAAAACACATTTCAAAAACATCTTTTTTCCACCTACGAAATATTGCTAAGGATAGAAAGTTCCTGTCCTTTGAAGAAGCTGAAAAATTAATACACGCATTTATTACTTCCAGGCTTGATTATTACAATGCTCTGCTCTCTGGGTGTAGAAATACCTGCATCAAAAACCTACAACTAATACAAAATGCCGCAGCCCGAACACTCACTAGGACTAAAAAATATGAACATATCTCTCCTATCCTTGCTTCCTTACATTGGCTCCCTATTAAAAGTCGAATCAGTTTTAAAATACTCCTCCTAACTTACAAAGCCCTCAGTGGCCATGCTCCAACATATTTTAAAGACTTACTTGTCTCTTACCACTCTCCTAGAACCCCAAAATGCTGGTCTCCTTGTAGTCCCAAGAATATCAAAATCTACGATAGGAGGAAGAGCCTTTTGTTACCGTGCACCCCTTCTGTGGAATAATCCCCCCCCCCCCACACTTTCGACAAGCGGACACTCTCAATACCTTTAAGTCTAGACTTAAAACCTTCCTCTTTACTGTTTCCCATAGTCAGGGATGGTGCATGGCAAATCATCACTTCTCATGGGTCTTTTGGGAGGGACTGCCTCTGCTGTTGCCCCCAGTTGTGAGGCATGGCGGCCACTGACCATCCCTGCAGTGGTGCTGGGTTGCCATGCATCATACCTTAGTTATGTTGCTATAGCCTAGTGCCGCCACAAAAGCTTCATGTGTCATGCCATACAACTCTCTTTCTCTCTCTTGCCCTATATATATATATATATGCACAAATGACACATTTACTCACTGATGTGTGAGCCTGGCCTAATTCATTTGCTTCCTCTGTCCACAATCATCTCTGCTGAGCGTCATCCCTGCCTCCGTCTGGCAGACTCCTCTCACCCTCCCCTCCTGAGTGGACTGAAACCAACACTACGGGAGGTCCATGCCAGGACTGACTCTCCATCATAGAGGCCCTTCCTAGACGCCCATGCCAGGACCAACTCCCCTTCCCTGAGGCTTTGTGACTGACCCATCTCACAATGGCACTGTCAAATGGACCCTTATTGTTACCCCCATGACCCATCTCACTCCTTCAGTTTAACACTATGTCTCGCCACTGCTACACTGTCCAGCCATAATTCCTGATAACCACCTATAGACTGACTACCATGTAATGTAAAGTGGGATAATACTCTGGATACTCTATTATGATCCTTAGCTAAAACCATAGACAACTTGTAGTCTATCATGGTTACTACTGATTGTAATTTTTCTGCATGCCCCTGGCAGTTGGGTTAGCCCCTTGAGTCATAGTTCTGCCCAAGGTTTCTTCCTAGATTTTTCCTGCCCCTGTTGCTCTTGGGTGCTTCTTCTGTAAAGTGCCATGAGACAATATTATTGGCTTAAAAGCCAGTAGTACAACAGGACCAATTATTCTCCTTCAATAATATTTAGAAAAGTTGACCTACTCATTGGAAAAAAACAAAAACTACCAGTACCTAATAGTGTCCAAATAAGTGCTAATTTTGTATTTTTGATTGAGAATAACTTGTTGTACTACAACCTTAAGTCCCTCACTGAGCAAATTAATCAAATTCTTAAAAATTCATGCAACAACTATCTTACTATGCATAAGCAGTAATTTGGATTTTAATTAGGGGTAGAAAGAGTAGTTAATGGTCTACCATGGGTAGAATGAGATCATGCAGAATAAGGTATTAATAAGCAACTTGTAATGACTAACAAATGGCTAGTATGTTTTTAAATTGCATGGTAATAAATTGCTAGTGAATGGTGAATATGTGTACCCTAATGTAAAGTGTTAGCAAATATTCTTTAAGATAGGCCATATGTCAGGTGTCATAGAAGAGAGGACCAAAAACACCAAGAAAGAAAAAATGTTCAAGAGAAAAGTGGCTTGACCTTTTTAACGCAAAGCTTGTCCTTAGAACAAATTTCCGATATGAAACACAGAGACCCTGCTAATCAGTATATACATTCAAAATACTTAGACACTTAGACACAAAGTATACACTTCAGTGGTCAAAGAAAGCAGAGTTCATGACATAAATTTGAACAGATTTTTGAAAGCCATTGATACCAGCTCCTTTTGGAAAAATGGCACCAAGCAGATAGTAGCACCAAAGGGCTCAATATCATTAACAAATGGAAATGCTTGGAAACATCACTTTGAAGAGCTTTATACGTTCAAAGAAAATACAGAGAACCATGAACAAAAGGAAATTCAAAAAACTAAAGGAAAAAGAGCAATCTCAAAGTGATCTAGACAGCCCAATAACAATATCAGAGCTAAATGAAAAGATAAAATCACTGGAAACCTGAAAAACTGAAAGAAAAAAAATGAATAAAATCACTGCAAACCACTGAAAAACCTGTGGAATTGACAACATCTCAGCCAAAATGTTAAAACATAGTACACTACTGACAAAAAAGCAATCCTCAAACTGTCCAATCTTGTCATGACATCTGGATTTTTTTTCTTTAGTGTGTAAAGTGTAGGATCAATAACAGCTGTGTATAAAAATGGTGATAAAAGGAACCCAAACAACTACAGGGGTATCTGTTACCAGCTTGGCAATATATTCTGCAATATACTTAAGACAAAAATACTTCACTTTTATAGAGAACAATGACACCTTAAGCAAAAGTCAGATAGGATTCCTCCCAGAATTTAGAACTACCAACAGCATTTATACTCTCCACTCACTTACAGAACGATATGTTCAAAAATCAAGTAAAAATCAAGTAAAGGAAAGATCTATGCATGTTTTGTTCTTTTTTGAAAAATCATTTGATTCCATGGCATGAGGGCATGCTACTGAGAATCACTGAGTGGTACAACAGGAGATGTCTACTCTATAATAAAAGATATGTACAAAAAAATAAATGCTGCATCAAGACTAACAACTCCAGAACAGAGTTCTTTAAAGAAGGCAGAGGAGTTTGGCAGAGTTCCAGCCTAAGCCCAGAAACCATCAATATATTCATAAATGAGTTAGCCATAGCAATCCACCAATCAACAAGCGGTTTTGTAATTAACAACTCAGACATAAAGTGTCTTCTTTTTGCAGTTGATATGGTGCATCTATTGCCAGCAAAAGAGGTGTTGCAAGAGAGCCTGAACATCCCAGACACATACAATACAATACATACAAAAAAATACATACAATAAAAACTGGGCATTGAGAAAATCTAAACTAAAACTAGTCTTTTGAAAAGAACTCTAGAGTACTTTGAAAACAAACCAGCTTCACAATTGGATAAACTGCCTAAAACGAATATCACATGATAATAATTTACTTACAGTTACTGCTTCTGGCAACTTTAATCTTGCAGATAAGACACAAAGAACGTATTTCTTAATAAAAAAAAAACAACTCTACAAATACAGTCCACCAATTCCACCAATTCTGGCTCAAAATTCTGGATTCAATCATCAAACCCATTTCTCTGTATAGAGTGAAATTTGGGGTCCTCTGGACTGTCTTGACTAAAGAAAGAGGGACCAAAGCCCAACAGAAATTCTGCATTTTAAATTTGTGAAGACATCTTAGGGATAAACAGAACATCCTTCAACTTGGCCAGACGCTCTGAGCTGGGAAGGTGTCCCCTACTCCTACACTTTTAGATAAGTGACATTAACACCTTCCACCACAAAACTCTTCTCACCCAAATTTGACTGAAATTTGCATCTTGCACCACTAAACATCACTTTTTATTCTGCTTTAATAAATCTGATCTATTGATATTAATTAATCTGATCTATATTGATATTGATATTTCTCTTCAGGCATCTAAAAACGACAGGAGAACATCACAATACTGTGCCATGTTTTTCGTGTCTACGTGGAAACACTGAAACCTGCGTTCGCACAATTCCCCAATTTGGCCTTGAGTTTACTTGAGAATGCAAGGCCAGTCTCTCACAAAGAGCAGCCCCCTCATCAGTGATAGTCAGTCAATCAGGAGATGACTCAGTATTATACATTTTGAACCAGCTTTGGTTAGGCTATCGGCAGAAAGAAAGAAATCGCTCTTCTCATGGGAAACCTACTGATTCACCCCTCCTCCCCAGTTAGCCCAATTCTACGATCCCTCCATCTGTTGCAGAGCAGGTCTAAGCCTGGCAAGCAGTTTCTCTCAGGCCAGTAATCTGTTGCAGAGCAGGTCTGAGCCCGGCTACTAGTTTCTCTCAGGCCAGTCATCTGTTGCAGAGCGGCTGAAACACAGCTAATGTTTATGTCAGTAGATACATTTCCAGGCAATGTTACAGTAGCTTGAAATAGCTTGAATGCAACCAACTGCTGGTTGCGGATAAACCCATAGACTATCTAAGTAAAATCCCAGACCTTCTTGATCTTCTTAAACAACTTCAATATATTTGTTGTACATTTGATCTTTCCTGCTGTATTGCTCATTAGCATTGCTAAATCAGTGGCTGATTTCCAAAGTTCATTAGTTGGATTTCAAGCTTCATGGATTCCGTGGTTTTTCATTCCTCACAGGCTGCTGGGTGTAGTGCAGAGACTGGTGGAGAAAGGAAGAGAGAGAGTGTGTGTGTGTGTGTGTGTGTGTGTGTGAGGGAAGAGGGCGATAGTCAGAGATGTTTGTCTGTGTGTGTGTGTGTGTATGTGTGAAGAAGACAATGGTCAGAGATGTGTGTGTGTGTGTGTGTGTGTGTGACGAGGCCGATGGTTGGAGATTTAATTAAATTCAGTCCAATTCAATTATATTTATACAGTGCCATTTACCAAAAAATTGTCTTGTGGCGCTTTACAGACATTAACAAGGAGCAGCTAGTAGCAGCCAGACATCATGTTAAAGTCAGGGAGTGAGATCGATCATGGAGGTAACATTGGGTGGAGTCCATTATGACAAGAGCCATTGTGAGAAGGGGTCCAGCGCAGGGCCTCTAGAGGGAAAGTCAGTCCTGGCATGAGCCTCTCTTGAAGTTGGTCACAGACCTCTCAGGAGGAGTTGGTGACAGGGTTGTTATCCAAAGAGAGGCAGGCAGGGCACTCAGCAGAGATGACTGAGGTGTAACTGGGCAGAGGAAGCAAATGAGTTAGGCCAGTCTAGGTAATTCACACTTCACAGATCATGTGTCATATGCGCATGTATGTAAAGAGACTTGCACAGCATGACACGAGAGGTCTGTGGCAGCACTAGGCTATTGCAGCATGACTAACATATGGTGCATGGCAACTCAACACCACTGCAGGGATGGTCAGTAGCCACCATGCCCCACAGGGACCTTCTCTCCACAGGGCACATTAGCAAAGGCTGCAAAAGGTGTCTTATCTCTGATATGTGCAAACACGCCCATCCAGGCTCCCTCTATACTGAGCCCAAAGGCAACACAACCAAAGAAGCAGAAAGGTGTTTTATCTGTGATATGTGCAAGGAAGCAGAAAGGTCTTTTGATGTTCTAGGAGTCGTGGCCATATAGGGCCCTGAGACCGAGAGAGGGTGCTCTTCTGTTCCAGTCTAGGTCAAAGCAGCAAAAGGCAGCCATATTTTAAAAGTGTATGCTCTCCTGGAAACTGGGTCTTCTGCCACCTTCTATTTTGAGGAGCTCATATCATATCTCCATCTGATCGGCAAAAGGACACTGACTCTTCTGTGCACATCGGACCAGGAAATGACTGGTCTAAGCCATGTTGTATCTGGACTGGAAGTGACACCTTCACTCAAAAGGAAATGCCAGTAACCACCAGCAGCATCCCCCAGCAGAATGACCTGGCACATTGGGGATACTTGAGTAAGGTGACTATCCCCTCCAAGGTGGAGCTGTTGATTGGCACAAATGCTCCAAACCTATTAGAACCATAGGAGATTAATGCACAGACTGAAAATGTAAATGAAAAAAAGAGGAACAATTCAAACAGGAATATGTTGCATTTCTCAGTGACATCTTTGAGAATAACTATGCTGAGGAGATCCCACAGGAGGAACTTGCACAGCCACCAGTACTGACCACACCACGGGGTGGACCACCCTAAAAAATCCCACAGGAGGAACCTGCACAGCCACTAGTACTGACCACACCACGGGGTGGACCACCTAAAAACTTAGAGTGGTGTTTGCTGTGCTGCTACTTTCCAAGATGTGTCCCTCAAAATAAAACTACTTCTGGATCCTGATCTGACCAACTCTCTCATTGGAGTCATTCAGAGATTTCGCAAAGAGCCAACTGGAATCATGGCCAACATCAAATCAACGTTCCATGAGGTTTGAGTGGCAAAGTCTGATATCGACTACTTTGTGGTATCAACTGTCTTGTGGTGACACTAGTCAGACCCCCTAAATACACCGTATGCTTGTGCACATCTTTGGCGCTGTGCCTTCCCCGAGTATTGCAAAAAACTGCGGCTGACAATGAAGGCTGTTTTCCCCCTCAGGTGGCTGAGACCATCCATCACAACTGGAGTGACCAGATGTGCTGAACTGCATCACTTTGCCGATGCCAGTGAGAGTGGCTATGGTTACGTGAGTTACATCAGACAGATGAACAAGCAGAACATTGTACATGTCACTTTTGTCTTTGGAAAGTCCAGAGTTTTTCCCTTAAAGAAAATCACAGTGTCAAGACTGGAGCTGGTGGCTGCTGTGTTGCTGGTAACAGTGGACGGGATTCTGAGCACAGATTAAAGCCCTCAATTTTCTGGACGGACAGCCAAATGGTGCCGAAGTACATTAAAATGACCAAGCATGGTTTACGGCCTATGTGGCAAACAGAGTCTCGTTGATATGGGACAACATAGAATTGTCACAGTGGAGATACATGAGCCGTAAAGACAATCCTGCTAATGACTCTTCAAGAGGATTGAGTGCAGAAAAATCCATGTCGCAGAGAAGATGAATTTTTGTGAAAACCAGAGGAAAGTTGTTCAGTGACAGAGGCACTGTACCCCATGTTTCAGGATGAGCCAGAGGTCAGGAGAGCCACTACTGTGCTCACAGAAGTGGTGAAAACTGAAACATCTACAGACAAGCTTATTTCTTTCTTTTCAAATTGGATCAGGCTACAAAAGGCAGTATCTTGGTACCTCAGACTGAAGAGTGCTTTGAAGTGGATGGTGAAAAGAGGAAAGGAGCTTCCCTCATCTCAAATCAGCACCCACTCAAACAAGCAAAATCCTGCGCTTGATCCTGTGCTGGACAAGGGCATCTTCCAAGTAAGTAATCTGCAATACCCGAGGAGACTAGACACTTGCCCAAAGACTCACATGTCTTAATTTTCCTGTTAAGACACATTCATGAATGCAGTGGACACAGTGGCAGAAACCACATGCTTTCAGAGCTCTGCAAGAGGTACTGGATTGTAAAGGGCACCAGCTGCATCTCACCATGGTAGAGTCTAGGAAAGGCTCATAAGATCCATCTGGGAGGTGCTCAACTCCACTCTGCATCAGCAATCCATTGACGGCAATTGCCTTCTTACCCTGTTTTGCGAAGCAGGGGTAGTACTGAACAACTGCCCCCTCTCCACAGTGTCCTCAGACCCCAATGACCTGAAACCATTGACATACAGCATTAAAGGTGTAGTCCAGTATTCTGCACTTTGAGCCTCTTGTCTGGGTTGCAATAGAGTGGTTGACACAAAAACTTTGATGATTGGTCCTGTCTCGGCTAATTGGCTCATTTAGGATCACCTCGGCCTGCTTCAGAATAGCTATGGGCATGCGGCAAGCAGAATAGCTACGGGCATGCGGCAAGCAGAATAGCTACGGGCATGCGGCAAGCAGAATAGCTACGGGCATGCGGCAAGCAGAATAGCTATGGGCATGCGGCAAGCAGAATAGCTACGGGCATGCAGCAAGCAGAATAGCTACGGGCATGCGGCTAGCAGAATAGCTACGGGCATGCGGCAAGCAGAATAGCTACGGGCATGCGGCTAGCAGAATAGCTACGGGCATGCGGCTAGCAGAATAGCTACGGGCATGCGGCAAGCAGAATAGCTACGGGCATGCGGCAAGCAGAATAGCTATGGGCATGCGGCAAGCAGAATAGCTATGGGCATGCGGCAAGCAGAATAGCTATGGGCATGCGGCAAGCAGAATAGCTAGCTATGGGCATGCGGCAAGCAGAATAGCTATGGGCATGCGGCAAGCAGAATAGCTATGGGCATGCGGCAAGCAGAATAGCTATGGGCATGCGGCAAGCAGAATAGCTAGCTATGGGCATGCGGCAAGCAGAATAGCTATGGGCATGCGGCAAGCAGAATAGCTACGGGCATGCGGCAAGCAGAATAGCTATGGGCATGCGGCAAGCAGAATAGCTACGGGCATGCGGCAAGCAGAATAGCTACGGGCATGCGGCAAGCAGAATAGCTACGGGCATGCGGCAAGCAGAATAGCTACGGGCATGCGGCAAGCAGAATAGCTACGGGCATGCGGCAAGCAGAATAGCTACGGGCATGCGGCAAGCAGAATAGCTACGGGCATGCGGCAAGCAGAATAGCTACGGGCATGCGGCAAGCAGAATAGCTACGGGCATGCGGCAAGCAGAATAGCTACGGGCATCCGGCAAGCAGAATAGCTACGGGCATGCGGCAAGCAGAATAGCTACGGGCATGCGGCAAGCAGAATAGCTACGGGCATGCGGCAAGCAGAATAGCTATGGGCATGCGGCAAGCAGAATAGCTAGCTATGGGCATGCGGCAAGCAGAATAGCTAGCTATGGGCATGCGGCAAGCAGAATAGCTATGGGCATGCGGCAAGCAGAATAGCTAGCTATGGGCATGCGGCAAGCAGAATAGCTATGGGCATGCGGCAAGCAGAATAGCTATGGGCATGCGGCAAGCAGAATAGCTACGGGCATGCGGCAAGCAGAACCAACAAGCAAAATGCCAGAGTACCGCCGGTGACAGCCTGCTGTCTGACCGCCATTGTTTTGCTCTCTGGGTACACATTGCTCTAAAGTTTGAGTGTTCCATGGAAACACTCATGCCATTAAATGCCATTAGTGTGAATAAGAAACAGCAAATGAACAAGAAAACATGTTGTTCTTGTTAGAGACACAATTCATGATATTATTTGAAATGATGAACGTGTTCTTCAAGCTTTTTTTATTTAAAAAGCCACTTTTCATAGCAGTTGTAGCATTTATGAGATGCACAACCAATGAAAACATGCAAGACCAGTGCTTAATGCCAACTGTCAAACATGGCAGAGGTGGTGTGATGGTCTGCTTGGGAGTGATCCTCTATCTCTAAAAAACTGTTTTCTCATTGATTTGCTATGTTGTTTTGAGTGGCAGGCTAGTTTGTGCATGTGTGTGTGTGTTTCCTGTGCTGTCTCTCCCTCAGACCATGAACCATGAGCCACTCTCTTTCTGTTCTGGCTCTCTCATTCCAAACCCATGAATAACCAAAATGATTCTAAGGTATTCTATTCATTTTAATCGCAGTAATGTGTATTACCTGAGAGAGAAAACTTGACTTGTTGAACATGATGCTGACAGGAGATGAAAGTGCAGGAGTGTGATTAATGTGCAGAAGAGAGAGTGAGGGGTGCATTGTAAGTGCACTAGAGAGAGTGAGGGGTGCATTGTCAGTGCAGTAGAGAGAGCGATGGATACATTGTAAGTGCACTAGAGAGATTGAGGGGTGCATTGTAAATGCACTCCAAGCATTCAGCAGTTTTAAGAATTTCTTGAAGGTGGAGAGGATATCTGTAGCTATGGCAGCAGTAGAAAGAATCACCAGCTAACTTAATGATACAAATAATTGGGCTACTTCATTTTTGGCAGGGTGTTTTGTTACCTCTTTTTAATAGACACTGACAAACAGTAGCCTAATAGTTAGCTGCTCCTTAAGCAACCTTTTCATTCTCCTTCCCAACACCTTTGTGACCAGTTAGCATTAAGCCAAACACACCGGCAAACTAGCGACAGTCAATGAAAACTACCGAATGCTAAGTGGGGAAAAAGACGATGGGTTGGGTTAAACCAAGTCCTCTACAAGGGGGGAGAAAGATGATGGGTTGGGTTAAACCAAGTCCTCTACAAAGGGGGAGACACTTTGTCAGATGATATGACATGTTATTTCTGTTGGCTTTTAAATGAAATTAAGTCAAGACAATCCACAAGTTATTTATGCCAGATATAACCCCCCCAACCCCCCTGGAAATTACGCACCTGTCAACAAGCAATGAGTCATCCGTTAGAGATCAGAACAGAAGCTGCACCGGCAACAGTTAACTCTCTCTCTTGAACTACAGTGTGTGTGTGTGAAGAAGCCGATGGTCGGAGATGTGCGCGTATGTATGTGTGTGTGTGTGTGAGAAGAGGTCAACTGGTCAGAGGTGTGTGTGTTTGTGTGTGTGTGTGTGAAGAGCCTGATGGTTGGAGATGTGTGTGTATGTGTGAAGAAGCTGATGTTTGGAAATGTGTGTGTGTGTATGTGTGTGTGAAAAGACCGATGGTCAGAGATGTGTGTGTGTGTGTAAAGAGACACATTTGAAATTCATCTGTGGCTTTGTGTACCCACAAGATCGATTAGCCTATCCATCAGTGGGCTTAGGCTCCTTAACTGCAAAATGGGACCAGGTCTGACTAATGTGTGTGTGTGTGTGTGTGTGTGTGTGTGTGTGTAGGCTCTTTAAGATGCATATGACAGTCGAGGGGCTGGAATGCAAACACCAAATGCTTGGAGCTGTTAAACTCAAAGAGTAGTCTAAAACAAAGGAGCACATTCCATTTGGCGTTAACACACACACACACACACACACACACAGTGTTTCTACTAAATCGGGCTTTTGAGCAGCGATGAGAAATGCTTTGGCATCCTCAAAGCTAATGAGAAGGTCTTACTGTCAGGAAAAGCCAGAGATTCTATTCCTAATTAGGACTCGAGTTCCTGGAAATCCATTTATTTCCCCCTAACATAATTTGACCTTCTTTCGGCCATTTCATGAGGCCCATTTGAAATGAGGCTGCTTTTATTTGCATCTACAGGCTTTGATTGAGTGCACTATAGGAAATCTTGCAGAGAAGTGCTCTCTTGCTTTTAAAACACAAACTCATTTTTCATGTGTGCTTTTTAGAGTAGGCTACAAAAACTCTCTCCAATCTATCTTCAGCCTGTAAGTGCATCAGATCCCAGTATCACCATCAGACCCCTATATAACCCACCTGTCCCACTGTTATCACTGTAATATGTTCACTGAATGAAACTCAATTAAAATGGAGTCATTTAATTGAGTGACTCCAGTCAGTCCCGTGAATCAATTCTCTGAGTCATCACTGGGATGAAAGGGTGGCAGTGGTGACACCTTCCCATGATGGAAACTCTGTGTAAGTAAAGAATCTAAGCTGAACACTGAGCTGGAACAGAACATGTCTGCATAGTTGGAGAATCAGAGCTGTCAGACTTCAGTGGAGCTGAAGAGGGCCACAGGCTTGTTAGTGCTGGCAGTCACTGAGCTGTGATGATGAGGACGAGGAAGAACTGTCATGGCAGCATATCTGCTGCCTATGATGTTTGGAAGGCGTGGTGTTCAGATCTGATTCTACATTCATACATTTATAACTTCATAAAACCAGTGCACAGAATACAATAAAATGTATGTGTGTGTGTGTGTGTGTGTGTGTGAGAGAGAGAGAGAGTTTGTGTATAGTTTGAACATTTGATTGGCCTGTACTGCTCCTAATCTACTCAGTGGTACTGTATATATATATATATATGTATATGTATATGTATATATATAGTGAGTTACAGTTGTTAGTAGGGATTAGGGTTGGCAATTTAGAGAAATCAAAATAAGGAAGGGACAAACATGCTTTCTGTTTGATACAGCTGAAATAAATACCCCACATTACAGCAGCCTAGAGGCTATAAAAAGCCTACAACCAAACTTATAACAGTTATATAGTTATTGTATTCAATAAACAATGATGAATAACAATGAAAGTGTTTGGTCACAGGCCTACTTAAGGCCAAATAAACACGACTCATTTCCTGTACCTGGTCTCCTTGAAATCCCCTGTCTGTCCTCTCCTACATCCCAATGATAAGCCTTCACTGTTCACTCTCACCTTCCCCCTCAACAGTCTGGGTAATACACTGCCATTATTATCATGAGTGTTTAATGATGTCCATCAATGCATTTAGAACAAATACTGGATGTGGCATAACCTACAGTGTGTGGCAGGTCATTTACAAAGCCACAGGGAAATGTTAGTAGCACACTGCTTTAAGCAACTGAAGGTAGGTCAGTTAAAAATGTATAAGACTGTATAAGTGTAGTCTTATAACATAATGAGTAACACTGTATAAGTGTAGTCTTATAACATAATGTATAAGGCTGTGTAAGTATAGCAGTTATGTTCTTGGCTCTAGTCAGAGATGTTCAGGGATGACAGCATCAGTTTCTTAGTGCTTTTTCTCATCTCATCCAAAATCACACAGCCTGCTCTTCATGTGAGGTCAATATGGAACATGTCCTTTCTCACCCAAATACAGGACAAATCCATATTTTATGGATGGTTTAGCAACCCTAGTTTAGTGCGTTTTTTGGTCACAGTAATGATGTAGTTAGTTTTTATAAATGAATGACTAGGCCTGATCTGTAGATCTACAACATTTCTTCACTCAAATATATTCTCAATTCAGACAAAATCAGATTTTTTTAACTTGATCTCCCTGTGACATGCAATTCTAGCTAATCCAATCAGTATTAGCAGTCATAGCGCTACACTCTTCTGACAGGACAAGCGTCCTGTGTGGCAAGTCCTTGGATGGAGAATTGATGTGAGACAGTGACTGTCAGTGGGCAGCTACTCATGGGGCTGAACCAGGTAGTGCATCCAAAGCCTTCAGTGTTAACATTCAAATTCACATTCAGCATGGCCAGAGTTGGTGTTGTTGGGAGGTGAGGGGGCGCTACAAGCCTGTCTGGCCTGGTGCCTAATACATACACACACACACACACACACACACACACACACATACCAGCTCACAGCCATTAAGATGCAGACTCATGGAGCAAAAGGGAAAGGAGGAGGAGAGAGGAGGAAGTGGAGGAGGAGGAGGTTATCTGGTGGGTTTTAGTGTGCGTCAGGCTGAGTGCTCAGGAGATGTGGGCTTCCTCTAATGAGCGCGATGTGTGTATGAATGAATTCAGCAATTACGGGACAAAACAGATTAATTGTTTCCCCCAGGAAGATGCCATCTTGGTCCTGCGAATGTGCTCTCATCAGTCCTGAACAGTACAGTGTACAGTGAAACAGTTTGCAGAAGTCATGGTTTAGGTGCTCGGGTTCAGTATGAGTTTGGTACAATGAGCAAAAGTGTATCATCTCTTGCTAAAATAAGTGCAATTCTGTCCCAAATCTGTCCCCTCCCATAGCAAATCAGAATTCTTCTCTCATTTTCCCCTTTTCTTGCTGCTCCTCTCCTGCTGTCTGCTGTTGAGCACTAATCTTCAGAGACCCAACAGTGCTGCAAACTAAGGGTTAGGGGTTCTCTCTTCCTCTGCCCCTCTCCATCTCTCTCTCGCTCCCTCTCTCTGTCTTTCTCTCTCTTTCTCTCCCCCTCTCCATCTCTCTCTTTCTTCATTACAGTGTCTCTTGCTCCACACCACTGCATCACAGCTCTCACTGCTGGTTATTATTGTTGATGAGAGAATAATAACATGTTGCACTGAAACAATGTTCTGGGATGAGTTTGATTAAGCATGGAGCAGAGCTGGGTGGAGCAGAGCTGGGTGGAGCAGAGCTGGGTGGAGCAGAGCTGGGTGGAGCAGAGCTGGGTTCAGGCTGTGGAGGTTATTGCCTCTTTAAATTGATGCCCTGTAGTGTCTGGTGCTTTAATAAACTTTACAGTTGTTTCTTTTGCCCCTACGCCTAACAGTTACTGCACAGACGACAATGACACATAGTGCAACGCGCACACACACACACACACACACACACACTAGACACACACACACAGACACTCAGTAATAGGGTTAACCCAGTTTGTGTTAGCACCTCGCGATGCTATAGTGCCACAAATATCAAGACCATGGACAGCTCCAGAGCCCTGCTGCAGACATCAGGACCATGGGCAGCTCCAGAGCCCTGCTGCAGACATCAGGACCATGGGCAGCTCCAGAGCCCTGCTGCAGACATCAAACCATGGGCAGCTCCAGAGCCCTGCTGCAGACATCAGGACCATGGGCAGCTCCAGAGCCCTGCTGCAGACATCAGGACCATGGGCAGCTCCAGAGCCCTGCTGCAGACATCAGGACCATGGGCAGCTCCAGAGCCCTGCTGCAGACATCAAAACCATGGGCAGCTCCAGAGCCCTGCTGCAGACATCAGGACCATGGGCAGCTCCAGAGCCCTGCTGAAGTCCTAATTGCCAGGTTAGCCCTCTGTAATCAGTGCCAATACACAGTCTCTCTTTGTGGCAGTCTGTCATCTCTGTCTCTTTCACCCTCATTTCTGTGTCTTCCTCTTTCTGTCTTTCCCTCACACTATCCCTCTCTTCCACCCCTCCTGCTTACTCTCCTCTCTCTCTCTCTTTCCTGCCCTTCCTGCCTATTCTCCCTCTCTCTCTCTCTCTCTTTCCTGCTCTCCCTACCTACTCTCCGTCTTTCTTTCCTGCTCTCCCTGCTTATTCTCACTGTCTCTTCCCACTCTCCCTGCCTACTCTCACTCCCTCTCTCTCTCTCTCCCTGTCTACTCACTCTCTCTCTTCACCCCCTCTCTGTCTCTCTTTCCCACTCTCCCTGCCTACTCTCCCTCTCTCTCTCTCTTGCCCCCCCCCCTTCTTTTGCCCTGTAACTGGCTTAATGTGCTATGGAGATGGCTCCAGCTGCATGATGGGATTGTAGCATGTGTCCAGCTCTGTGGTCTTGGGCACAATGGCTAATTTGCTAAGTTGCTAAGCCCAACTGTAGTGCAAGAAATTCCTCCAAATCACTTGACAAACAGGATGCCATAATAAAGATTCAAGATTACAACACTGTTTGAATTAACCATGTAAGTCTTTTTAAACACACATACTGTCACACATATTGTCTGGGTCTTCTTTCAAAGTAGGTGTTGTATTTCAAAGAAGTTCTACTGAACATGAATGATCTTCAGACTAATCAGAATTAGCTCTTCATTTTTTTTAGGATTGTTTGGCATGACATTAGTTTTTGCAGTACTACACAACAGTGGGATTAAAGCTACACAATATACCTGCTAACTTGTTTGCATTTTGCATAGCTGCCATGACAGAAGATACATGACATGAAGATAAGGTGATTATAAGTACGCACATCTAGTCAATTCACCTGATATGAAATTAACCCAAATTTTTAGACGGGTTCCAGTTAGACCAGCAAGCCATTTGTTTTGAGAATCATGGCTGGCTGATGAAGTTACTGGCTGGCTAGCCAGCTTAGCCAAAACCTAAATGGCTGCTGCAGTCACCAAAATGTTCAGAGCTACAAATGACTGATGCAGCCACTTCATGTCTCCACATGTCTGTTATACTCTTTTACTACATCTCAACATTTCCAAACAAATGTGCAATTTGAAATGGTCGTCAATTCACTGTGTCCTGGACAAAGGGCCAAAAGTGAGGACACTCTTAATCTTTGTGCAGATGTTAAAACTGCAATTATTTCAGGGAAAAAACCTTGCAGTTTGCATGCATAGCCAGCAGCCAATTTTGGAGATAAATATGGTTTAGCCTCCATCTATAGCACACTTGTATGCTAAGAAAAGACAAGGCTATTTGCATATTTGTTGTCTGATAACTGATAATAGGAATACCATTAACAACTAATTTAAATTATTACAAACTAATTTAGTATAGCTAATTTAACCTTAGTACAGTTGAGCATAGTATTACTGACACTGTATTGCTGTAATGTGAGAATAGAGCACTCTGCACCCGACACAATGCATCAGTAGTGTCCACAACAGTTTAGTGCGCAGATACTGACTGCAGATAAGGCATCATAGCGCTACTTATAAACATAATCACTTGTTACTGCATGAAAGACAAAGACGGTGACAAACCCAGTAGGTTAATCATGTATTTCCATGTGTGTGTGTCTCTATATGAGAGATACATTTATTTCCATGTGTGTGTGTCTCTATATGAGAGATACATTTATTTCCATGTGTGTGTGTCTCTATATGATAGATACATTTATTTCCATGTGTGTGTGTCTCTGTATGATAGATACATTTATTATTTGATGCAAATAATTCTCACTGGCTCAGCCAAAATATATCAGATGGCAGCTCAATTTGGCTTACAAAACTATTAGCTGGTTTTGGCTGAAACTAAATGGCTCTGGGGTCTAGTTCCAGTGCTACTGCAGAGTGTCTATTCTTCACATTTACATTTACATTTATGCATTTAGCAGACGCTTTTATCCAAAGCGACTTACATTTTTGTCATCTATCAATTGTTCAGGGCCAGTCTCCCCTAGAGCAACTAAGGGTTAAGTGTCTTGTTTAGGGGCACAACGGTGGCAGCTGGGATTCGAACCCACAACTTTTTCAGGCTACTTACACGCTAGCCAGGTTCCTTAACCGCTACACTACCACCACCCTCTTCTCTTGAAAAGAGCTCAGTTCAGACCAATCATAGTGCAGTAGTCGCACCAATCATAGCACAGTATTCACACCAATCACAGCACAGTAATTGTACCAATTATAGCACAGTATTCGCACCTATCACAGCACAGTATTCATTGTCCTTGGATCAGGTGGGAACAAGTGGGAACACAGGAGCATAAATTCTTTAAGGTTGTCTGGTCTGAATGTGACCTGTGTGTCACACATGTGTTTCATTGTACATTGGGTGCAACTGCACTCTTGCTGTGTGACGGCACATACTACAGTTATGGCAGTAGGACCCCTTTGGGTGAAATATACAGGACTTAGGTGACAGTAAGACCCCTTAGGGTGAAATATACAAGGTTTAGGTGACAGTAGGAACCCTGTGGTGAAATGTACAGGACTTGGGTGGCTGTTGTGCATTTCTTAGCAAAGGTTAACCAGTGTGCTCAGACAAAAGTGAACATAACTGAAAAAACTAACTAAAAGTATGTATTGTAAAATTATTTGTTCAAAGGTTATGAAAAACTTAATGAAGCATGTGATTAGTGAAAGCATTTGACTAGTGTAAAATGTGATTAATGATTAGTCTAAGCATATGATTAACTAGAAATCCACCTTGGCCAAGGCAACATAGGGTCACTGATGTAATACCAGACGGTGTGCCAGATCATCTCTAAAATGGAATCACCTGCTCCTTGTCCTAATACTCACATTCCCTGACATTTTGTCCAAATCCATGCAGTACTTTTTGAGTTATTTTACACACAGACAAACAGACAAACAAACGTCTGTGAAAACGTAACCTCCTTCTATAACAGGGTGGACAGTCTCATCACGCTGTAGTGTGAGCACTCACCAAGAAGTCACAGTGCAGACTGTGCATGGTGTAGTCCCAGGTACAGGACACAGCAGTCATGGCCATCCCTGATGGGGATGACCCTGTCATACAGGCTGAAATTTGAGATGGTAGCCATTCTAGCTGCACCGCTCGCCATCATGAAGTCTGCAAGAGAAGAGCAGACATCAGTGAAACCTACAAGATCATCGACAGATAGAATTGTTGAATCATAGAATTATCTGCTTAGATGGCTCACTCAGGAGTAAAAGCTGATCACCAGAGCGCTCAGAGTCTCAAGCAGCGAGGTCACGTAGAGGGGTTCACAAAGTCAGTAGGTCACTGAAAGGTGAAAGAGGAAGTTGACGCACATTTGCCTGTGCTATACAGCCGAGGGGCTGCACCTTGCGCATGCGTGCCTGATGACAGGCTGTGTTCTAGAAGGTTCAGCAAAACCGTATACCCAAGGGCAATATCCCAATAGGTGGCATCAAAGTGCCTGGACTGAAAGAGAACCAGTTGTATCCCCTACAGTGAGGGAGCAAGTTACAGCCAACCTGTAGCATACCTTGATTCATTCATACCCACCAATATATCAGATATGACTTCTTTGATCTCCTCAACTAAAGCCTCAACATGCTTACTGGATCCAATCCCAACACATCTTCTTAAGACTGCTCTCCCTCTACTGGAAGAGACAATACTTCAAATTCTCAATGACTCACTCAGAGCAGGGCATGTCCCAAAGCCTTTCAAGATATTAAACCATTTATTAAAAAAATCGAACCTTGATCCTGTCCTTGCTAATTACC
The DNA here is from genome assembly GCA_015244755.2 of Tenualosa ilisha. Taxonomy (NCBI): domain Eukaryota; kingdom Metazoa; phylum Chordata; class Actinopteri; order Clupeiformes; family Clupeidae; genus Tenualosa; species Tenualosa ilisha. The sequence goes on along the minus strand of PYXC01002467.1, from coordinate 280,772 downwards.
GACCCGTATCTAATCTCCCATTTTTATCAAAACAACTTGAAAAAATAGTGTCTAAGCAAATTGGTAGCGTCTTGAAACAATATCCAGGAAACCTTCCAGTCAGGCCTCAGAGCTAATCATAGTACAGAACCAGCCCTAGTGAAAGTTTTCAATGACAGGAGTGTGTGAGGGGCATGAGGGGCTGGTATAAGAATGTGACGAGTCTGAGGGCGGGGGCGGCACGCAGTACGCAGTACCTCCACTTTGTTGTCTCATTATGCCATACCTTGAACGGGGGCGGTTAGTTCCATAGCCATGAATGGGGGCTCAGGTAGTCATTTCAGTCAACATTAATATTATTATTATTATTATTGTACACAAACATAAATAAATACCAAAATAAAATAATACGCTTCTGCCTGACACTCCCTTCCATGCAGTCCAACTTCCATCTCCCTGACCTGACATTAACTCAACATTACATATATTTACTCGCTCACGCACATGTGGACATTCCTACAAACACACTGAACTTAACCCAATCTCCCCATTCCCCCATCCCCTGTCCCACCACCCCCTCCACACACACACACACACACATTAGCCTCCTTAGCCCGCCCACCCACCCAAACACCCCAAACACCCCAAACACCCCAACACACCCATATGGCCCTCCAGTTTATTTTTATGTCTGTCATTCTGTTACATTCAGTACTGTTTAACCTCTGTAACTCTGTTGTTTATGTTTTGTTAGTGTCTGTGTTCTGTGTCATGCACATGTGTTGTTTTGTTG
>PYXC01002467.1:0-275000 GCA_015244755.2 Tenualosa ilisha | reverse complement strand
TTTTATTATATTGATTGAAACCATTGCTGACTTCAGTGAGACAGTTGGACCAACTGGATAGCAGAGAAGGAACTAACAGCGATGAGCTTCAAGTCACAAAAGACAAAAAAAACCATGAGAAGCTGCCGACACAGTGAGGATGACCAATCAGAGACCAGATGAGCACAGGTTCTGTTTGTAACTAGCAGCACCAGCTGAAGCCTCAGCCAATGGACTTCCCACTGCACACTGAGACTGTATGAACTGCCAGACCAGCCAATGGACTATCCACTGCACACTGAGACTGTATGAACTGCCAGACCAGCCAATGGACTTCCCACTGCACACTGAGACTGTATGAACTGCCAGACCAGCCAATGGACTATCCACTGCACACTGAGACTCTATGAACTGCAAGACCAGCCAATGGACTATCCACTGCACACTGAGACTCTATGAACTGCAAGACCAGCCAATGGACTATCCACTGCACACTGAGACTCTATGAACTGCCAGACCAGCCAATGGACTATCCACTGCACACTGAGACTTGATTCAGTTATGACTGTCATGGCGTCAGCTGAGGATTGATGTATCTGCAGTGACACGAGCTTCTCCTCAGAGCCCAAAGCCTCTTAGTGTTTCATGCTGTAATGCTCATTATGGTCTGGCAGTCTATGCCACTGTCTGCAGACTGATGCATGCAGTTCAGCCTTTCTTCATGTTTGTTCAGGAGGCCAAGGCTGGGAGATTTGTGCTTATTGTCAGCTATTTCTCAGTGTGTCTCAGTTTGGAGTGACTGTCTGCCTAATGCTTGGGTGTGTGTGTACGTGTGTGTTCCTCTGCAGGACAACACCTCCAGCTCTTTCAGTGTGTGTGTGTGTGTGTGTGTATCCATGTTCCTTGCAGCCTTGGTGTCTGCATATACACCCAGAGCTGAGAGGAGTGAGGCGAAGTGTTAGTAGGGGGAGTAGTATGTGTGTGTGTGTGTGTGTGTGTGTGTGTGTGTGTGTGTAGAGGGGGGAGGCTTATTTACCCTTAACTGTTGGAGGGTGATGGAGATGCCATAGCAAACAGGCTTACATTTGCACAGCTCACACTCTCGCTCGCTCTCTCACACACACACACACACTCCTACACACAAACACGTGAGTGGGAGAATGGCCTGACTACACGTCTCATCAAAGGCTCATGAACTGGCCCTCAGATGGCCAAGGATGCACACATGCATAATGCATTAAGCACATACAGCATGCATACTGCTTTCTCAAGCACAACCACACAGTGTGCTGCTGCAGGGAACTTTCTTCAAAAGCAATCAGCAGTTGGAAGTCTTGCAGCTGAAGTCCGAAGTCAATTAGATGAGCATCAGCTGCTGACCCAAAACAAGAAATAAACGCAGTCAAGTGATGTTCAGAAATTACACAAGTGCAGCAAGTCCAGCTCAAACAAAATTCATTTCAATTAGCTGAGATTGAGTTATTTTATTTTTATTCTATATTATTTGAGTGTGTGCGTGTGTCTATGTGTATAAGTGTGTGTGTGTGTGTGTGCGTGTGTCTACGTGTATAAGTGTGTGTATGTGTGTGCGTGTGTCTACGTGTATAAGTGTGTGTATGTGTGTGCGTGTGTCTGTGTATATGTTATGTGTGTGTGTATGTTGTGTGCGTGTGTCTATGTGTATAAGTGTGTGTATGTGTGTGCGTGTGTCTACGTGTATAAGTGTGTGTGTGTGTGCGTGTGTCTATGTGTATAAGTGTGTATATGTGTGGTGTGTCTACGTGCATAAGTGTGGTATGTGTGGTGTGTGTAGTGTGTATGTGTGTGTGTGTGTTATGTGTATAAGTGTGTGTGTGTGTGTGCGTGTGTCTATGTGTATAAGTGTGTGCGTGCGTGTGTCTATGTGTATAAGTGTGTGTGTGTGTGTGCGTGTGTCTATGTGTATAAGTGTGTGTGTGTGTGTGCTCAGAGAACAGAAGCGGAGCGCAGAGAGGAGGCATTGAGAGCCTTCGGCACTCCTCCCTCCCTCCTCATCCTCAGTGGGGTGATGCAGAGGAAATTGGCCGTGAGAGTTGGAGGGACAACTGGGAACCGTTGGCAAAACATCAAACACACAGGCAGAGCAATATTATTTATTATTATTGCGCAGAGGCTTGGCTGTGGCTGCAAGTTTTGCCGTTTCAAACAATCACACAAAGCATAAGGCTGGCTGCAGCAGGTGCTGCTGACACAAGACGCAGGGCCACACGGGTGCTGTAGTCCTAAACTACAAGTCCGATTTATAAGAAGATGACACAGTTTTGCACTGCAGTGCTGAGAGTCTGAGAGACTCCAGCTTTCCTTTGAACTAGTAGAGAGACAGTTGAGTGATTTTAAACTAAAAAGTCCATTTTATTTACCAGAGCAAGCAGTGTTGGCTTTAGTAACTAGCATACACACTCTGCAGCCCCTGGGTATTATGCGCCATTCATACTCATAAGTCTTATTAACACACCATTGTATTCTGCACAACAGGGCTGTAAGGAAGCATAAATACTGAGATGCTGTCATTGGTGTGGAAGTGCAATGCAAAAAATGTTATATATAAAGTTTTAAAAATCTAGCTTGTATTGTTTTTAGAACATGTAAACTTATAAAGACTTGACTGCAAAATGTTTTTCTAAATATAAAACAGAATATTATTTTTATATGTAATTGTAATACAGCACTTTATGTTAGCACACTCATATTCATCATTAAGTAGCTGCTTAGGTTTTGCTCTGTATGGGGCTTATAAGGTGTTAGTAAACAGGAGCAGTTTTTCTCAGAAACATTTATTCTCAATTCAAAAGACGTCATCAGGAGTTCTGCTGAAACTATTAGCACTTAGCACAATAGACCATCTTTTCTACATTATTATTGGAGGAGAATAACTGTTCCTGTTGTACTACCACCTTATAAGCCCCATGCTAAGGAAAGCATACTGAGGACATAATTCATAACTTAATTAATAAATTCAATGGAAAATGTGAAACTCAAACCAGTAGCCATTATTTGTGTTAATTTGATGACTATGGCTTACAGCCAAAGAAAGCCCCAAACTCAGTATCTTACAAAATCAGAATATAACATACAACCAATAAAAAAACAAGTATTTTTGATAACACTTTAGATTGGGTTACACATATTCGTAATTAGCTAGCAGCTTATTAACTTGCAAATTAATAACATGCTAGTGATTTGTTAGTCGTTAGAAGTCACTTATTAATACTTATTCTACATGAGCTTATTCTACCCATAGAAAACCATTAACTAGAATTTCTCCAATATAAACTCCTAAGTACGACTTATTCATAATAAGTAAGCTAGTTATTGTATATGAATCTTGATCTCAATATGCTTTGCTCAGTGTAAGGGGCTTAAAAGGTGGTAGCACAACAGGAACAGTTATTCTCAGGAACAGTTATTCTCTATCAAAAAGACTTGTTTGAATTAGGACTTATTAGGACACTATTAGGTACTTGTAGTTTTGGGTTTTGTTCCTATGAATAAACCATCTTTTCTAAATATTATTGAAGTAGAATAACTGTCCCTGTTGTACTACTGCCTTATAAGCCCAAACCAAAGCATCTTAAGATCATAATTCATGAACAACAACTAACTTACTAACTACAAATAAACAGTAATTGGGAGTTTCTGTTGGAGAAATTCTTTGTTAATGGTCTATTATGGGTAGAATAAGGTTATGCAGAATAAGGTATTAATAAGTGACTTGTAATGGCTAACAATTGGATAATATGTTACTAATTTGCATGTTAAAAAGCTGCTAGGTACCTAAAGTGTTCCCAGGATTTTTAATACAGAAATGTCAGCCTTCTGACAAATCTGTTTACTTATATGCACAAAACACTTGGTTGGGCCCCTTTGGCATGAAATAGTGCATCAGTGTGGCATAGCATGGAGGCAATCCACATGTGGCACTCCTGAGGTGTTATGGAAGCCCAGGCTGCTTTAAAAGCAGCTTTCAGCTCACGAGCTCCCTTTGACAACATTACATAGACCCCATGGTCCAGGTCAGACGAGTTTGCAGGCCAATCAAACATAGTAATTCCATGGTCATTAAACCAGGTATTGGTACGTTTGGAAGTATGGGCAGGTTCCAATTTCTCCTAGATGAATAAAATCAGCATCTCCATAAAGTTTTCACTCGAAGGAAGCATTAGGGTGCTCTAAACTTTTCTGACAGACAGCCGCATTGACTGCGGACTTGATAAACACCAGCTGATGACATGACTCCCCATATCTTCACTGACTGAAAACTTCACAACTTTGACTTTGTCCATTCTTCCTCTCAGACTCTCTCTTGATTTCAAAAATGAAATGTCTTCATTTCAAATATTTCAGATGACATAGAGCTGAAGTCCATAGCATCGGTAGTTGAGATAAGGACCCTCAACAAACTCCTGTCAATAATGAGCACTACCCCTAAACAGCAATCAAACAGGCAGAAAAGCAAGAAAAGGTCAGTGGAAGACTCCTGTCACTGTCATGCTCAACAGACAGACTGAGACAATCCTTTGTTTCCTGTGGCATTCAGCTCTTCAGCTCTTCCTTCGCTGAAGTGACAGAGAAAAAATGACTCCATGAGACTGCCTCTCTCCGTGACACATGCACCACACCATCTGTTTTTAAAGCTAGATTTGCATGTTGTATGTATGTGTCTTACAAGCAACAGGATGCCAGATTTTATGGAGATGCTGATTTCATTCATCTAGCTGGACTTGGCACCCGCTCACACCACCAAACGTACCAGTACCTGCTTTAATGACCATGGAATCACTGTGCTTGACTGGCCAGCAAACTCACCAGACCGGAGCAACATTGGGAATCTACAGGGTATTGTGAAGAGAAAGATGAAAAACATGAGAACCGATAATGCTGGACTTCCATAATACCTCAGTAGTGCTACAGGTGGATTGTCTCCACACCACACCTCAGTAGTGCTACAGGTGGATTGTCTCCACACCACACCTCAGTAGTTCTACAGGTGGATTGTCTCCACACCACACCACTCAGTAGTTCTACAGGTGGATTGTCTCCACACCACACCTCAGTAGTGCTACAGGTGGATTGTCTCCACACCACACCCACACACCCCACCCCCCCCCCCCCCCCCCCCCCCCCCCCCCACACCACACCACACCACACCTCAGTAGTTCTACAGGTGGATTGTCTCCACACCACACCTCAGTAGTTCTACAGGTGGATTGTCTCCACACCACACCACCACACCACACCTCAGTAGTGCTACAGATGGATTTTCTCTATACCACACCTCAGAGTGCTACAGGTGGATTGTCTCCACATCACACCTCAGTAGTGCTACAGTGGATTGTCTCCACACCACACCTCAGTAGTGCTACAGGTGGATTGTCTCCACACCACACCTCAGTAGTCTACAGGTGGATTGTCTCCACACCACACCTCAGAAGTCCTACAGGTGGACTGCCACCATACCACGCCACACTGGTAATGTGTGCAAAAGAGGCCAGGCCAAGTACACATGAGCAAGTTTTTCAGAAGGCCAACATTTCTGTATGTGTGTCTCTTATGTAATATTCTAATTTTGTGAGATACTGAATTTGGGGTTTTCTGTAGTTGTAAGCCATAATCATCAAATAATGGCTGGAAATATTTCACTTAATGTCTAACAAATCTATATAATGTATGTGTTTCACATTTTACATTCATTTACTGAAATAAATGAACTTTTCCACCATTGCCAATTTTTTTAAGACCTACCTGTACTTACTTTTAATGAATAACCAGTCATTAAGAGTTTTATATTGGCAAAGTCCTTAGTGAATGGTCTACTATTGGTATAATGAGGTCATGCAGAATAAGTTATTAATAAGTGATTTGTGATGACCGCAATGGCTAGTATATCACAAATTTGTATGTTAATAAGCAGCTAATTAATGTGCAAATTTGTGTTTTGTTGTCTAGCCGACAAAATGAAGTATCTACAGAGAATATATGTGTGTGTTTGGGTAAGAGATAACAAAACCTTGTAGCGCTCCTTGTCATGAGTGAAATAGAACATACCTGTACGAGTTGGCATTTAACAGCATGTTTGTTTGTAGCTTAGCCGTTGGCATTTGTCAGCATGTTGCTGGGAGATCCATCAATTTGAGACTATTGGCACATTGAGGTCAGACACGCTTATTACTTTTAGCGCTAGCCAGATTTGCATGGATGCATGTAGGGATACACAGCTGGGCAGTGGAATGGACCCAGTCAGCACTTCAAAGCCAGTATGTGTGGTATGTGAGAGGGTGAGTGGCTACACTGGCCAGAGCGACAAAAGGCAATTTATGTTTCTTTCAATGACAACTTCTGCGTTTTTATGCAAACAACACCAAATGTGGCATTAGAAATAAATATATTTATAGACAGATAGATACAATAGATAGATTGATATTTGAATGCATTTGTATTTGAAGGTTTAGTTGAATGTAAGTATTTGTATTTGAAGGCATAGTTGACCACACTTGACCCCCTACAGTTCTACCAGGAGAAGGTGGGAGTGGAAGATGCCATTATCTCTCTCTGCTACACAGGGTGCACTCTCACCTGGACAAGAGAGACAGTGCTGTGAGAATCACATTCTTTGATTTCTCCTTGAACACCATCCAGCCCCTCCTCCTGAGAGACAAACTACTGCAGATGAGAGTGGACTTGTGCCTGGTAACCTGGATCACAGACTGCCTCACACAAAGACCCCAGTTTGTTCGACTGGGGGACCTCTGAGACTGTTGTAAGCAGCACTGGTGTGCCACAGGGAACTGTTCTGTACAGGAGTACAGGAGCCTTGTGGAGGACTTTGTGGGATGGTGTAAGATAAAGCATCTACAGTTGAACCCCATCAAAACCAAAGAAATGGTGGTAGACTTCAGGTCAGCCCCCCTATGCTGCTTGTCTGCATTGATGGGGTGGATGTAGAGACGGTCAGTACTTATAAATACCTTGGACTACATTTTGACAAGAAACTGGACTAGTCTGCTAACACACACACTCTGCAGGAAGGGGCAGAGAAGGCTTTATTTCCTCATGAGGCTGGAGTCCTTCAATGTCTGTAGTAAACACCTCCTTAAGTTATATTTATTTGAAGGCACAGTTCAATGCATAGATTAATGTTCATTTGAAGGCATAGTTCAATGTATGTATTTGAATTCATAGATTGATGTATGTATTTGAAGTTGGACGTTGAACTAGAGAGGGAACACTGACATGGAGAGGAAAGAATGAGGATGGAGAGACAGAGAGAGAAATGAGAAAAATGCTGTTTCTGAATGCCATGGTCATGTATTGGTTTTGTATGAAACCTGTCTCTCAAACACACACAGATGCACCCACACACACACATGCACCCACCCACACACACACACAGATGCAATACTTAAGTCATTCACTGGATGGTATGAAAACATCACAACACATACACCCACACAAACTCTCTCTCTCTCTTTCTCACACACACACACACACTCTTCTTTAGTCATTCACTGGATGGTATGAAAGGGTAAAAAAAACCCACACACAGACAATTCACAATGATAGTATGTAAGACTGAACACACACACGTACACATACCCAATGTTATTCACCAAGGCAGTATGCACAAGAACACACACACACAAGCATGAGACACATTCACTCCCTCGTGCACACACTCAAACGATAGACATTCTCTCTCTCTCACACACACACACAACACAAGCATTATAGACATTCTCTCTGTCTCTCTTTCTCTCTCACACACACACACACAAGCATGAGACACATTTGCTCTCTCGCACACACACTCATACACATTCTCTCTTTCATACACACTCACAAACACACACACACACATATGATCCACATTCTCTCTCTCGCACATACAAGCACAAGCAAGAGACACATTCTCTCTTTCACTCACACACACACACACAAAAGACACATTCTCTCTTTCATACACACTCACACACATATGATCCACATTCTCTCTCTCACACATACAAGCACAAGCAAGAGACACATTCTCCTTTCACTCACACACACACACACACACACACACAAACACACCACCAAAAGACACATTTCTTTTCACTCACACACACACACACACACACACAAAAGACACTTTCTCTTTCAAGGCAAGGCAAGGCAGGTTTATTTATACAGCGCATTTCACACACACGGCAGCTCAATGCGCTTACAAAGAAATTTAGTAAAAACAAGAGAAGTAAAAGGAAATACGTCAACGAGATTTAAGATATAAAATGTAACTTCAGAAATAAAAAGAAGGTAGAAAATAAATAAGGAAAAAATAGATAATTGAATGAATGGATAAAACAAGAAATAAAACAGAACATTAAGAATGTGCGTCGAGCTAATTTAAGAAAATAAATACAGACAAATATAAATAGAAGCAAAAGGAGAAAGTCAAGAATTTAATACTGAAGTAATGAAAAGGGATTGGGAGTAAAACACAGGTTAAAATCATAAATAATTAAATAGGCAGGATAAAACTATTGTCTGTAGGCCTCAGCAAAAAGCTTTGTCTTAAGTCTGGATTTAAAACTGGGTAATGTGGGGGCATTTTTTATTTCACTGGGGAGTTGGTTCCAGAGCTGAACTGCATATACGCTAAAAGCTGCCTCACCACACTTTGTTTTGACTGTAGGTTTAACTAATAGATTCTCATCTTGTGACCTGAGACGTCTGGGTGGAGCGTATTCCTGGAGCATGTCGGAGATATATTTTGGGCCTGTCCCATTAAGTGCTTTAAAAACCAGTAGTAGTGCTTTAAAATCAATTCTATAAGTCACTGGGAGCCAGTGCAAGGACTTCAATACAGGGCTGATATGCTCATGTTTTCTCGTTCTTGCTAAGACTCTAGCAGCTGCATTTTGTATCATTTGCAGTCTTCTGGTGGTTTTTTGGGGGAGTCCTATTAAGAGAGAGGTACAATAGTCAACTCTGCGAGAAATAAAAGCATGGATAAGTTTCTCTAGGTCACATTCTGCCATAAGACTTCTTACTTTGGTGATATTTTTCAAATGATAAAAAGCTGATTTAGACACAGATTTCAAATGACTGTTAAAATTTAGATCCCTATCAATGATGACACCCAGGTTTTTGACAGTATCCTTGGTTTTTAACCCTTTCGTGTCAAGAAGGGCTCTGACCATAAGCCTTTGTTCTTTCTTTCCAAACACAATGACTTCTGTCTTGTCTGAGTTAAGCTGAAGACAGTTTTGTGACATCCAGCTGTTTATCTGCTCAAGACACAGATGGAGGGAGTTGAGGGGGGCGTGGTCATTTGGTGAAAGGGCAAGGGGGCGTGGTCATTTGGTGAAAGGGCAAGGTAAATTTGCGTGTGGTCAGCATAGCTATGATAATTGATTGCGCTGTTTGTAATGATTTGCCCAAGTGGGAGCATGTAAAGATTAAATAGAATGTGCCCAGGATTGATCCCTGAGGGGCACCACAAGTTAGAGTCCGAGGTGTGGAGATGCAGTTACCAATTGCCACAAAAAAACTCCTGTCCTGCAGGTAGGTTTTTAGCCAGTTATGACAATACCAGAGAAGCCAACTAAATGTTCAAGGCGGTGTAGCAGGATGCTGTGGTCTACAGTATCAAAGGCTGCGCTTAGATCTAATAGCACTAGAACAGACACTATGCCTGCATCGGTATTTCAGTGAATGCCGTTTAAAAACGTTTGTAAGGGCTGTCTCAGTGCTATGGTTTGCACAAAAGCCTGATTGATAGGTATCAAAACAGTTGTTGGTTTTTAAAAAAGCAGTAAGCTGGTTAAAAACTATTTTTTCAATGACCTTCCCAATAAATGGTAACGGTAAGTTTGATATTGGTCTGTAGTTATTAAGCGTTGAGGCATCTGGGTTGTGCTTTTTAAGTAGGGGCTTGATAACAGCTGTTTTTAATGACAATGGAAATATACCAGTCTGTAGTGATGTGTTTACAATCTTGAGCATATCAGGCGAAATGACATGGAGGGCAGATTTGAAAAACTGGTTGGTAAAGTATCCAGTTGAGAGGTGGATGAGCTGAGAGTTTGTACAGTTTCCCTGAGAGTTTGATAATCAATAAGTCTGAATTCTGACACTGCATTTAAAGCATTTGGGGTTGGTGGGTTAGGAATTGTGGATTGTAGCTGGGATGTTAAGCTCTGTCTAATTTTTTCAATTTTACTAGTAAAAAAGGATCACACTTTTTAGCTGAGATAAGCTCAGGTGCTGATTGATCAGAGGGATTAGTTAATTTTCAACTGTTGCAAATAGCACACAAGCGTTGTTTGCATTTTTATTAATGATACTAGAAAAGAAGGACTGCCTTGCCTTGCAAATCTCTGTATTGTATAACCATAACTTTTCTTTATGAATTTGTCAATCTGGAGTTTGGATTTTCGCCATTTTCTTTCAGTTCTCCGACATTCTCCGACAGTTGGATTCAGTTTCTATGGTGCTGTATGTGTGTTGGTGACTTTTTTTTCCTTCAGTGGAGCAATATCTTCCATTACATGAGTCATTATAGAGTTGAATTTTTCCATTAGGTCATCAGCAGAGTCTGAACTAGAGGTTTCATATGAAATTTGTTGAAAAGCTTGCTCAAAGACCGTGGCTGTGGCCATGTTTTCATTTATGGCTCTTTTCCGAGTCGTCATGGTTCTCCTCTGGAGGTGAGGGGACATATGAACATTGAAGAAAACACAAAAGTGATCAGATAGTGCTACATCCATAACAGTGGTGGAGACATGAAGGCCTTTAGTTATTACAAGATCAAGGGTGTGACCATGAAAATGAGTTGGGCCTTGTACATGTTGAGTTAGGTTAAAAGTATCACAAAGAGTCAGAAAGTCTTTAGCATAGACATTATCAAGGTTATTATTATGGAGATTGAAATCTCCTAATATGAGAATGTGATCAAACTCTAGACAGATGTTAGATAACAGTTCACCAAACAGTTCACCTGTTAATAGTCAATAATAAAACAGTAGGAGGGCATTTTAAAAGTCCACTTAAGTACTCAAAGGAGGCAAAGTGACCACAGGGTGTTTCCTTGCACTGAAAAGTGTCTTTGAATATCATAGCTATCCCCCCTCCCTTACTGTCCATGCGAGAAACACTCATGAATTTGAAGTTTGGGGGGGCAGATTGAATGAGAGTGGCAGCATTTTTGGCTTGGTCAAGCCATGTTTCAGTCAATAAGAAAAAAATCAAATTTGTGTGTACATATAAGATCATTAATTTAAAAAGTCTTATTTGACAGAGATCTGATATTCAACAGATCAAAAGAGACTGTAGTGGGTTTGGAGATCCGTTCAGCTATGGCCTGAGGAGGTTGTTTTGGAACAGGTATAAGGTATAAGGACTGGTTTATCCAACAAGATGAAAGTCCTCTTTTTTTTTTACTCTTTTTCGGGTTGGGCGAATCACGCCAGTGATGGGGGACTGATCTTGGGAAATATTGTTATATCAAGCGCTCTTCAGACAGACCAGGGAGCAGAAAATGGGTGATGCCTGGAGTGGACGGTAGGGGGGGCTATTAGTATTGGCTGTCTTGTTGGCCGAATGTGGGATGACACCAGTGACAGGAAGCTGTTACATTGACATTCAGTCAATCACTTCTGTGAGAGTGACGTGGGGCAAGCTGAACGGCACATAAGATGTTATCACCGAGCAGACGCGAGCCCATTCAGTTATTCCGTCACGCATGAAAAGAGCGTCTTTGTGCTAAAACATGTTAAAATTGTCTATAAAACTCACACCATGCACTCCACACGTGTTCTGAAGCCAATGACTTAGGCTAAGGAGTCGGCTAAAACGTTCTTCACGACCAACTGTTGGGATGGGGCCTGAGATAAAAACAGATTTCCCACATTGCTGACCCCACATGAACCACGATTCTAATGATAGATGTAGGGCGCGAAGGCAGTAACTCACATAGTTTTTCATGAACATCTGTGATTGTTGCACCGGGGATGCAATGGGTGGTCACGTCGAAGAATCTGATGTCCCTCATTATGGAGTCTCCAATGATGAGGCTGGAAGGTGGAAACAGCGGGCAAGGTTGAGAGGGCTGAGGACCGCTGGAGCCTGTGTGCTCCCGAACTAGACCGACCTCCCGCGATCGCTGCTTAGCTGGCCGTGAGGAGGGCCTCACCTGGGAAGCACCGCCAGCCGCATGGCCATCCCAGGGGGGGCTTGATGACCGGCTTCCAGTAGCACTGAGGCGGGGGAGTGCTCCTGAACGCCTCGACACCTGGGAGCAGTTTTTGTGGCTTCGGGTGGGAGCCTCAGACCATGGCTGTGAACCGGGCGTGGAGGAGATGGGCGTTCGCTGGTGGACTGTATCCCAAAGAACAGTGTCTTGGATGGCTGCACTGAGAGTTGTAATCCGCTTTGACTGGTTGACGGCCAGGTCCGAGAAGCTAGCTACTAGCTTTTCCTTTTCACGCATTTTTTCGGAAAAGTCAGATAAAAGTGCCTCCTTTTTCCGAAGCTCTTCTGAGAGTCAATCATCAATCAGGTAGACAATCTTTTTGGTAGCTTTTTTCAAGAGAGTACTGTCACTAGTTGATGCTGGCATGATTAGTCCGGTTTCAGCAGTTACAAACTATGGGCTACAAGCACTGGTAGCCTAGTCAGACCATAGGCTGCATCATACACACACACACCACACACACACACACACACACACACACACACACACACTTACCTCTTGGTCTGTGTACATGGAAGTGTGCAAAAGACATGCACACACATACACAGTGAACCACAGTGAAGTATCAAGAAGTGTATACTTCCTGTCTGAGTATACTTACTTACCATCCCTAGAGTACACTGTCCCAGACCTGCCTGCTGTTGCAGTTGTGCTCCTCTCCCCCTCCCCATGCCTGTGCCTCTGTCTGTTCAGCTGAAGTCAATGCTGTGCGATTGATTCAGACGAGCAACACTGGTTACATGGCAGCGACACTTGTCCAGTGATCAAAGCACACGGTGCTCTCTGCAGCATGGCCACACGTGCCGCTCTCGCAAGCAGGAGGAGCAGACACAGACATTATAACTGACACAGAAAAGACTACAGTCCACTTATTCAAACAGGCATTGCAGTGATCAATGTCACTTTATTTATAAAGTATTTTTGAAAACAACAGCAGTTGACCTAAGTGCTTTAAAACAAAACAAACAAACAAAAAAAAAAACAAAAGATAAAACAAAGAGGTAACAATTAACCAGGAATAGAGAGTTAGCAAAACAATTAACTGTATGCACAACCACAGCTGTAGGGAGTTCCACTAACACCCCCACTCATGTTATATTGCTTTAGGATCCTATTACTGTGACTAACCAATGCAAACACATTACCATCCCGCTAGTGTGGCTAACCAATGCTAACATATTACCATCCCGCTAGTGTGGCTAACCAATGCTAACATATTACCATCCCGCTAGTGTGGCTAAACAATGCAAACATGTTACCATCCTGTTACCATGGCCAACCAATGCTAACATATTACCATCCTGTTACCATGGCCAACCAATGCTAACATATTACCATCCTGTTACCATGGCTAACCAATGCAAACATATTACCATCCTGTTACCATGGCTAACCAATGCAAACATATTACCATCCTGTTACCATGACTAACCAATGCTAACATATTACCATCCTGTAATATGTTTATAAAATAACTGTAAGTGTGACTAAACATGCGGCCTTCCCTTAACACTCAGTTAAACTGGAATGTAACCAGATTTCATTTTTATATTAAAGCCAGAGCCAAACATTCATGAGAGCAATTAACAGGAGGGAACTCAAGGAAACTCACATCTGACTGTGAAGAGGCATGGAGTGAAGAGGAAGACTCCCTCAAGCCGTGATTAGCATCACTACACAGATGTTCAGGAACTTCACAGAAAAGGCTGCATGTGTACACACACCCTGTTACAGAATATCACACACACACACACACACCCTGAGACAGAATATCATCCACACACACACACCCTGAGACAGAATATCATACACACACACACACCCTGAGACAGAATATCATCCACACACACACACCCTGTTACAGAATATCACACACACACACACACACCCTGAGACAGAATATCATACACACACACACTGTTACAGAATATCATCCACACACACACCCTGATACAGAATATCATACACACACACACACACACACCCTGTTATAGAATATCATCCACACACACACACCCTGATACAGAATATCATACACACACACACACACCCTGTTACAGAATATCATCCACACACACACCCTGATACAGAATATCATACACACACACACACACACACACCCTGTTATAGAATATCATCCACACACACACAACCTGCTACAGAATATCATACACACACACACACAGCTACAGAATATCACATACACACACACAGACCCTGCTACAGAATATCATACATACACACACCCTGTTACAGAATACCATACACACACACACACACTGTTACAGAATATCACACACACACACACACACACACCCTGATACAGAATATCACACACACACAAACCCTGATACAGAATGCCATTCACACACACACACCCTGATACAGAATATCACACACACACACACACACCTTGATACAGAATATCACACACACACACAAACCCTGATACAGAATATCATACACACACACACTGTTACAAAATACTATATCTCCCTGCTACAGAATCTTTTGCTGTTTTCAGATTATCTTTTTCACATTGGAAAGTTCTCATCCCACGGAAATTAACCAAAATATTTGGTGGAACCATTTCAACTTGATAAATGCTTAGGAAAGGTCCTTTGATGGTGACAGGCTACTCTGCTCTGTTCACTGTGTGCCGCTGGTGTGCGGTGGCAAGCGAAACTGTTGAATTCGAAAGTCCTTCACAATGATGTCAGAGCCAGTATGCAAAGGGCCTAACATGGTGTCTCTTCTCCCCTAAGAATCCAACATGGTGTCTCCTCTACCCTAAGAATCCAACATGGTGTCTCCTCTACCCTAAGAATCTAACATGACATTTTCTCTACCTCTACCAGTAGAATCTCACATGACGTCTCTACCAACAGCAGAATCTTCTACCCTGAAAATCTCATGTAGCTCTTAATTTCCCATGTGTGTGTGAGGCTGGGACCCCCACTGCTCTGTGTGAGGTTGTGTGTTCACATGGGGATGGGCCGTGTTGCTGCAATCTGCTGTTTGTGCCACAGGGTCATGGGTTCGCTCCCCTACAGAGAACAATTACTGATAATATTCCTGCCCAAGCCTCGCATCCACCCCAGGGAGTCTCTGTGTGCAAATGAGATGCATGGCGTGTGTTGGAAACAGAGAAACACACTGCATAACACCCTCAATAGGCATCAATATCAAAACACACTAACACTGACTAAGACCTACACAACACAGCCTAACACTCTCAACACACACTAGCACAGACCACCAACACATACTAACACCCTCAGTGCAGACTAACACCCACAACACACTATCACACTGAGCACAGACTCCTATCCACTCTCAACGTAGACTCCTATCAGCACAGACTCCTATCAGCACAGAGTCCTATCAGCACAGAGTCCTATCAGCACAGAGTCCTATCAGCACAGACTCCTATCAGCACAGACTCCTATCAGCACAGACTCCTATCAGCACAGAGTCCCTTTAGCACAGACTCCTATCAGCACAGACTCCTATCAGCACAGACTCCTATCAGCACAGACTCCTATCAGCACAGACTCCTATCCACCCTCAGCACAGACAGTGTCAGTGACTCATATCCACCCTCAGCATAGACTCCTATCAGGTGACTGCTATCCACCATCAGCACAGACTCCTTATCACCCTTGGTGAGATTCATATCCACTCTCAACACAGACTACTTTCCACCCTCAGTACAGACTCATATCCTCCATCAGCACAGACTCATGTCCACCATCAGTACAGACTCATGTCCACCATCAGCACAGACTCATATCCACCCTCAGCACAGACTCATGTCCACCCTCAGTACAGACTCATATCCTCCATCAGCACAGACTCATGTCCACCATCAGTACAGACTCATGTCCACCATCAGCACAGACTCATATCCACCCTCAGCACAGACTCATGTCCACCATCAGCACAGACTCATGTCCACCCTCAGCACAGACTCATGTCCACCATCAGCACAGACTCATGTCCACCCTCAGCACAGACTCATGTCCACCATCAGCACAGACTCATATCTACCATCAGCACAGACTCATATCTACCATCAGCACAGACTCATGTCCACCCTCAGCACAGACTCATGTCCACCATCAGCACAGACTCATGTCCACCATCAGCACAGACTCATGTCCACCATCAGCATAGACTCATGTCCACCATCAGCACAGACTCATGTCCACCCTCAGCACAGACTCATGTCCACCATCAGCACAGACTCATATCTACCATCAGCACAGACTCATATCTACCATCAGCACAGACTCATATCTACCATCAGCATAGACTCATGTCCACCATCAGCACAGACTCATATCTACCATCAGCACAGACTCATATCTACCATCAGCACAGACTCATGTCCACCCTCAGTACAGACTCATGTCCACCATCAGCACAGACTCATATCTACCATCAGCACAGACTCATATCTACCATCAGCACAGACTCATGTCCACCCTCAGCACAGACTCATGTCCACCCTCAGCACAGACTCATGTCCACCATCAGCACAGACTCATATCTACCATCAGAATAGACTCATGTCCACCATCAGAACAGACTCATATCTACCATCAGCACAGACTCATATCTACCATCAGCATAGACTCATGTCCACCATCAGCACAGACTCATATCTACCATCAGCACAGACTCATATCTACCATCAGCACAGACTCATATCTACCATCAGCATAGACTCATGTCCACCATCAGCACAGACTCATATCTACCATCAGCATAGACTAACTCCCAAGTGCTGCAGCAGTGTGAAGGCGGTTGTGAGAAACTCTATGCTGCTGACTGAATGCAGTCAATCCCATTGGAGCCTCTGAGGCCCAAAGCTGTGCCAGCCTGTGCCAGTGCATTACAGACTCACAGCCTGACCCACTTAGGAAGAGTGAGCACTTGAACAATGCAGCCAAGCGTGGATCCCTCTTCAAACACACACTAACACACTCAACACAGACTAACACACTCAAAACACACTTAAACAATGCAGCCATTAATTCAGCACGTGTAGATCCCTCTTCAAACACACACTAACACACTCAACACAGACTAACACACTCAAAACACACTAATACCCTCAACACACACTTAAACAATGCAGCCATTGCACGTGTAGATCCCTCTTCAAACACACACTAACACACTCAACGCAGACTAACACACTCAACACAGACTAGCACACTCAATACACACTAATACCCTTAATACACACTAACATACTCAACACACACTAACACACTCAACACACACTAATACCCTCAACACACACTTAAACAATGCAGCCATTAATGCAGCACGTGTAGATCCCTCTTCAAACACACACTAACACAGACTAACACACTCAACACACACTAACACAACACACACTTAAAGAATGCAGGCAATCATCGGGCACGCATGGATCCCCCAACACTGATATACAGGTACTACTCAGAAAATTAGAATATCCTGGAAAAGCGCATGCATATCTGTAACTCAACTCTAAAGGTGAAATGTACATATTATATAGACAAACAGTATGCAATTCAATATATTTCAAGCTTTTATTAGTTTTGATTTTGCTGATTAGGACTTGCAGCTTCAAAAAACCTAAAATTCAAAAACTCAGAAAATTAGAATATTGCTTGAAATCAATAAAAAAAGGATTTAAAATACAAAAATGTCAGGCCTCTGAAAGCCAAATCTTGCACCTGTACTTAGTACTTGGTTGGGGCCCCTTTTGCACGAATGACTGCCTTAATCCGGTGTGGCATGGATGCTACCAGCTTGTGGCATATCTCAGGTGTTATGGAAGACCAACATGCTTCAATCACGGCCTTGAGCTCTTCTTTATTGTTTGGTCTTGCCCTGTTCAACTTTCTCTTGGCAATGCCCCACAGATTTTCTATGGGGTTCAGGTCAGGCGAGTTTGCAGGCCGATCAAGCACAATAATCCCATGGTTGTTAAACCAGGATTTTGTACTTTTGGCAGTGTGGGCAGCTGCCAAGTCCTGCTGGAAGATGAAGTCCGCATCCCCATAAAGCTGGTCCGCTGAAGCAAGCATTAAGTGCTCCAAAATGTCCTGGTAGACAGCTGCGTTGATGCTGGACTTGATGAAGCACAGAGGACCAACACCAGCAGCTGACATGGATCCCCAAGTCATCACAGACTGGGGAAACTTAACACTGGACTTCATGCATCTGCTATTTTGCGCCTCTCCGGTCTTCCTCCACACTCTGGGATCTTTGTTGCCAAATGAGATGCAAAACTTGCTCTTATCAGAGAAGAGGACTTTGGACCACTGGGCAACAGTCCAGTCTTCCTTCTCTCTAGCCCTGCTAAGGCGCCTGTGGCGCTGCTTGCTCGTGAGGAGTGGCTTGACAACAGGAATTCGACATTTGAAGCCCATTTCCAGCATCCGCTGGCATGTTGTTTCTCTTGAAGCAGCAACTCCAGCCTGAGTCCACTCCTTATGAAGTTCCCCCACACTTTTGAATGGCCCTTTCCTGACCATCCTCTCCAGGCTTCGGTCATCCCTCTGGCCTGTACACCGTTTTCTTCCACACTTCTGCCTTCCACTTAACTGTCCATTAATGTGCTTTGACACAGCACTCTGAGAACACCCAGCTTCTTTTGCTATCACTTTTTGTGTCTTACTCATCTTGTGCAGGGAGGCAATGATGGCTGTCTGTGCAACTGTCAGATCGGCAGTCTTCCCCAGGCTTTTTAAAGGCTCAGGACCCTTGTGCAGGTGTTTTGGATTACTTACCTAATTAGTGTGTGACAATTTGGGCCTACAATACTGAAGCTTTTCGCAGTATTCTAATTTTATGGGTTTTTGGGTTTGAAGTTTTAATAAGCTGTAAATCATAATCAGCAAAATTAGAACAAAAAAAAGCTTGAGTTATCTCACTTTGCATGTAATGAGTCTATAAAATGTATTGGTTTCACCTTTCATGTTGGACTGCCTGAATAAAACAATCTTTCCACGATATTCTAATTTTCCGAGTAGTACCTGTAATATCTAAGACAAATATCATCCTTGTTTGGTGACTGCGCTACCAACATAGCATACTAACCCATGCTAACCAACAGCACTAACCCATGCTAACCAACAGCACTAACCCATGCTAACCAACAGCGCTAACCCACGCTAACTAAAAAGAGAAAACATGCAATGCACTATGCTCATGTAACATGGACACAAACTACACTAACACAACATGGCCACACGCTGTACGATCACAACACAGCTACACTAATGCAACGCACACACACCACACTAACACAACACAGACACACACTACACTAACACAACAGGGACACACTATAAGAACAACACAGACACACACTACACTAACACAACAGGGACACACTATAAGAGCAACACAGAGACACACTACACTAATGCAATACAGACACACACTATAAGATCACAACACACACCACGCTAATGCAACATGGCCACACACTAAGATCACAACACACACACACCACACTAACACAACATGGACACTCACTCTACATAAACACACTATGGCCACACACTGGAGAGGCAGTGAGATGCTTTCCAGCCCTGACAAGAACAGATGCTAAAATGAGATTATTGTAAAATTCCAGATGATTCTACATGGTACATGTACCTAGAGACACACAAATGCCACATATACTCTGTACAAAGAGCTGCTTCAGACCTCAGAGTGGGCTTTTATGATGGCAAAGAGAAAAAACAAACCTCTGCTGTATTTCATGTTGTGCATGCGTGCGTGCGTGTGTGTGTGTGAGAGAGCGAGAGAGAGAGAAAGAGATAAAAGCACATTACGTAACAATCCTGAATCAATTACACACTTGTAATGAGCTGGGCGCTTTAGTGCAGTAGTGTGTAAGTGTGGCTGTGTGTTTGCACGTGTGTGTGCGTGCGTGTGTGTGTGTGTGTGAAACATGCATAAGTGGAAGAAAAATATTAGTAAACCCAAAGGAGATAATGAGAGTGGCAGAAGACAGAGAGAAGCAATATTGTAACTGTTCTGGCTCCAGGCACTCAATACATGTGGGGAATTTGGTTGCCAAGGCAACAGCACAGCCAGTGAGGAGCGCACTGTGAGGCTGATAAGACTGGAAATCTATTTTTCACAATATTATATAAACGGCTGAGGTGGAGGCCAAGCCATAGTGTCATGGCTGTTACATAAGTACGGGGCCAAGCTCACGAGGTCGTGCTGTTGGCTAGACGGCCACGGTGTCAGAGTCATTCCCAGCCGGCTGTGGTGTTCCTAGACTCATTCCCAGGCCATCTGTGACATCCTCTGAGGTGGACATCCCCTGAGGTGGACATGTTCTGAGGTGAACATCCTCTGAGGCGGACATGTTCTGAGGTGGACATGCTGGAGTTGTATCCTTTTCTGTTGTCTCTCCTCTCCCCCTCCTCTGACATATTAACCTATCATTTGGCCCCTGTTATGGCCAGCCTCACTGATTGCGCTTGCAAAACTGTGTTGGTTTTGTGCATGGTAAAACAGCAGAGAGAGAGGATTGGATACCTCTATCCACCAAGCAGACGCTTACCTCTTTGCTATTATTCAAAAACAGTAGATAGATAGATAGATAGATAGATAGATAGATAGATAGATAGATAGAGAGATAGATAGACAGATGGATAAATAGATAGTTTTGTGATAGGCCTATGTTATGCTAAATGTTAAAGTGTTATCTAATGAGGTTATATAAATAAAGTGTGGGGGTAGTGCAGTGATGCAGAGAAAGAATTTAACTTTGGGGTGTCATGGATTAAAAAAAGCCTTGAGCTCAAGATTTTGGGAACCACTGCCATAGATCAACCCTTTCTATCCACTGACTGCAGCTGCACCATTCAGTGAGGGTGAGATCCATCTCAGTCAGGGTTAACATGGGATATGTGAACATGTGGATGTGTGTTATTTCCTTTGACTGTTATAGTGGCGTCTTGTCTGCCCTGAGTAGGTGAAACTTACAGACACCCTTGACATTTACACACGTCAAGGAAGGGCATTAGCATTCACACAGGTCAGTGCCAGGAAGGGCATTAGCATTCACACAGGTCAGTGCCAGTTGCTCTGTGCCTGCTGACCAATAAGCAGTGAAATGTCACAGGGACCTGTCAAACCAGGACTGCAAACACTTAGCATCAAACAGCTGATGTCCAAGTGACACTCAGCCTGGCTCATGCTTTTCAGGGCCTGACATACATAAGCCCACCACTCTCTCTCAGTAGTTACTTAGCTGAAGATGCTTTTCAGATGGAGTACTAACTGTTAGAATAACCCTAACCGAAGCGCCCACTCTCTCACAGTATTTAGTGTGCTGAAGATGCTTTTTCGGATGGATTACTAATTGTTTGGTCACCGACTTGTGACCAAAGGATGCTCAGTTTGATCTCCAACCAATATGAAGAATGTGGTCCCATGTCCACATGTATGGCTGATGTGCCCTGGAGCAAGGCACCTAACCCCTTACTGCTACCTTGAGCAAGGCACCTAACCCCTTACTGCTACCTTGAGCAAGGCACCTACTGTAACCCCTTACTGCAACAGGGGCAAAGAAAAACTCCCTTATGTTAGTTTGTCTAGGAAGAAACTTTGGGCAGATCCCAAAGTGGACCCACTCCACTCCCCCTCTCCTCCACATCTATCATGACCCACTCTACTCCCCCTCTCCTCCACATCTATCATGACCCACTCCACTCCCCCTCTCCTCCACATTCAGAATGACCCACTCTACTCCCCCTCTCCTCCACATTTATCATGACCCACACTACTCCCCCTCTCTGTCTGCTGCCGTGTTTGATAATTGTCATTACAGGATATTAGGAAAATCAAACTAATGACTGAATCACATGACTTAGTCACATTATTCTTAGGTGCATTGGCATAGGTTTCTAGGGACCCAGTGGAAAGCCCATGTGCCCCCTCATTAACAGTTCACACACCCTGCCACTGTCGCTTTCCAACACACAGATGCACGCATGCACGCACACACACACACACGGGCAAGGGGAATTCCTCTTGCGTTAAGCACTGACTCTAGTATAATTAAAAGTTTGGTCACTGCAGCCCACTGCAAGATCAAGGAGAAAGGTTTGCACTGATGTGCCTTAATACTCATTTAGAGTTGTTGCACTCAGAGTGGAAATGAAGATGGATCTGCACACATTAGGACATTCCAAGGACATTTAACAAATCTGCACCATTTGCAAGCTATAATGTTTTCTCCCTAGAAAATATGTAAACATTTAACTAAACTAATCAGAGGGAGAACCCCAGGAAGTAATGATAGTATTTATGTGGACTAATTTATTGTCTAACATTGTCTAAAAGTGCTAATTTATAACGTGAATTAATGTTTTTAAACATTTTGTTATGAAATGTTGACCCAGCGTCTTAAACTCAGTTACTGTGGATTACCATGCTGCTGCCTTTTATCAGTGCAAATAGCAGCTTATGGCTCTGTGAATATACCTGTCTGTGTGATGGCAATCAGGCCAAAAAGATACTGCACTTAGTGAATGAGCCATTTCTTCTGCTTCAGAGCATTCTTCATTTTCTTGGAGTGGCATGGCAAGGCTGTCAAACACACACACACACACACACACACACAGCATTGCACAGTGAGGCTGTCAAACACACACACACACACACACAGCATTGCTTACCAATTGGCTGTCAAACACGAACACACACAGAGCACTGTATGACGAGTCTGTCACACACACACACACACACACACACATACACACATATACGCAGCATGCCAAGCAACTGGCTGTCAAACACACACACAACATTGCATAGCAAGTTTGTTAAACACAAACAGGGTGGAGTAAGTATGCAGCACAGATAAGGGTGGAGTGAGTATGCAGCACAGATAAGGATGGAGTGAGTAGGAGCACAGATAAGGGTGGAGTGAGTAGGAGCACAGATAAGGGTGGAGTGAGTAGGAGCACAGATAAGGGTGGAGTGAGTAGGAGCACAGATAAGGGTGGAGTAAGTATGCAGCACAGATAAGGGTGGAGTGAGTATGCAGCACAGATAAGGGTGGAGTGAGTAGGAGCACAGATAAGGGTGGAGTGAGTAGGAGCACAGATAAGGGTGGAGTGAGTAGGAGCACAGATAAGGGTGGAGTGAGTAGGAGCACAGATAAGGGTGGAGTAAGTATGCAGCACAGATAAGGGTGGAGTGAGTATGCAGCACAGATAAGGGTGGAGTGAGTAGGAGCACAGATAAGGGTGGAGTGAGTAGGAGCACAGATAAGGGTGGAGTGAGCAGGAGCACAGATAGGGGTGGAGTGAGTATGCAGCACAGATAAGGGTGGAGTAAGCAGCAGTCTTCTAGTTTTTTCCATCCTCTGCGGTCTATTTTCTGCCATAAATCTATTCATCTATATATCTATCTATATTTTATTTTATTTTATATCTGACTGCTCAGCTCGGCATTAACAACACTATTAATAGTTAACAATTAGCAATAGTATTGTCGCCTAGATGGTCTTAGTGTCCCAGTCACTGAGGCTGTATGCGCTGGCCTACAACACGGTGATGAGAGCCTGGCTCAAATCACATGCTGACACACACACACTGACACACACACACACACACTGACATACACACACATACAGACATACAAACAGACAGGGTGATGAGAGCCTGGCTCAAATCTCATGCTGACACACACACTGACACACACACACACACACACAGACAGGGTGATGAGAGCCTGGCTGAAATCTCATGCTGACACACACACTAACACACTCACACACACACACACACACACACACACACACAGACCGGGTGATGAGAGCCTGGCTCAAATCTCATGCTGACAGTATCTACTGAACTGAGGGCTAATAGGTTGGAAGCTTGGCTGGCGCTGGGACGCGCCTGTTGGTCGTGGAGGAACTACCTTAGCCTCTCCTCATTCCTCCTGGCCATCTGTTAGCTCACTAGAGTCTGCCCAGGCCTGGCCCAAATCAGAGCCTGATCTGGGCCAGAGAAGGCAGCCATCTGGGCATCCTTCACTGCCCCCTGAGATGAGTGTGGTGCCTGTGGCCATAAAGGAGGACTGGGATTGGCCAGCCCTGCAGTCCCACCTGGCTAGGCTCTATAGGCAGGACTCGGCACTAATTAAATACACACTCTGGCAGTGATGCGTGTCTCTCACTGTCCCCTGCTGTTCTTCCTCCCTCTCTGCCCCCCCCAAACCCAACCCCACCCCCCTTACCGCACCCCCACCCCTAAGCCTGGCCCCTCCATCCTCCCTAGTGCCTCCCCAATGCCTCCATTGTGCTCCTGCTCCTGTCAGTTATGACCTACATAAAACTGACTATCAGGCCTCTTGGCACAGCCTGCAAATCCAGACCGTCTGCATGGGAATACGCATGGAGCCGTCTGTAGTTTAGGCAGGATAAGGAGTATGCAAGGACGCATGGAGCCGTCTGTAGGTTAGGCAGGGTAAGGAGTATGCAAGGACGCATGGAGCCGTCTGTAGTTTAGGCAGGATAAGGAGTATGCAAGGACGCATGGAGCCGTCTGTAGTTTAGGCAGGGTAAGGAGTATGCAAGGACGCATGGAGCCGTCTGTAGTTTAGGCAGGATAAGGAGTATGCAAGGACGCATGGAGCCGTCTGTAGTTTAGGCAGGGTAAGGAGTATGCAAGGACGCATGGAGCCGTCTGTAGTTTAGGCAGGGTAAGGGGCATATAAGGACGCATGGAGCCGTCTGTAATTTAGGCAGGGTAAGGGGCATATAAGGATGCATGGAGCTGTCGGTGGTGCTAAACACACACACACTGCTGGGTGAAGTGTGAGGGCCTGTATGCACCTGTCAGAGATATGAGCGTCTTATTGAGTTTTGTTTACTGGTGTGTGTTACTGTAAGTTGTGTTAACTGCTGTGAGTGTGTGAGCTCCAATGAAGCTACACCAGGTACATGACTGAAGCGTTAAGATCTACACCAGGTACATGACTGAAGCGTTAAGATCTACACCAGGTACATGACTGAAGCGTTAAGATCTACACCAGGTACATGACTGAGGCGCTAAGGCAGGGCTACACCAGGTACATGACTGAGGCACTAAGGCAGGGCTACACCAGGTACATGACTGAAGCATTAAGATCTACACCAGGTACATGACTGAGGTGCTAAGGCAGGGCTACACCAGGTACATGACTGAGGCGTTAAGGCAGGGCTACACCAGGTACATGACTGAGGCGTTAAGGCAGGGCTACACCAGGTACATGACTGAGGCGTTAAGGCAGGGCTTCCTCAATAATCAGTGGAATTTGTCACACAAGATGTGAGGCCACTAAATAGCTTCTAAATAAACAAACCAGCATTCAAATGTAGTTTTCATGTGACGTGACTCAACCTTTCAGTAACATATTCTGTGTAGCCTCTCCTCTATGTGTGTGAGTGTATAGTGTCCTGTCTGTGTATACTCAGAGTTCTGTCCTTTATATCCTGAATGTATGTCCTCAAATCCAGTCCTCTTCTCACCCAGGAGTCGGAGTGTGCAGGGGAAGCCGTTGTCTGCCATCAACACTTTCATATTTCTCTCCTGGCCTGCAAGTGTTTTCTGTCCCATTGAGACCCAAACTCAATAATGTACAGGATGTCAGTGTAGTGCCATGGAAGTGCTGATTCTGGGAAAAACTCCAAATATGTGACACATAAATTCAAGTATGAGATGGCTTTGGCTCACCCAGGTCTTGTCCTCTTAACAAAAATTCACCTCAACATAAAGTGTCTTTGCCTCTCTCCTGCTGCCTCCATTGCTCTCTGTCCCTTCACCTTTCCTTCTCCCACAGCTAAAGGTCTGTTGTGCACTCCCTGGCCACTGGGCCACCTTTTGTGTTTCGCTAGAATTGGCAGGCAATCCTATTAGCGTATGGAAGAGATTTTGCAAAGTCAAATGGTTCAGGGGCAAGTGGCCAGAAAAACATCATTCTTCAAGGTCCATACAGCAGGGCCTAATGAGAGCAATGCTGAGGGAGGGCAGGAGTGTGCACACACATCTCTACCCCACTACTGTCTGCTCACACACACAGCTAATGACCCTGCTCAGGCAGCCCAGCGCACAATGGCTGATTACCCATCATGCTCCTCAGATGTGTGGATTATGTTTGGTGATACAGCTGGACTCTTTCCTGAGAGGTGGCTAATCCAGGGATGATAACGTCTGTGGTGGTCCGTGCAGTCAGCTAGATGGGCTCTGTGCACAGTGGATGTTAAGGATGGTCACACATTTCTGGTGACATGGAGAAGCATAACCAGTTTGTGAAGTACAGTAGATTAGATTAATATTAGTTGTAAGTAATAAGCTTGATAACAGTTCTCAGTGTTCATCGCCAGCTCAGAGTTCACTTCCTAGTCATCCTGTGTGTATAGCCTTATTACAACTGCTAACCAATGTAAAAGCTAATTACAAGAAATGGTCAGCAATCCTTGACACACCCTGTGCACATCTATCTATAGACAGCATATATGTGCTGGATTTGCTTTAGTTTGAGGTATTTGTGCGGGGGGTGTTTGTGTTTGGGGTGTTTAGGATTTTAGGTATTTCTGTTTTGATTGCTTGTGTTTGGGTTGTTTCAGAATTTTTTGGGGGGGGGTGTTTATGTTTGGGTTGTTTCAGGAGTTTATGTTTGGGGTGTTTGATTTTGGTGTTTGTATTTGGTTTGCAACAGAAGTTTGTTTGGGGTGTCTGAGGTGATTGTGTTTGGGGTGTCTGAGGTGATTGTGTTTGGGGTGTTAATGTTTGGGGTGTTTATGTTTTAGGTGTTTGTGTTTTGGATGTTTGTGACTGAGTTGTTTGTGTTTGGGTTGTTTTGTGTGGGATGTTTGTGTTTGTCTCTCCGAATCCTCATCCCCTCACTCCTCAGGCGGGCTGTGGTAGACAGCTGAGGAAGGTTGTGTTAAGACATCTACACTGTCAGGATGAATGATGTCTATTTCTTACCCACAACACGAGCGCTGCTGACAGCACCAGACAATTTAGTGCTCATATCACACACACACACACACACACACACACACACACACATACACCATATCCTGCCTACTCTTCTGTCAGAGCGCTGGCCAAAAGTGCTTTCCCATCACTTCATGAATGTGAATGACCCCCTCAGCAGCGTGAGGCATGTATAGAGACGCAGGGCAGCTGCAGCAGGAAGGCCAAAGAAGGCTGAGATGTTGCTGCAGGGAGGCTTTGATCTGGCAGGGACATGACTGAATGACTGAATGTAACTTCAAAGGCCAGAGAGGCGCTGTGCAACAACGCTCTATGATACTAAATGGCTGATTGGCTCTACTCTGATATTTATAACAGCACATTGTCCTTAGACATGAACTCTGCACTCTGCAGAACTAGGCAGATTAGTGTGTGTGTTTAAGGGTGGGTGGAGGGGTAGGTGGGTGGTTGGGAGGGTTATGGTAGAGTGGCAGTGTGCTATGTGTATGTAGGGGTGGGGGAGCTTACTAGTGATACAGCAGTGTACTGTGTGTGTGTGTGTGTGTGTGTGTGTGTGTGTGTGTGTGTGGATGTGTTTGTGTGTGTGTGTGGGGGGGGGTGGCAGGTGGCAGTCAGGCCAGACAAGGTCTTTGGGTTGTCAGGTCTTTGGCTTCGTGAGTGGTGGAGAGGATTGTTATGTGTGAAGAGATGTAAGACAAGTCCATGGAGTAGGGGGGGATATACACAGCGCTGCAAGTCAGGTGCATGTGAGTGTGCGTGTAATGTGTTATGATGTGTTTGTGAGTGTTGAGGAGTGAGTGTGTGCAATGTCAGTGTAGAGTGTGTATAAGGTGTAGATGGTTGACTACATAGGTGTCTTCTTGAACATTATTACTATTACCATTATTATTATTATGAGAATCTTTTGGGCCCTTATAAGTATTCTTCTGGAATAGATGTCTTGCAGGGCAGGGAGTTGAGGCCTGATAGTGAATCCAGCTGAACGTACTACTCTCTGCAGAATACTACAATCTCTGACTGTGGAATTCCCATACCAGGTTATGATGCCAGCTGTTAGGGCACTCTCAACAGCTAAAGTGTAGAAGGCCTTCTAGATGGATGTTGAAACCTTGAATTTCCTTAGCTGACGAAGGAAGAAGAGTCGTTGTCTGGATTTCTTCTGAACATGTTGGGTGTTGACAGTCCATGTTAAGTCTTCAGCAATGTGGACACCAGGTATTCCAAATCTGTGGTTCTCTCTACAGGTTGCCCACTGATCTTTAATAGGCTATAATTACAACTCTGCTGCCTCCTATAATCCACTACCATTTCCTTGGTTTTACTGGCATTCAGCTTGACACTGTGTCACCACAGTAAACCACTGTGTCACCTCTTCAACCTGATCCAAGTAGGCCTGTTCGTTGCTGCCCCCAATCAGCAACAACGAATGCTAATCAGGTCCATGACCACTGTTTCATCTGCAAACTTGATGATGGAGGGTGTGACTACTGTGGGCTTTGCAGTCAGGTGTGTGGATGTTGTACAGCAGGGGGCTCAAAGCACAGCCTTGGGGGGCACCAGTGTTGATGGTTAATGTGTCAGATCTCAGACCGCCCAGTCTAACCACTTGTGAACGGTTAGTGAGAAAGTCAACTATCCACTGAGGTGACTAAGGTGGCTAAGTGCTATTGTGCTGAATGCTGAACTAAAGTCAGTGAACAGCATTCTCACATAATTCCCCTTCCCCTCCTCCAGATGAATTAGGGTGGTGTGCAGGAGGTTTGAGATGGCATCCTCTCTGGACCTGTTGGCTCTTTAGGCAAATTGGAGGGGGTCAAAGGAGCTTGGGAGGGATGAACAGGTAATGTTTTTCACCAGCCTCACAAAACACTTAATCACTGTAGATGTCAGGGCCACCGGGCGGTAGTCATTTAGACATGATGGACTAAAATAATAAGTATAAGTATATACACTAATATATTAAGTATAAGCATATACACTAATGTAATACATTTAAGAACTATTCTATCCCCTGTACTGTTCACTTTGTACACATCTGACTTCAGATACAACTCTCAGACATGCCATGTGCAGAGTTTCCCTGATGAAACTGCAATTGTGGGGTGTATCAGGGATGGACAGGAGGGGGAAACTCCTCCATATGTTCTACCAGTCTGTCATGGCCAGTGTCCTCTTCTATGCTGTGGTGTGCTGGGGAGGCAGCATAAGCACAAGGGATGCTGGACGACTAGACAGGCTGGTGAGAAAAACTGACTCTGTTGTTTGCATGAAACTGGAGTCGCTGAGATCAATAGGACCCTGAACAGATTGATATTTATACTGGACAATGATCATCATCCCCTGTACAGCACACTCTCCAGACAGAGGAGTATGTTCAGTGGCAGACTCCTGTCCCTGACATGCTCAACTGACAGGCTGAGAAGGTCCTTTTTCCCACAGGCCATTCAGCTCTACAATGCTACACAAAGGTGTGAGGGAGACTGGACTGGACCCTCTGACACACACACACACACACACACACCTTATTCTATTTATATTATAATTTAAGTTTTTACTCTTTTCTATATATCAAGGACTGGACTAAGCTCTAGTTCTCTGAACTGCTTATATATTTTTATATTGCTGTGTTTTATAATAATAAGACTATACAGACTAATATATATATATATATATATATATATATAAGACTAATAAGTAGTCTACTTATACTCTAACTGGAACAGAATCATTTCTTCCTCCAGCATTCTACCGCCGAATCCTTCAGTACCATACCCCTTACTCCTCTAGTATCCAGCCCCTAACTCCTTCAATACACCACAAGTACATAAAATGTATGTATTTTTAGTTCAGCTCCAGTATACAGTGCTTTTCCAAATATTCCAACATCTGTGCTGCCTGGCCCTCTGCAGCTCATCTCCACCCCTCTGAGAATCCTACAGTTCCATCTGATATTCAGGCAGCAGGGCGTTCCCAGGATAGCCTGGAAAACCCTAGAATAGCCCTGGATAGCCTGGGAAGCCCTATTAAAGATAAACCCAGGGGAATCCATGAAGCTGCCCACTGTATGTTATGGTAATGCCCTTCTATCTGCTCAGGCACAAGACATTTCTATGCAACATGACAATGAAATCTGTGCTTAGGATGTCACAGCAGTTCCTCAGTGGGCAGATGGAAAGGCAATGCAGTACAAAATCCTTTGGGGAAGTGTGTGTGTGTGTGGGTGTGTGTGCATGCATGGGTGTATCCATGTGTGTTTATGAGCATCAGTGTGTATGAGCTCCTCTGGTTTAAGCTTAGATAAACACACAAGGTCTGGTGAAAGCCAATCTAGATATAATATTATATTGCTGGATATGGAGCCAGACTTTATATGTAACTTTGCTTTAATTCAGAGCCAGAGATAAGCGTGGAGCTTCAAAGGCGTCGCTGAGAGGAAGGCTCACTGACACCAGGTAGGGAGGCACTTTGATGGTTATCCTCTTGCCTGTTTGAGTTATCAACCTCCGCCCCTCTCCTCTGGAAGCACCAGTCATGCCTGCACTTTTCTCCTGTCATGGATTATCAAGGGGAAACTGAAATGCCTTTTTGTTGAAATAATTATATGTGTGAAAGTAGCACGCTGTCAGTCAGCCTTATGTTTATTTATATTGATATTATTTCTTGTGTATGTATTCCCTTTTTGTGCTTTTGTCCTAGTTTTGCCAACTGGTTGCTATAGAAACACATCAAGAGGAGAGCACTTAAGATTTCTGAGCTCTTCTCATTCAGCAGTCTTCTCTTTCTTGCTCTCTCTCCCTTTCTCTCTTCTCTCCCGATGCCTGGAAATGAGGTTGCTATGAGAAAGGGTATTATTAAACCACGACTCTTGTCCTGCCTCAGCTGTTCTGCTGGAATTCCTCTTCCCTGCAGGATGCTAGGCTTAGGGAACCTGAGACTGGAGCTGGGGCTGGGGCTGACAGTCAGGCCTTGGGTGTTGGGGCTAGGGCTAGGGCTGGGGCTGGGGCTGGCAGTCAGGCCTTGGGTGTTGGGGCTGGGGCTGGGGCAGTGTCTGGCAGTCAGGCCTTGGGTGTTGGGGCTAGGGCTGAAGCTGAAGCTGTGGCTGGGGCAGTGTCTGGCGGTCAGGCCTTGGGTGTTGGGGTTGGAGCTGGGGCTGGCAGTCAGGCCTTGGGTGTTGGGGCTAGGGCTAAAGCTGTGGCTGTGGCTGGGGCAGTGTCTGGCGGTCAGGCCTTGGGTGTTGGGGTAAGAGCTGGGGCTGGGGCTGGCAGTCAGGCCTTGGGTGTTGGGGTTGGAGCTGGGGCTGGGGCTGGGGCTGGCGCTGGCAGTCAGGCCTTGGGTTTTGGGGCTGGGACTGGCAGTTAGGCCTTGGGTGTTGGGGCTGGGGCTGGCAGTCAGGCCTTGGGTGTTGAGGCTGGGGCTGGGGCTGGGGCTGGGGCTGGCAGTCAGGCCTTGGGTGTTGAGGCTGGGGCTGGGGCTGGGGCTGGGGCTGGGGCTGGCAGTCAGGCCTTGGGTGTTGAGGCTGGGGCTGGGGCTGGGGCTGGCAGTCAGGCCTTGGGTGTTGGGGCTGGGGCTGGGGCTGGCAGTCAGGCCTTGGGTGTTGAGGCTGGGGCTGGGGCTGGGGCTGGCAGTCAGGCCTTGGGTGTTGGGGCTGCACAGAGAGGCGATGCATTCAGCACAGTCCACTACCACACACTCTGGCCTCATTAAGAAACCCCAGCAGTGGGAGGAAAAAGCTCTCAAATCAATAGAGCTCAACACTTGCAATACTGTATTACAATAAAATGCTACCTGTCAACAGCACACAGCAAATACATAAGCAGTAAACTATGAGAGGCAGTGGGTTTGGATCAACCCCTTAGCCTCAAATAGATCATGGCTAAACCACATATACCTGCCAAGGTTTCTTTAAATGAAGGAACGACACTGTAGTGATTTAATATCATATTTAACAATTTTACTGCCAAATAATTCTGCCAAAAAATGGGAAAAAACTCGGAATGGGTAACAAGTAATGCACAAACACAGCTCCATAACAACACCACAACTTTTGTACGGTGGACTAATATTGGATGTATAGAATGAAAAATGGTCACATGGAGACATGAGTTTATGAGATTTTTTACAGCATCAAATCCAATAGAGTGAGTAACAATCGGTCGGAGCCCTAGGGTAATCCATTTTAGAAATAAGCTATAAGTGATGAGAGGCCGTGGTTTGTTGGGAGGTTGTTAGGCATGATTTGAACACAACACAGCAGGTTTCTCACTGTGTAAAGAGTGTATATTTTTAAGAAATTTTATAAAACAATTTTATAAATGGACATGTGTACACACACACACACACACACACACACACACACACACACACACACAGTCACTTGGTGGCATGACGGAGAGGAATTAGTAGGCCTCCTGGCTGTCTCTTCTCTTGTGCTATTAGTGTCTGTAATTAGATATTAATGGGACTGTGACTCCATGATGAGTTGCAGACACCTGAGGATGTGAATATTTCAGAAGCTGGGGAGGTGCTGGGGAGGTACTGTGGCTCAGCACCATCACAGCCATGTCCAAGAACCAAGAGCAAGCAGACTACAGTCTACCCACATATGTCCGCTATACTGTTGTTCATTTCCTTGACTACTACAGGATTTAGCATTGACTCACCATAGTACAAAGCAAAATAGTTTTTCACAATAATTAGTTAGTCTTCTTATGAATTCCTGTTAAGTTTGTCTCAAATTCTGTAATATTGGAACAAGCTAATTATTCGGCTTAATTCTGCTTCTATTTCCTCCTCCTCCTCTTCTTAAAACTACAGGGTTTGGCTATTGTTGAAGGGCAGTTTGATCGAAGTGAGTAAAAGTCATCTCCTAGGGGAACACAGTGGGGAGTAAGGGTGTATCTATTCATGTTCCTGGGGGACACCGCCTACACTGCAAAGGGTGTATGCATTCATGTTCTTGGGTACAGTATAAAGAGGGGCTCACCGAGACGTGTCTCACCACCCTTTTACTTTTACTCATAACATGAGCTGGGACACGTTTTGAGGCATAACAGATTGTGTGTGTGTGTGTGTGTGTGTGTGTGTGTGTGTGTGTATTGGCGATGGTGAATCAACACAGATATGAAATCTCTTTCACTGCATTTGGCTTACGGACGTTTTTTCATGTCATCATATCTATTTGAAGTGTTTTTAAGGGGAGGGGGCTTCCATAATTGGCAATTAAAGGATGGCTGGGTGGGGGAGGGCAAAGAGGGGGTCTGGTGGAGGGGGCGGCTCAGTCCAATCCCAGGGCATTTGGAGACATGCAGAAAAGCGCAGCAAACAAATTCCCTTTGACAGACAGACCACTCCACTGGGCCTAATCAAGGAGGGGAAGGAAAATCACCACCCTTGCAGTTTTCAAACATCTAATTACTCTCCTCTGTCTTTTAAAGAAACGTGAATGCTATCCTCGCAAGTTTAGCCTAATGAACATGCTTTTAAGATGAAGGCAGAAAGAAGGGGACTGGTGTGTTCATGTCCATGTGCAGGGTTGAAAGTGTTGAATGTGTTTTATCCTAACCCTGAGGTTAAGGTTAGAATTAGGCTGACAAGCTCCTAGGGGTCAGAGTGCAATGTGAGGCAAAGGTGCTGACTATGTTATCATCTGATTTCAAATATTAATAACAATAGTAATAACACCTCTACTACCACTGCAACTAATAATGTTTCTCTATTACATATTATGCAATGCAACTGATCAATTATAAAACTACCTACATGCTTTTCTAGCTGTAATCATCAGCATATTAGACAGTGATTACTTGCACATTTGAATAATTTTGCTTATGCTGCCTGTAGTTCTAATAGCTTATGACAAATTGCTCTCCTATTTCAATACTACAATTATTTTATTCTATTCTGTTTGTCCTTTATTGTACCAGGTGATGTCTCTTTTGCAAGGGAGCCCTGAGAGTACATATAAAGAATATTAAGTCAACAAAACAGAGACACAAATAATGTTAAGACAAAAAAAACATAAAGTATACAGTGCAGAACAAGATCAAAACAAACTGAAAAGGTAGAATAGAGTTTCATAAAGTATACAGTGCAGACCAGGATCAAACTGTAAATAGTATGTTTGTTTGTCTTCCCCTGCGTGTCTGTATTAGTTTGATAAGCTAATCTATATGTTCCCTTGTGTGTCAGTTCTCCGAGTTCAACTTCTCTTACCTTTTGATTTGGGTTTTATTCTGTTGACCCTATTGTAGAACTCTTTAGTTCATTTATTTTCATGTTGAAGATTTTGCTTCATGTTTGATTTTCAAAAAACTAAATTTATTTGAACTTTATTTTTGCACCCTGTTGCTTGGCTGCCTCGGCCCTTCAGAAGTGTGGCGCTGGAGCTCTTGTCAGTTTGCTGTGGCTCTAAAGAAGACGTTTAATTATTTTCATTTTGCTCTAAACTCCTGGCCCTGGTGACTGTGGCTGAGTACTGCCTGTTCCTAATCTTTTATTTTTTATGAGGAATCTCAGAGCGCTGTGCGATCAGAACACGTTCTCTGAGAACAAGGCTAACGTTTCTCAGAGTCAAGACCTTTGTGAATAGCACTCTAGTTCAGTGAGTGTGAAGACATGATTGTCTCTCAAATACATCTTTCAGTCTGTATGTCCCTCTTTCTCTCTCTCTCTCTCTCACACACACAAACACACACATTTTGCATGCTCTCACTCGTGCCATGAGGCAAGGAAGCCCCAGTTTTCTAATGAAATACTGGCATATGAAGACATTATTGGATTTTAATAGTTTGCCCTCCTTGAAATGGTGTTTTCTGCTCCTCCATCACATCCTAAGCAGCTGCCAGGGGATATACAGATGACAGCGGGCCACTGTAATCTGGTTTGTGTTTGATGAGGAGCAATTCTTCTGTTTTCCAGCGAAGAGATGAATCTCACACCCCCACAGATGCTCCACTGCTACTCACAAGGCAGCATGCTGCTTTCATTTTCTTCTGCAAAGTGAAAGAAAAAAACTTTTTCCTCCCTCTGGAATCTCAGGAGATGTAATTACTGTGCAGTCGCTGTGTTCACCAGGCGTTCCAGGGAATGCTTGTCACTTGCCATGGGAATTATTTTGAACAGACTGCATTCCTCTGTCAACTTTTCTCGGTGAAGTTTCTCCTTTCTGATGAAAATCACACCATCATCAAGCATGGCAATCTGATACACCCTGCCTGTCAGGGGTGAACTCTCCACGCGTCATCAGCATGATCATCCCATAAGTAATAAAGTCTCTCATGATGCCTGACCCTAACACTGGGGAACGGGGCCACTGCACAGGTGAAGCTTTCAAGAGCTGCGCACTAAGAGTCTGCACATCAAACAGGGAGAAAATCCCCAACCCCTTTCCAGTATTTGAAGTGTCCTCTGCATTGAAGGTGACATTTGCGTGTGTGTGTGTGTGTGTGTGTGTGTGTCCCAGAGTAGAATGAAGAAGAGGACTGGCTATTGGAAAAAGGTAGGAGAATGAAGAATAGAGCCTCTAAAAGGAGAAATCCACTACGAATCAATCCACAGCCATGTTGTTCAATGTCACCGAGTGCAGTTGGTAGGAAAAAGAAAGAGAAAATCACTAAACAGTTTCATTTTCCTATGACCCACTCTGTTAATATTAGCTGCCGGTCTGTTATTTGGTCTGTGTTGTATTGCAAATTGTATTGTTGTAAATTTTCTGATTCTTTGTCCTACAGACAGCATTCTGTGATCTTGCACTCTGGGTGCTCTTGGGAACTACCTTTCCTCAGTGTCTGGGGAGACGGAAGGCTATCACTAATGCCAAAGGTAGACTTTCTACCTAGATGTGTCCTAGGAATTTCTGGTTAGTCTGTATGTTTATTACGGTCGTTAACAAAACAAAACCAGCTTGTTGGTTGAGGTTGAGGTATCTGAGGTGTCAGACATAGCAGGGGCTTCCCCTACTAACCCCACCATCACCAACTTCCAGCTAAGAGGAAGGTTGTCTCTGCAACCTGAGAGAACAGCTGCAGTAGTGGGGATCACCTGCAGACCTGCATCACCAACACCAAATATGTGTCACATTAAAACAGAACCTATGAGCACCACTTATAAGTTTTATGAACTAGTAAATCTGCTTGTATTACAAAGACCCCATAAATTCAGCACAAACTCATTTGCAGCCCTGAGATACGACCACATAAAAGACTCCTGAGAGGAACTCAAGGCTCCATTATGTCTTTATGACATTTTACCTTCATTTATGCTTCACAACGCACCCATTTTATGGACTTTTGCTTGACAAAAGACCTTTTTTACAGCCTCCAGAAAAATGTTTGTAGTCTGAGATCTGACTGTATGTGGGGGTTTGTAACCATATACTGTGTGGGAGTTACCATGTCATCTGAGTGTGTATGTGGGTTAATGTGTAAAATGATTGTGTGTGCAGGTCGGTTTTTAAACCAATAACCATGGGTCAATGTTTAACCCAATAGTGTGGTCATTGTGGAACCCAAAAGTGTGTGGGGGTCAGTGTGGAATTTGATAATGTGTGTGGGGGTTATTATTCAATCTTCTGACAAAAAGACAACTTGATAGTGTGTGTGTGGGTCAGTGTGTATTCTGGTAGTGTCTTTGGGTTAGTGTGTATTCTGATAGTGTGTGTGTGGGCTAGTGTGTATGCTGATAGCGGGTGAGGGTTAAGGTTAGTGTTAACCCCAACTGTGTCCTTTAATGAATTTCTGCTTCAACTATGAGCTGGGAACATGATGTGTTTGAGTTGTGTGTATGATGTGCTTGAGCTGTGTGTATGATGTGTATGAGCTGTGTGTATGATGTGTATGAGCTGTGTGTATGATGTGTATGAGCTGTGTGTATGATGTGTATGAGCTGTGTGTATGATGTGTTTGAGCTGTGTGTATGAGCCGTGTGTATGAGCTGTGTGTATGATGTGTATGCGCTGTGTGTATGAGCTGTGTGTATGAGCTGTGTGTATGATGTGTATGAGCTGTGTGTATGATGTGTTTGAGCTGTGTGTATGAGCCGTGTGTATGAGCTGTGTGTATGATGTGTATGCGCTGTGTGTATGAGCTGTGTGTATGAGCTGTGTATATGATGTGTGTATGAGCTGTGTGTATGAGCTGTGTGTATGAGCTGTGTGTATGATGTGTATGAGCTGTGTGTATGAGCTGTGTGTATGATGTGTATGAGCTGTGGGTATGATGTGTATAAGCTTTGTGTTTGAGCTGTGCATGAGGAACTCTGCAATATCCATACGGAACTCTGCATCATGCTCATGAGGAACTCCATCATGAGGAACTCTGCATCATAAGGAACTCTGCATCATTCACGTGGAACTCTGCAACAAGCTCATGAGGAGCTCTGCATCATGAAGAACCTTGCATAATGAGGAACTCTGCATCACGCTCATGAGGAACTCTACAACACGCTCCTGACGAACTCTGCATCATGAAGGACTCCACATCATGAGGAACTCTGCAATATTCATGAGGAACTGCATCATGAGGAACTCTGCATCACTCATGAGCAACTCTGCATCACTCATGAGGAACTCTGCATCACTCATGAGGAACTCTGCATCACTCATGAGGAACTCTGCATCACTCATGAGGAACTCTGCATCACTCATGAGGAACTCCGCATCATGAGGAACTTCAAATGACTCATCTTTCCCTCACTGCTTCTTGCTCGTCCCTGATAGCTATAGTCGCTCACATTAGAGACAGACCAGGTCAATGACAAAGTATTTAAGGAATAGCTATCTCTATTTAAACACCACCATATACCACCAGCTTTGCCAGATAAGAGTCTTTTCCGTGCTTCTCTCCCCCCTTCATGCTGTTCCCAGCGCTGCAGATAACCAAGTGTGTTCTTAGAAAATAGGATGCCTTAATGGGCAGACAGCAACAAGTGACAAGTGCTGTTACCATGAATCAGGATTTTCTACCTGCTCAGCAAATCTACTTACATGAACACCCAAGGCAAATGATGTCCCGTCCTTTTGAATGAAATAGGAGCTAAAATCAGATGTCTGCTGACCAGAGCCCCAAATGTGAACTTCCTCAGGCCCAAGTCATTGTTGTGTTTGGATTGCCTGGCGCAGTTGGGTTTGGGAGTTTTCCTGGAAAAGCAGCATCTGTCTGGCGCGTTCAATGAGGAAGTGAGCAGCATTAGGACCGCCCTGCTTTCTTCACTGCAGTTTGCTGCCAAAGCGTCTGTCCCTGCTGAATAAACAATGAGACAAGGTTCCACCAACTCCAGGCACTGCTGCTGTACATGCAGAGTCTACATATGGTGAGCTTTTCCCTCTCTCACACACACCCTTTCCTCTACCACGATCACACCCTCTCCCTCTCACACACACACCGTTTCCTTTACCATGATCACACTCTCTCCCTCTCACACACACACCCTTTCCTTTACCACGATCACACCCTCTCCCTCTCACACACACCCTTTCCTTTACCACGATCACACTCTCTCCCTCTCTCAAACACACCCTTTACTCTACCACGATCACACTCTCTCCCTCTCTCACACACACCCTTTCCTCTACCACGATCACACTCTCTCCCTCTCTCACACACACCCTTTCCTCTGCCACGATCACACTCTCTCCCTCTCTCACACACACCCTTTCCTCTACCACGATCACACTCTCTCCCTCTCTCACACACACCCTTTCCTCTGCCACGATCACACTCTCTCCCTCTCTCACACACACCCTTTCCTCTGCCACGATCACACTCTCTCCCTCTCTCACACACACCCTTTCCTCTGCCACGATCACACTCTCTCCCTCTCACACACCCTTTCCTCTACCACGATCACACTCTCCCTTCACACACACCCTTTCCTCTGCCACATCACACTCTCTCCCTCTCCACCACACCCTTTCCTCTACCACGATCACACTCTCTCCCTCTCTCACACACACCCTTTCCTCTACCACGATCACACCCTCTCCCTCTCACACACACCCTTTCTTTACCACGATCACACTCTCTCCTCTCTCAAACACACCCTTTACCTTACCACGATCACACTCTCCCTCTCTCACACAACCTTTACTCTACCACATCACACTCTCTCCCTCTCTCACCACACCCTTTCCTACCACGATCACACTCTCTCCCTCTTCAACACCCCTTCCTCTCCACATCACACCTCTCCTCTCTCACACACACCCTTTCCTTGCCACGATCACACTATCTCCTCTCACACACACCTTTCCTCTGCCCGATCACACTATCTCCC
This sequence comes from Tenualosa ilisha, assembly GCA_015244755.2. Lineage (NCBI taxonomy): Eukaryota > Metazoa > Chordata > Actinopteri > Clupeiformes > Clupeidae > Tenualosa > Tenualosa ilisha. The sequence continues at coordinate 235,460 of PYXC01002467.1, read as the reverse complement.
TCTCTCACACACACCCTTTCCTCTGCCACGATCACACTCTCCCTCTCACACACACACCCTTCCTCTACCAGACACCTCTCCCCCTCCACACACCCTTCCTCCACATCACACTCCTCCCTCCACACCACCCTTTTCTCTACACGATCACACTCTCTCCTCTCACACACACCCTTCCTTACCACGATCACACTCTCTCCCTCTCTCACACACACCCTTTCCTCTACACACACACTCTCTCCCTCTCACACACACCCTTTCCTTTACCCGTCACACCTCCCTCTCACACACCCCTTTTCTCTACCACGATCACACTCTCTCCCTCTCACACACACCCTTTCCTTTACCACGATCACACTCTCTCCCTCTCTCACACACACCCTTTCCTCTGCCACGATCACACTCTCTCCCTCTCTCACACACACCTTTCCTCTGCCACGATCACCACTCTCTCCCTCTCTCACACACACCCTTTCCTCTGCCACGATCACACTCTCTCCCTCTCACACACACCCTTTCCTCTACCACGATCACACTCTCCCTCTCACACACACCCTTTCCTCTGCCACGATCACACTCTCCCTCTCACACACACCCTTTCCTCTGCCACGATCACACTCTCTCCCTCTCTCACACACACCCTTTACTCTACCACCATCACACTCTCTCCCTCTCACACACACCCTTTCCTCTGCCACGATCACACTCTCTCCCTCTCTCACACACACCCTTTCCTCTGCCACGATCACACTCTCCCTCTCACACACACACCCTTTCCTCTACCACGATCACACTCTCTCCCTCTCTCACACACACCCTTTCCTTTACCACGATCACACTCTCCCTCTCACACACACACCCTTTCCTCTACCACGATCACACTCTCTCCCTCTCTCACACACACCCTTTCCTCTGCCACGATCACACTCTCCCTCTCACACACACACCCTTTCCTCTACCACCATCACACTCTCTCCCTCTCACACACACACCCTTTCCTCTGCCACGATCACACTCTCTCCCTCTCACACACACACCCTTTCCTCTACCACGATCACACACTCTCCCTCTCACACACACACCCTTTCCTCTACTACGATCACACTCTCCCTCTCACACACACACCCTTTCCTCTACCACGATCACACTCTCTCCCCCACTCAGGATAGCCACAGCAGTGGAGAAGACGGAGGAGACCAGAAAGGTCTTTTTCTGAACGAAAAGCTTTCGTTTATTTTTTTTTCTTTTTCTCTTTTCTTAAAAACAGCAAATATTTACAGTGCAAAACATGCATGCAAAACAAAAACTATCCAAAAACAAAATAAACAGGCATAGGTAGCCAGGCTACGTCCTCAGACCCTGAACCACTATGCAACAACTTGCGACAACATGACATGGTCACTAGACCACCAATAACTGACGTACTGCGGCTCTGGGGCCTAATACAGAGCATAGCTAGCCGTAGCCCCACCCCCTGGATAGCTCCACTGCCAAAAATAATCAATTAACTAAATAATAACACAGTTACTACCAAATAATAAATCAAATGAAAAACACATAACACACAAAACATATACAATAATTGACACACACACAAAACAACTCCTTGGGCCCCCAAAATTAACTTTCAAACAAAATTACCAAAACACCCCCATTACAGTGGGCTACTCCACCAAAACCCTGGGAAACCCCTCTATTTCCCTCCTAGTGGAACACGGAAGTAAGTTCAGAGTCGTGAACACCGGTGAGTGAATTGACTATGGAGTTTGTACTGATAAATGTTTTAACCAATAAATGTTTTTAACAGCCAATGTGCTTACTTTTTTAACCTTTTGATAACAGACAATGATAATGCAGATGAGATATGAAAATGACAGTGTTTTAAGATAATATTTTGAATGAATAACAGACACGCAAACAAAGCCATCTAGAAATGCTGGTAGGCCTTTCCCTGCACCCCCAAAAGCTAAGCTTGGCCCTGTGTGATTAAACTATGGCAAAGAATGATTTAAACAGTACATATGGTGGTGGCAATGAGCATTGCGACAGCCAGGACAGCCACAATTTAAAAATGCCGGCAAATAGCAGCCTGCGCACTGTGCGCTACGTGAGTGTCATGGTTCAGCCCATGACACACACCCTTTCCTTTACCACAATCACACTCTCTCCATCAGTGACACACACCCTTTCCTCTGCCAAGATCACACTCTCTCCCTCTCTCACACACACCCTTTTTTTACCAGGATGACACTCTCTCCCTCACTGACCCATAGCCTTTCCTCTACCACAATAAGTCTGTCGATGGGTTCTCAGCTCTCAGCATAAAGACAACATAACGAAATATGTAATCCAAACTATCACCAATACAACCCAATTACCCATGTGTTCACATATTTGAATGCAGCAATATGCCAACATTGTAACTGTTATAGCAGCAGTCCGTGGTGCAGGGGGTACTCACTAGAAGTAGGGAAACACTGTTCTATCACAATCACACTGCCACTGCCACTGTACACATGTTCACCATTAAACAGCAGCTTATTAACATGCAAATTAGCAACATACTAGCCATTTGTTAGTCATTACGAATCACTTAGTCTGCATAAGCTTATTCTACCCATAGTAAACTATTAACAAAGAATTTCTCAGGTATAAACTCCTAATTATTGCTTATTCGTTGTACATAAACTAGTTGTTTTATATAAATGATGATCTTAATATGCTTTGGTTAGTATGGGGCTTACAAGGCAGTAGTACAGTAGTAGATGGTCTATTCACAGGAACAAAACCCAAGACTGCAATTGCCTAATAGTGTCCAAATAAGTCCTAATTATGTCTTTTTGGTTGAGAATAACTGTTCCTGTGGCACGATCACCTTATAAGCCCCATCAATATCATCAAAGCATATGGAGATTATCAACAATTATCTTCCTTACTATGAATAAGCAGTAATTAGAGTTTATATTGGTTACTATGAATAAGCAGTAATTAGGAGTTTATATTGGTTACTCTGAATAAGCAGTAATTAGGAGTTTGTATTGGAGAGATTCTAGTAAATGGTCTACTATGGGTAGAATAAATTAATGTAGAATAAGGTATTAATTATGTAATGACTAACAAATGGCAAGTATGTTATTAATTTGCATGGTAATAAGCTGCTAGTTAATGGTGAATATTTGTACCCTAATCTAAAGTGTTACTGCATTTTTTACTTTTACGCTTATTTTAATCTGAAATGTAGATTGTTTAGTTATGTTAGTTGAGCCACTGCTTTCTTTTAGGCAGGTCTATGTTAATGACATTAACAAAGGGCCCTTTACAAGGCGGACATGTAAAAATAATAGGCTGCACACAATTTCATGAATTTTCTATGTTTGTTTTCTCTGGATCAAAATTACGATCCTTTCAGAAAAGTTCTTAGATGAAATGAAGGATGGTAGCTACACAAGGTTTTCTAAATGAGGCCCCAGAAGTGAAACTGATTAGGTCATTTACCAGACCAGTAATTGGCTGGGTTACATGAAGGCCTAATGGAAGGACAGCAGGTTAAATCCATTTCTCTTAAGATAAACCATCAGCTAAACACAGATCAACATCAGCAGCCATATTGACATTCCAAATTCAAAAGCCTTCCTAAAGGACACACACACACACACACACACACACACACACACCACACACACACACACAATAAAAGCTCTCTGCAGAACTAAAAATCAAAGGCAAATGAAGAAATGAAATAATCATGGCTGAGCTGACTGTGGCTGTTTCAGTGATTGATGGGCCGCTTGTGTTAATTCACACACATCTCCCATCATCAGAACACACATTCACACACACACACAACCTCCCATCATCAGGACAGCAAACAGTTCAATCTCTCTCTCTCGCACACACACACACCTCCTATCATCAGGACAGCAAACAGTTCAATCAGGCTGCCGGCGCTGCCATGTGCATAATTAACAAGGCTGAGAGTGTGCACACACACACACACACACACACACACACACAACCTTCCACTCTTTTGAGCGCAGTCACAGCCCCCATCTCTCACAAGGGAAATGGCCTCTCCTCCTCTCTCACATGCTTCCTGTCTAAAAATACCTCCCAGGTCATTTACCATGCTTATCGCAATCAATAACACAGCCTGCACACCCCCGGGCCCGCCACACAGACGGAGACAGAGAGGCAGAGAGAGAGAGAGACAGAATGAGGAGGAGAAAGACACAAAAGAGACCGAGATGTCTTCATAGGAAGTCTGAAAGAGCAGCTAGCAAGAGGGACAGGGAAGGGCACAGAGGGGGACAAGAATAAAAGACTCAGATGTCCTTGTGTGATGGGAGAGAAGGCACATGTCTGACATTTCAATTACAATCAACAACAAACAAGACCCAGAGAGGAAGCTTATTTATGTATTTATATATAAAAATATATATACCCAGAGAGGAAGCTTATTTATATATTTATATATATATATATAATATATATATATATATATACACCCAGAGAGGAAGCTTATTTATGCATTTATATATATATATATATATATATATATATATATATATATATACCTAGAGAGGAAGCTTATTTATGTATTTATATATATATATATATATATATATATATATATATATATACATACACCCAGAGAGGAAGCTTATTTATGCATTTATATATATATATATATATATATATATATATATATATATATATATATATATATATATACCCAGAGAGGAAGCTTATTTATGTATTTATATATATATATATATATACCCAGAGAGGAAGCTTATTTATGTATTTACACAGAGAGGAAGCTTGCTTATTTACGTATTTATATATGTGTATATATATACGTATATATATATACACATATACATATACAGAGAGGAAGCTCATTTATTTATGTATTTATCTATCTACCTACCTATCTATCTATCTATCCATCTGTGGAGGTGCTGATTATTGTTTGTGTGGAGGTGCTGATTACTGTGAGGAGGTGTAGATTATTGTGGAGGTGCTGATTACTGTGAGGAGGTGTAGATTATTGTGGAGGTGCCGACTACTGTGAGGAGGTGTAGATTATTGTGGAGGTGCCGATTACTGTGAGGAGGTGTAGATTATTGTGGAGGTGCCGACTACTGTGAGGAGGTGTAGATTATTGTGGAGGTGCTGATTACTGTGAGGAGGTGCTGATTATCGACATTTTGAACATCAAAATCTACCTGTCGAAATAAATCTAAAAAAGGCATTATTTAAAACAGCAATTTGCTCACTACGCTTACGCCAACATTCGCAGCATGGCCATCACCATGGTGATGGAGATAGTAAACAAAAGGTTAACGTCAGTCATACCGGGTCCAACAATGCGACTGGCTTCACTGCAGGGCAGAACTTCCTGTGTCTCAACCCCGCCATCTTTGTGTTACAAATGGCCACAATACATTTCTATGAGAGGACTTTTAAAGTGATGTGCCTCCTGTGTAAGTGTCTGCGATTACTGTTTCTCAGTGCTGGCTGAGGGATGCCTCTGCTGTTTGAGGTGCTGTTCAGGACCCAGGGGATTTCCAGACGCCTCCGAGTCTTTTCTTCTTCAAGCTCACATTAAATACCATCCGCCGTGTGAAGAGGGCAGCATCACGCTCAGGGGAAAGACAGCACACACACATACGCGCACAGTGAGACTTGAGTGCTATTTATGTCACATGTTCTCTCACACTGGAACATGGCCACACACACACACAGACACACACACACACAGTCATTCTCACTTTCTGACACACACACATTCTCACTTTCTAACACACACAAACTGCAAACAGCATCTCTCCCTCCTGCACCCACACACCCACACATCCCTTCAGTCACAGGAAGGCTCCAAAAACAGATGGACAGCTTATGTCTACTCTACTGTGAGTTGTCACAGTGTAAATATATTCACAGACTGCTGCATATGGTCAACAGTCTCAGGGGAATGACCCTTTTTTATGAAAAAACTTGCTTCTTTAAAAAGAAAAAAAAATCTTTTAAACTCTTATTTCAGCTTCACAACTCTCTGTCTTTGGAGTTCAGGGTGCCATCTCTCATCACACTCCTAAGTGACACTACAGTGGAGCTGGGGCTGGGGTCGTCACACTCCTCACGGACACTACAGTGGAGCTGGGGCTGGGGTCGTCACACTCCTCACGGACACTACACTGGAGCTGGGGTCGTCACACTCCTAACGGTCGTTACGGTGGAGCTGGGGTCGTCACACTCCTAACGGACACTACACTGGAGCTGGGGTCGTCACACTCCTAACGGACACTACACTGGAGCTGGGGTCGTCACACTCCTAACGGACACTACACTGGAGCTGGGGTCGTCACACTCCTAACGGACACTACACTGGAGCTGGGGTCGTCACACTCCTAACTATCGTTACGGTGGAGCTGGGGTCGTCACACTCCTAACGGACACTACACTGGAGCTGGGGTTGTCACACTCCTAACGGACACTACACTGGAGCTGGGGTCGGCACACTCCTAACGGACACTACACTGGAGCTGGGGTCATCACACTCCTAACGGCCGCTACGCTTCATGTTCCATTTACTCTTCCTGCACTGTAGCAGCTCTGTCAGTAGAGAAACATTTGTTCTGCACGTTGCATGTACCAGCTGCTTGAGGAGGTCCGACTGCATAGTTAATGATGCTAGTTAGAGAGAGAGAGAGAGAGAAAAAAAGAAAGATGAAGATAAAGACAGAGGGAGAGGATGAGAGAGGCCCAGGCTGCATAGTTAATGATGCTAGTTAGACAGAGACAAAATAGCTGTGTGGAGCTGAGAGCTGAAGACAAAGATACAGAGAGAGAGAGAAAGAAAGACAAAGCTAGAGGAAGTGAGAAAGAGAGAAATAGAGATATGAAGGGAGAGACAGAGAAAGAGATTTAGAGGAAGGAATGAGAGAAGAGAGAGAGGGGTTGCAGTAGTGTTAAGTTGGGAGTGATTAAGATAGAAAGAGAGAGATAGAAGAAGAGAGAGAGAGAGAGATAAAGGAAGATAGAGGATAAAGGAAGACCAGCTGTTTCCCATAAAACAGTAAAACTTTGGTGTCCAAAAACAGAGAATGCCCTTCAACAGCTCTGCAAGGAACATTTGAGTGAGCCTAGCCGCATCATCCCCCCCTGGGGACCACCCAGTGACCCCCCGCCCTCAGACCTAAAACCCCGTAGCCCAGTGCCAGACTCAGTACCCCATGGCCCAGCGCCACCCAGCCCACAACCAGACCCAACACAAATGGGCAGAGGAAGAGAAAAGGTCCTATGCTGAAGCACTCAAAGGATCCAACACCAGCCAAAACACTCAGCTGAAGAACATTAAAGAACTTCATTTGCACACGTTTGATGGGCTTTATTGTGAGTACATGAAATATGCCAATTAATGATATGTAATCGAGTTCATTGTAAGTATTATCATTATTATTATTATATTATTTTTATTTTATTTTATTTGATGTGTTGTCTTTTTTTATTTTATTGTTGTTGTTCTAAAATTATAATATCCATATTGCCTAGCATATAATATCAAAGCTACTACTATTACCCCTAAGCCTATGATGGGGAAGAAAATATGATACCAGACCTAGATTCATTCAACTTAAGAGTATTTACAGTCAAACCACTGACACCCCTGTCTGACCATAGCCAACTTACAGCATATCTCAAAAAATCAGAAAACTCCATCCATGAACGTTTGTGTGAGTAGCAATATGGGGAAGGTTTTCTGCAGCATCCTAAATGCCAGAATCACCAGCTTCCTAAATGAAGACAATGTTTTAAGAAAAAGTCAGATTGGATTTCAACCAAATTACAGAACATCAGATAACTTATTCACTTTGCAAGGTCTGATTGACAAATACATAAACAAAGACAAATCAAAAATATTAGCATGCTTTGTAGGCTTTTAAAAAGCATTGGATCCGATTTGGCACACATGTCTGTTTTCAACATGAATTGACAGTGAACCGAGGGAGGTGACAGAACAGAGCAGCTTGATATAAACAGACACCTTTATCAGAATAATAAATGTGCAATCAAAATTGGAAATAAAAACATATAGCTTGATAAAAATGTGTCATGCCAATAAAGCCTATTGAGAGAGACAGAGGAAGGGAGAGAAAGAGAAAGTGACAGAGAGATAGAGAGAACCACAAACATGCACCCACACCCCAACACACACAAACACACAGAAACCCATTTGCACACCTCCCAGTCACATAACACACACACTCCCAGTCACACAAAAAGACACACATGCACAAACACTTCCAGACACACATGCACACACACACACACACACACAACCATGTATTTTCTTTTCTCTTCTTTTGTTTTTAATGAATTGAACTGATGCCATTATACTAATGGTATTGTGCTGTACTATTGTACTGAGGGTATTGTGCTGTACTATTGAACTGAGGGTATTGTGCTGTACTATTGAACTGAGGGTATTGTGCTGTACTATTGAACTGATGGTATTTTACTATTTACTGACTGCTTTGGCAATATGAGGACCGTTGTCATGGCAATAAAGCATTTTGAATCTGAATCTGAGAGAGAGAGAGCGAGAGAGAAAGAGACAGAGGGGAAAGAGAGAGAGGTAGGAGTAGCATTTAGTGGTGAGTGTAAAGACAGAGAGAGAAAGAGAGATAGAGGGAGAGACAGAGAAAGATAGAGAGAGAGAGAGAGAAAGTGAGAGAGGTAGAGAAAGAGATTAAGGAAGACATGTATATAGCGAGAGAGAGAGGGGAAAAGGAAGATACAGGAAGACAGATAGAGGAAGAGAGAAAGAGGAAGAGAGAGAGAGGAAGAGCAAGATTGAGGAAGAGAGAGAGAGAGGTAGCAATAGTGTTTCGCTGGGTGTGATTAGAGCCATCAGTGACACGGCGCACATCAGCACGGTCACACCAGTCTGAGAGTGGCGGGACATCAGCGGGGCAGTGTTGCCGTGACGACCTGCGGATGGTTAGGTTGTGCAGTCCTCACATCAGATGAATATTTGATGACTGTCGTGATAAAAGGCCTAACAATCTGAATTATGGAGAGGACATGGCTCCCTTGAGTTCCAACTAAAGCCAAAACGTGTAAAGTTAATTATTTACCTTCACACACATCACCACCCATCCTCACACACACACACACACACACACACACACACATTCTCTTTTCACCCCTGATAAACACACACACTTGCACCGTCATTCCTGATACACAAAAAGAAATGCTACACACAAGACTGCTGGTTTTGTATATAGCATTTCTTTTTACACTATTACAACACATCCTTTTGCACAATTACAATTTTGCACATCATTCTGCACTATCCAAACACATCGTACAGGATGTGTTGCTGCTTATGACATTCTTGAGTTCAGTGGTGGTCAGTTCTTTTTGTTCTTATAAGAATGTTTGATGGTCTTTTTTAGGAAGACCTGTAAAGAGACCATTGCAGTAATCAACCCTACTGGATATAAAGGCATGCATACATTTTTCTAAATCCTTTTTTGACAATTAGACCTCAAAGTTTGGAAATGGTTTTCAGGTGAAATGCTGACTTAGAGATTGCTTTTATGTGACTGTTGAAGTTTAGATCACTGACAATGATGACCCCAAGATTTTTAACAGTCAATTTTCCAGTTGTTGATTTGGCCCAAATACCGATAAAGATATTCAAGGGGGCATAGTCATTGAGTGACAAAGCAAAGTAAATTTGGGTGTCATCAGCATACTATGATAAGAGATTGAGTTGTTTGTGATAATTTGTCCAAGTGGGAGAATATAAAGGTTGAAAAGTAATGGACCAAGGATTGACCCCTGGGGGACACCACAGGTCAACGACATTGGTGTTAAAGTAAAAGTAAAGTAAAAGAAGCTTCTGTTTTGTAAGTATCATTTTAACCACTTCATTGTACCAGTGGACCCAAACCAGTTCAGTTGGTGTAGTCAAAAGCAGCACTAAAAGTCCTGTAACACCAGGACAGATGTTCTGCCTGCACCAGTTTTAAGACAAAACAGCTAGTAAAGAAGGCAGTTAATTGATTGAAGACAATCAACGTTTTTTTCAATCAATGGTAGATTGGAAATGGGCCTGTACATAACATAAACATCCAGTTTATTCTTTTTCAGTGGCTTTACAATTGCTTTTTTTTGGGGCTTGAGGAAAATGGCATTCTGTAAAGATGAATTTATAATCTGGAGCACTCAGTTATTATTTATACAGTACCATTTACAACAGACTGCCGATTTACCAACATTAACAAGGAGCACCCAAGAGCAATGGGCAAGGAAAAGCTCCTTTGTGGTAGTTATTCAACTAAGAAACCTTGGGCAGATCCATGGCTAATCCAAGGGGCCAACTCAGTAGTTACCATAAGTGATAGGCTAGAAATTGTCCATGGTTTTGGCTGAGCATCATAATAATTCCAAAATACTGTCCGACAACATCATATGGTAGTCAAGCCATAGGTAGTTGTCTAAAGTTCTGGCTGGACTGACAAGTGCCATCATGAGAAAGGGTCAGTTGCAAGACCTCTAAGAGGGAGAGTTGGTCCTGGAGCCTCCCATGAAGTTGGTTAAAGAGCTCTCAGGATGGAGTCGGTGACAGGGATGTTAACAAGTGCGAGTGGCTTTCAGCAGAGATGATTGTGGTGTATGTGGGCAGAGGCAGCAAATGACTTAGACTGGTCTTGGTGATTCATATGTCACAGATCATGTGTCACATGTGCATGTACGTAAAGAAAGAAAGAGTTGTACAGCATGAAACATGAAAGGTTTGTGGAGGCACTAGGCTATAGCAATATAATGAAGTATGGTGCATGGCAACTCGACAACAATGCAGGGATGGTCAGTGGTCACCATGCCCCACAGAGCTGGAGGCAACAGAGGCAGTCCTTCCCAACAAGGCCCATGAGGAGTGATGATTTACCATGCACCATCCCTAACTATTGGGTGCAGCAAAGAGGAAGGTTTAATCTAGATGTAAAGGTATTGAGAGTGTCTGCCTGTAAAATGTAGGGAGGGAGCTTATTCCACAAGAGAGGTGCACGGCATCAGAAAGCTCTTCCTCCCATCTTAGATTTAGATATTCTCAGGATTACAAGGAGACCAGCTTTCTTTTGGGTCTAAAAAGGCAGTAAAGTAAGTCTTTAATATATATTGGAGCAAGGCCATTGAGTGCTTTATAGGTTGGAGGAGGATTTTAAAATCAATTTTAGGTAGTAGGTAGTCTCTGCATCATATGTCCAGTCTCTATCCAAGATGTCTTCTACAGCAGCTCCTGTGGAAGGAGTTGCTCTCACATTTAGTGTTTGCTTTAAAAAAATATCACTGGACTGGGCTTTCTAATTGATGTAATTGCTTATTCAAATTTTATAATAATGAGGTTTGCAATTAGTTAGAGGTTACTGAGACCTCACCTTGCTCCTGCACACATCTGTTCACCATGGCAACGCACATGCCTCTTTGATTAGTGTACATACCCAGTCCAAACAAGCTGCCAGATGAGCAGCAAAGACCTGAATCAGACTGGAACTCTAACACTGACAGTCAAGATCACAATAGACCAGTTCTCTAACAATGACAGACAGATGGATCCGAGCTCAAGGTTCTCTAGCACTAATAGTCAACATCAGAACAGACACAAATCAATCTGGCACTCTAACACTGACAGTCAACATCAGAATAAACAGACACAAGCACAAGGTTCTCTAACACTGACAGTCATAATCAGCACAGACACAAGCACAGGGTTCTCTAACACTGATAACCATCATCAGAAGAGACTGGTTCTCTAACACTGACAGAAGAGACAGATGGAAACAAGCACAAGGTTCTTGAACACTGACAGTCATCATCAGGGTAAACACAAGCACAAGGCTCTCTGACACTGACAGGCATCATCAGAGTAGACACAAGCACAAGGCTCTCTGACACTGACAGGCATCATCAGAGTAGACACAAGCACAAGGCTCTCTGACATTGACAGGCATCATCAGAGTAGACACAAGCACAAGGCTCTCTGACACTGACAGAAGAGACAGATGGACACAAGCACAAGGTTTGCATTCAAGCTGGGCTCTGGGAAGCAACTTCAGACCTATTTTTATGCTCCACAATACAAATAAACATTAATTTAATCAGTTCACCACTATTCTACTTCCCCTCTCCTACTTTCCTCCTGGTCCATCTGGACCATGTTTGCATCGTAGAGCTGGACTCACTAGGTGCTCACTGGGTGCTGTGTGCCTCACTAGGTGCTCACTGGGTGCTGTGTGCCTCACTAGTTCATGGATGGGATACAGGCAGAGACCAAATTTCCCTCATAGGATCAAAGAAGTACACAGACTTAATACTTTAATACTTAGTACTTTAAGTCATTCTTACTGATTGAAGTATATAGACAATACTATACTTTAAGTCATTCTTATTGATCTTTCTCTCATATGGCCCATATTGTATGTTTGGCACAAACACTTAAAGGGAAAAAAGATCCCAAATCACCAGATCTGGCAGGTGTGTTCCCTGCACCTCCACTTATGACTGAACAGCCTTACCAAACATGATGTTTTTCACAAATTCTGGTCCACTTGCAAATAATTCAGTGTGAAAGTCAACTGCACCAAACATGAAAAATAAACATTGTATTTTGGTCCAAAGCAATTGCACTACCCTGCTGTGAATCTTCCCTAAACGGGCCTTATTTAAGCCGTCCTGAGTCTATTCATTATTGTTTTTCTCCGGCTGAATGGGGCCGGACGGAACAGAAACTAAGGATGTGTTGAGAGAAACCTCATTTCCACTTTTATCAGTCTTACATTTATCAGTCTTTCACTTTGATCAATCAATCATTCCAGGTTACCTCAGGCAGAAGAATAGTGGTGTGAGACAGTGACAGCCTTTAGCTGTGTGCTGACAGGGTGGTGATTGGCAGGATGACACATGGCAGAGCTGCGTCATGCAGAAAACTGCCACATCTTTCATAAAGACATGTCTGCAGTCAGCGCAGGAGTCACTCAACTCTCTATCCTCAAGAGAACAAACAGCCTTTGCCCAGTCTCGTGTCACTGGCTGACACTGCGTCATCACCACAGCCATATGAATTCATTCCATTTCATTAACACCACCAACACCGACGGCTTGGTGTTAAGAGTGACTGCATCACTGTGGTGTCTCTTAAGAACAGACCAGGAAGTGATATAGACTCAGAAGCTTAATTAGAATGGAATGTTTTGGAATGCAAGTGACATTTAATTGTTCAGATATGTTTACATCACGTGTTGTTTATGATTATAAAATCTTCACAAGCAAAACTCCAGGCATTAAATCTTCTCTCTGCTCTAGGCTCTACACCCTGACATAGTGTTGCTGTCAAAACAAAAATCTGCAATTGTTGTAAATGAATTCATAAAATTCCATGTTTGCTACATTTAAATCCTACTGTATACTCAGTCTGACCTTTAACATTTCATTGAAAATTCAGCCTCACTTCATAATTCCAGGGAGGCGTCAGAAGTGCCTGGTGTTTCATGTGTTCTGTAAAGTTGGAGCAGAATTGGAGGCACAGAGGTAATGCGAGAGAGACGCCAAATCCTTCCAGCTCCTGAGTCAAAGGAAGGGTTACACACCTGAGTCAGTCAGCAGGCCAATCCCCCTAACATACTGAGGAGCACATCATTTATAACTAGTAATTATATGATGTCAGTTTAAATCTGACTCATTATTTGCATTATATTATACTCATTGCCTTTTTCAATTCAATTCAATTTTATTTTATTTATACAGCACATTTTACAATAGTACTGTCTCATGGCACAGAAGCAGCAACCAACAGCAACAGGCTTATGTTTAGTTAGTCTACGAATAAAACCTTGGGCAGATCCACAACACAAGGGAGTCATGCAGGAAAAGTACAATCAGTAGTAGCCATGATAGACTACAAGTTGTCCATGGTTTTAGCTAAGCATAATAATAGTTCCAGAGTATTATAACATTACATGGTAGTCAATCCATAATTGGTTATCAAGAATTATGGCTGGACAGTGTAGTAGTAGCCAGACATAGTGTTAAACTCAAAGAGCATTACAATAATCAAGCCTACAGGTAATAAATGCATGTATTAATTTTTCAGCATCCTCAAAGAATAGGAACTTCCTAAGCTTAGTGATATTCCTTATGGCCACTTGCTGTTAGTCAAATGCTTTGACAGTCAAAATGTAGTTATTTTTACCTCAGCCAAGGAGGTTAGTTTTTCACTGCCGTTTGTCTGTCTATCTGTCTGTCTGTTTGTGTACAAAATAACTTGAAAACTACTGCACTGCAACTAAAGCACGTTTTTTTTGGTGGTGATCCAAAAATTGTATTGTATAACACTTAATTGAATTTGAGAGAAAGAGTCTGTGCACTGTTTTTGTCATTCTGTCCATTTGTAACATTAGTTATTATTGCTTGGCAACAGCACACCACTCTGCAACTTGCAGCCTACCAAATGTCCAACAGCCCAAAGGCCTTGTCAGTGGAATGGGACTGACTGGAACTAGACTTAATAGAACTTCACTGGGTTTAAAATAAACTGAATGGGTGTTGAAGAACTACAGCTAAAGTACAAAGAGCTGGCCTGTTGCTGTTTCTGAAATGGTATACTGGCGTACTACATACTGCAGACTACCTGGGATGTATCACTGCCAGCTTTATTTTTGTTGTTCTATATTGAGAAAATGTATGCAGTCTTTATTGAATACTTAGCCTGACAAGCCAGACTATAACATCGAAATGTATAGTCTGGCTATGACTAATCGACGGGGCTCAATCTAAGGGGTGGAATTAATGTCAAAGCTGGTAGTCATTAGTCCACATGTACCAGACATACAGTGTATTTCACTATCCCATGGTGAAGAAAAATTGCACAACAGATAAGACATTTCCTAACACTAAAGTAAAAAGTGCACAACAGATAAGGACATTTTTCCTAGCAGTGCAATAGGTAGCCTGATAACCTAATGCTAGGGTAGGTCTAGGAGACTCTCTACCACAGGGGTCTCCAACCTTTTTTCCTCCGAGAGCTACTTCGGCAAAATCTATATGGCTGAGAGCTACTCTTCTATTTTCCATCAGTATTACTGAGACATCTTTTCCTAACACACACAGCACAGTGCAAATACTCATCTGAAGTGTCATCTAAATTTGTGGCGCCTTTATTTTCCACAGTTATAACCACATACGGTGTGCACTATCAGCATAATTTTCATCAGAGAAAAACTATGTAAAAAACTACAGTAAAACTATGATCATCTTGTACCACACAGGGCAGGATGTCTGAGTTTAGTACCTTTTGTGAGTATGTTATGAGATCTATTTACATTTCTTTTGACCCTATGAAGAACTCCTCTTAAGCAGGTGGCAAGCTACTGGGAGCTCCAGTGGTCTCCACCTTTTGGAGACCCCTGTTCTACAAGGATATAGCGACGTGATTGGTCCAACCAAACTTGGGAAAACAGCTACTGAGGCTCTATGGTAAGTTTGGAGATGTACCTGTATAGCAAAACCATTTGTTAAAGCTAGGATACGTTTAGCTTCCTAGGCTACAAAACATTTGCTCAATTTACAAAATAGAGCCATTTCAGTAAAAGACTTAATTTAGTCAAACAAGCACACAATTCTCTTGATACATAATGACACTTCTCAGTGCCTGTAGCAGTATGCAATTTCAAAAACATGTGATTGGTGCACATCTACAAAGACCTGGCCTGTGATTGGTGCAGGTCAAAGAGCTGGCCTGTGATTGGTGTACAGCAGGTCAAAGAGCTGTAGCAAAGAGATGGCATGTGATTGGTGTGAAGCAGGTCAAAAAGCTGGCTTGTGATTGATCTACAGCAGGTCAAAGAGCTTGCGTGTGATTGGTGTACAGCGGGTCAGAGAGCTGGCCTGTAACTGATGTACAGATGCAAATAGCAGGCCTGTGATTGGTGTACAGCGGGTCAAAGAGCAGGCCTGTGATTGGTGTCCAGCAGGTCAAAGAGCTGGCGTGTAATTGATGTACAGATGCAAAGAGCTGTGATGTACAGATGCAAAGAGCTGGCCTGTAATTGATGTACAGATGCAAAGAGCTGGCCTGTGATTGGTGTACCTCAGGTCAAAGAGCTGGCCTGTGATTGGTGTACAGCAGGTCAAAGAGCTGGCATGTGATTGGTGAACAGCAGGTCAAAGAGCTGGCCTGTGATTGGTGTACTGCAGGTAAAAGAGCTGGCGTGTGATTGGTGCACAGCAGGTCAAAGAGCTGGCCTTGATTGGTGTACTGCAGGTAAAAGAGCTGGCGTGTGATTGATATACAGATGCAAAGAGCTGATGTGTAAATGGTGTACAGCAGGTCTTAGGATGGCAGACTGCTGTCCAGGTCTGACGGTAGTGTTTGGCATCGGTACTGTGGTTCAGCATTTGTGCTGGGATATCCTTCATGACAAAATATGGTTAGGGTTAGATTTTCTCTTGCAAGGCACATACATACAGAAAGACTGACTGACATGCCAGTGCACCTCAACCCAGACTCTGAACCCGCAAACACTTGAATGAATCAATCAGACAGTTTCTTAATGGGTCTGCTATGTATTTAGCTGAGTCTTGGAGGGAGCCAAGATGCCATTCAGGGTTGCCAGAACTGCACAACAGTGGCAATCCTCTTGCAAACACAGCCTATAGGGAAGAGGGGTGATCTTCCTCAGATTTCAGTTTACAGAAGAGGGTCTAGAGCCAAGGACTTGCATGTGTGTGTGTGTTTGGGAACTAGTCTGTCGATGACTGTAGCATCACACTTTGTGTGTGTGCCCAAGAATCTTTCTGTGGGAGTATGTCCAAGAAGACTGTACCTTGCTGTGTAGGTGTGTAGGTAGGTGTGTGTGTGTGGTGTGTGTCCAGTGAGATTGCATAATTTAATTTCTCTACACTGTGTTACACTATTGCACCTTCAACTTAAAATAGTGCAGATTCTATGTTAGCAATATGCACTCCTTGTTAGTTCTTTCATTGTGTTGTAGCTTGAATGTTATCCTCTTTTGTAAGTCGCTTTGGATAAAAGCGTCTGCTAAATGCATAAATGTAAATGTAAAAATGTAAATGCATGCTGTTCAGAGCCCAGCAGCCCTCTCTCTGGTTTATTACTCATTCTACAGACAGTGGGCTGGGACAGTGGGACTCAGTTGGTTTTGTGTGTCTGAGACAGATGAGCAGCAGAGGATGGGCACTCCGGCCTCTGGCTGCACAAGTTGCCAGCTTGTCAGGAAGGCCTCTCTGCAGCTCTGACACCTTTCAGCCTCTCAGTGAAGCTGCTCAGGCACAAATGTTTGGCCTCAGACTGTCCACTGTTTGCCACACAGAACCAACAAAGTGGGACAAACATCCATATGTTTTATAATATATCACAAAATGAAAGTTATGTTGGGAAATGTTCTCATCTCAGGAACTAAGAAGCAGAGGCCCATCACTCCTGTGTTTGAAGCAGAGAAACAACACTGTGTTTGACCTGACTTGATCAGTAGAGGTTCATCATTCATTTTAATTAATTATGAGTTATATTTTGTTTCCGCCACATAAATAGTAGTTACATGACTGAATGAAAGTGGGTGAGATTAAACAAGTGCATACTTCTTCCCACTCCTAAACACCCTTCTATTTTAAAAATCCTTTATTTTTGTTTGTTAATTATTGACATTTTTTTCTTACATATTTGAAATAAATGACAATCAAATCAAATAGGACTGTATGTTTTTGCACCTGATGCACTTAAATGATCACTCATGGTGAGAAATGTATTTGTTGGAGGGCTTTAATGCCCAACACACCTGCAGCCTCTTCTTCACCTCTATTCATTTACAGACAGGTGATCTTAGACTAATCACCTAAATCATCCAACATTCAATGTGATATGCTTTCATCACAGTTGCAATTTTACTGCAGTAATTGCAATATTATGTGCATGTTAAAGCTGCATTTGCAACAAAATACTGCAATTTATGGAATACATGCAATTCTTTCAACATTGTATGAGGAGTACTATGCTTCTCTAGACAAACGGCTGCAGTTATTGCTTTAGAAAGATATATTGTAACACATTCATGTTAAATAAATAGGTTAAAAAAATGAATTTGAATAAAGAATGAATAAAAATACATTTTTGCCAGAGTGAGTCAGTATATATAAGTATTTGTACATCGTATTTAGGGTTGTGTGGTTGGGGTGTTTAATATGTTTTTTATGTTGTGTTGTGGATGTGGGGTTGGGTATTGATTGAGTTCAATACTGGTGCTAAATTGATACCTTTCAAATGGTGCCTAAGCGGTACTTAAATCGCTGCCTGAAAAAAGCCCAAACCTATCATTATAATAATAACAATAATAATAATTTTATTACATTATTATAATATAACTATATATTCACCTTTTTCCCAATATCTACAACTACAATGTTTTCAGTAACTGTGAGCATTTGTACTGAATGGCTTACCATAGTCTAGCTTATGTTAAAAAGTACACAGACAATTTCCTCTTTCAAGGCTGACAGTATGCCCCCATCAAGTTTCACATGTTCCTCCTTATGACATGAGTTTTCAAACATGTTACATCCCCGGTGTTAGAATGTTTACAGACTGTTCAGCTGTAAGCATTTCTGTTTGCATTTCTGTAAGGGCAAGTGAACTAGCGATAGCTTAGGCTGCACCTGTGAAAGTTGCGTTTAAAGTTGAGTAGTTGTTTGAGGGAGCTGCATCATTAAGCCTCAATTAGCATGAATGAAGTTGCTCTGACAGGAGTATTACTTGCCACACGACCAAGCAGGCCTATGAGAGTAGCTCATTTATATGCAAACACACATCCCTCAAACTCACACACACAGACATCAAGACTGAGGTACCCAAAAGCAAACCTGGCTAATTCTGAAATTCTAATCCAATTACTGTTGCTGAGTAAATGTATGCTGTGAGCTTTTTAAGAGAGCTTGTGCACAGGTGTGTGTGTGTGAGTGTGTTTACTAGTGTAATCCTCTCAGTTTTGCTTCTATCACTGCAGACTGCAGGAGCCTTGTGAAGTGTAGTGTATGGCTTGAGGCTGTCGAGCAGGTGTCAGTATGTGAGCTCTCACACGGACGGCTGGCCTGTGACGGACACACATGCTCCACTCTGTTCTGCTCTGCTAGTCTGGATGGAATCATGGGGAAGACAATTTGGCCATAGGCCAATCAACATGATGGGAAATATTTCTGAACAGGGGGTTTGAGGCTGAACTCATACTTTATGGGTTTGGCTGAATTGTCTGTGCACATGCTGATAGAATCTATAAGGCTAACATGTTAAGCTAACATGTCTGCACAGCTGCGGATACCAAACTCAAAACCTATGTGTTTATCTAACAAATCTGCACAGCTATTTGAGGCAAAAGATAGTGGTGTCTGTACAGGTTGCAGCTCAGCACTCAGTATTCCGGTGTTAGTTTACTCTGTCTTTATTGTTGGATTTGTAGTAAATACATTGTTCACACACTAACATATCAGATAAAGCTGTCACAAATGCAAGACTCTAATCCTTGCCAACAAGATTGAGGAGCTGGAACTTATCAAATCAACTCAGGAAAACGTCCAGAACTGCTGTGTCATGGTAATCACGGAGACGTGGCTAACTCCAACTATCCCTGCCAATGTTACTGAACTAGCAGGCTGCTTAGCACATTGAGCTGACAAGACAACAGACTGTGGTAGGACAACAAACTCCGGTAGGACAACAACTCCGGTAGGACAACAGACTGTAGTAGGAAAACAGACTCCAGTATGACCAGAGCTTTGTATTTATTGAATTAAATTGAATTTTATTTCTACAGCGCCTTTTACAATAGTATTGTCTCATGGAGCAATGGGCAAGGAAAATGTTTAGTTTAGTTAGACTAGAAAGACACCTTGGGCAGATCCACGACTCAAGGGGCTAACCCAATTGCCAGGGGTCATGCAGGAAAAGTACAATCAGTAGTAACCAGTGATAGACTACAAGTTGTCCATGGTTGTAGCATCATAACAGTTCCAAAATGTTATTCCATAACATTACATGGTAGTCAGTGTAGTAGTAGCCAGACATAGTGTTAAAGTGAAGGAGTGAAATTTTTTTTATATTGTTTTTATATATATATATATAATATATATATGTTTTTTAACATTGAGGAGAGTTTGGGACTTGAGTTATGAATGGTGAGAAAGGCCATTGGGTTAACATCAGAGTCTCTGTGTGTGTAGTAAGTGCTGCAGGAGGAGTGCGGCCCTAAAACACCTGGTACTGTGTGCACCACCCTTTGCAGCTTGCAGTGTCATGCTTCCAATGACAAGCTATTTCACACAAGTCAAACAAACACTTCACAACATAAGTAAGTAGTGGAATAAAAAAGACATATAGCAATAGTATATTAGCGATAGTAAAGTACATAAATTAGAGGACAAATGCATAATGCTCTAATAGTTCTTCTGCTGATTCGATTTGGACAGCGCAGTAATAACCATCAACCCATATCCAGCCTCCGGTGAGCAGGTACTGACTATCCAGCTCCTGTGGTTATACGCTCACTGCACAGAGTGAACACACGGAATGCAGCCAGCCTGGATAGTGTCCCAGGAAGGATGGCGAGAGACTGAACTGCAAAGCTGGGTGAGGTATTCTCAGACATCTTTAATCTCTCCCTGCTGCAGCGCACTATCCCCACATGTCTGAAGACATCCACAATAGTGTCGGTTCCTAAGCAAACCACAATAACATCACTCAATGACTATGGGCCTGAGGCACAGACATCTAATCATGAAATGCCTAGACATTGGTTCTTCAACACCTCAAAGCTGCTCTGCTGACCACCCTCAACCCCAACCAGTAAGATAAAAGACTTCCTGATGAACTGGCCACAGTCCATTACAATGGGCCCACATCACTCCTCCATACTAACACTCAGGACAGGAGCACCACAAGGTGTGTGTTGAGCCCATTCCTCTACTCTCTATACACCAATGACTGCGTTCCATCTCACAACACCACCAGTGTTAAAATGGCAGATGATACAACCCTGGTGGGACTGATCACAAAAGGAGAGAAGTCTGTGTACAGAGAGGAGGTGAAGAGACAATCTAACTCTCAACATCAAAAAAAAAAAAAGAGCTAATAATTGATTTCAGGAATAAGGTGGACGTTCATTCACAACTGTACATCCATGGGGTGTCCAGCTTCAAATTCCTGGGCACACATATCACAAGACTTCATGGACAACAAACACAATTCTCGTCAAAAGAGCACAGAAGCATCTATACTTCCTGAGAGCATGCAGGAAGTTAAACTTGTCAGAGCAGCATTTAGCACTTTCTACCACTCCTCCATAGAGAGTCATCACATATGGCATCCTTGTGTGGTACAGCAGCAGCTCTGAGGCAGAAAAAAAGTCTCTGCAGAGAATCATAAAGATCACACATCATCATAAACCAAACGCTACCTGCCCATTATCTGTTTGAACTAATGCCTCCAAAAAATGCTACAGGTCCATCGAAACACGCACTACAAGATTCATTTGACTATCCACTTGACTATCCCACTTCAATGTTCTGGTCAATGCTGAGTGTGGGGTTCGCATGAAGCTAACAATGACAACTTTACATTTCTTTGGATTTAGTTTAATGTGACCCAGATGTCGAAATCATTTAGGGTCTGTTGGAGAGTCCATGGTTTCTGGGATGTCCAAGACTGTGCCAGGGTCATATCATCTACGTATTTCCAGTGTTGTTGGTAGATCTTGGAAGGCACGGTTTATCAGTGTTAGGAAGATGATGGGCACCGAGTACAGTTCCATGTTGGATATTCCCAGCTAGACAGATGCCCCTGGTATTGCACTCTCTGGCGATGGTCAATCATGAAGTTACAAATCCATGTGATCAAGGCAGGCATTACATTCAGCCTCAAAAGCACTGCACTGCAGTTGTGTCAGCATTGACAGCAAAGGCCTTTGGCAAAGTCAGTTGTGATTAGAGTGCACCGGGACTGGCATGTCGCACACCTTGTAAGCGAAGTCCATCAAACTAAATAGTGGTTGCAGAACCATTTCATCGTCTGTCAAACTGCATATGGTCAACAGCTGTCAAGATGTCATGTATTACCCAGTTTGCAGCAAACTGTACACATAGCTTGGTCAGTTGGGCACTTAACAAAATTGGTAATTCATCAATCTTTGGTGGGGAAGTCTTTGGGATTGGGGCAACAATTGCCTCTTTTCACTGGCTGGGACACTGGCGGTGACAACCCCCTCAGTAAATGATTGGTTAATAATCTCACAGAAAGGGATAATGATCTGCCATGCAAAGTCTTTTAGTAACCTCTGTGGATTGCCATCTGGGCCTGGAGATTTGTGGCAGTTTATGTTAGAAAGTTTTCTATACACATCTATACACGCCGTGTGTCTATAGTTGGGCATCTGTAGCCATGTGTCTGTAGTTGGGCGTCTGTAGCCTTGTGTCCGTAGCTGGGCGTCTGTAGCCTTGTGTCCGTAGTTGGGCATCTGTAGCCGTGTGTCTGTAGTTGGGCATCTGCAGCCGTGTGTCTGTAGCTGGGCAACTCTCTGCAGCTGTGTGTGTCTGGTTGGGTATCCCTCTGCAGCCATGCTTGCTGAAATGTGCTCAGTAGCATGAGATTGTTAAATTAAGCAGATCCAACACGCTTTGCAGAGCATATGACATCCCCCAAAACAGGTCAGGCAGAAGGAAGGGTGAGCAATAGCCTCTGCTAGACTGCCTACACGTCTCCTACATGGAATACAGCTAAACCCTGCCTGCCACTGTATGGACACACACACACAGTATACTCACTCTCTCACGCACACACACACGGCCATTCCAACACACATACACACAGAGATTCTCATACACACACATAAATGTACCCATATGCACATAGACATAAACGCACATCTGAGAGAAGGGGGAGAGAGAAAAAAGGGGGGGGGAGAGGAGAGAGAAGAGAGACACAAGGGACTGTGAGTGAAGTTTAATTGTCAGCGGATATGGAGAAACCCAGAACAACCAAATTTTTTTGGATTTAATTTAATTTCAAATATGACTTTGATGTCAAGGAGGCCTCTGTGCATTTCTTTATTTTAACCCAGACAGGACGACATGCTTCCTCTAGAAATCAAATTGGTGGGAAATTGAAAGTTTGGTTCTGTTAAATTCAAATAATAATAATCTGTTTCCGTAAAAGGCAGAGGCTCTATCATATGTTCACACATCAGTGAAAACACTGAAATAACTGTGTGTGTGTGTGTGTGTGTGTGCGCGCCTGTGTGGTGGAGTGATATACAGGCAAGTGGTGTGTGTTTGTGTTTGTGGACTGATATGCACTCCATACATGCACACCAATATTTTCTTTAAACTGAGTTTAAGTGAGACTGTACTATTTAACTCCCCACTCCCAATAATCTGTTATATGCATGTAGGGGAGACTAGAGGACATGACGAACCTACTGTATCAAACCCAACTTAAACACCTCCCAGACTGGCCTCCTAGTGCAATCCAATCTGCATCCTTCTGTGTCAGCCTGGCTTTGGCTGTCTCAGAAAGGCCTCTATAGAGGAGTGATTTGTACACAGGCCTTTGAGCTTTTTGTTTCTTTATTTATTATTATTTTTAAATCCTATCTTAGGGCTAATGTACTGTTATGCACGTGTACACATGATGGGATGTTTGTGTGCGCACTGCACTTTGTGGTTTGTTATGCCTTGTGTCTTATGTTGTCTGTATCTGCACTTGATGTCTTGAACCAAGCCTTTGAGCACAGAGGAGTGATTGCCATTGGACTGGCTGCTCTTGCTACGCGGGTCTTTGTGCGAGTTCATGCTTGTTTGGCACAAAAGAACGCTCTCATGTTTTTCCTTCAACTGGTAGAGCATCTTCTTTGTGAGATTTCACAATCAGCCATGAAAGATGTCCACCCTCACTCACATATGCACACTAGTGTTTTGTCTGCAGATTTGGGTCATCACTGTATCAGAGCCTCACCAGATGGAATAGAAGTGGCACTAAATAATGATATTTTTGGTGGATTCATTTGATATCAACATTTGACTTGACATTATTATTTCACATTATTGTAGATCAATTACTCTGTAAAGTGATATCACATTACCGTAAATCAACAGTAGTGCTGTCTATTAATAAAAAAATGTAATCTGATTAATCAATCTGAGATCACTCATGATTAATCGCAAATTTAAGATTTCTTTATTTTACTTTTTATTTACTTTTTAAAATTAATGACACAAGTGGCCTTGGAAAATAGAAATGCATTAGGAATGGATGCAGAGCCACATAGCAGGAAGCTGTTGGGGTGTCTTGGGGTGTGTGCTTGGACTCGGGCGGTTAACAATATCTATAAGTTAACTGCTGAAATCCACAAAAGAACAGATATAGGACACCTATTGTCTGAAAGAGATAGCTAACACTACAATACTACTGAGTAACTCACAGAGAGAGATTGCTAACAGCACTGTACTGAGTTAGTGTCAGAAACAGCTAACACTACTCTAGGCACGACGCCAGCAGTTGATGCTTCGGGAAGCGATTGCCATGTGGAGAGGGGGCGGCAAAAAGTAACAACATTAAACACAGCAGGCTGTACCACTTGGCTCACATTTTTAGGTCCATAATATAATGGGCTAAAGTTCAATGACTTGAATGTCCCAAGATGGCGATTTTGCTCAGGTTTTCCCCCGTCTGATAATGTCATACATTAAATACGTTTTGTTGAGAAATTCTTGCTTAGTTGATGTTTTGAAAGCAGTACATGTGTACATATACATCATATGTACAGCATATTCAGAATAATGACAATATCCTCAATAAATACATTTACATCATATGTTCAGCATATACTGGTTAAAGCAATACCTCAGGAAGGGAGGTTTCATCTATTGAAGATACAGGATCATATTTCTCTTCAAATGTAAATAAATACTGTGGAGAGAAATATAACACTTATTGTTAATTATGAAATGGTAAACTGAACTATGAGGTTGTGTTTCGGTTGTCCTATGAGGTTGTGATTTGGTAACCTAACAGATAGTTAAAAGCTTGCAACCATGAAGTATTCTGCAGACTGCAGCCTACAAGAAAATGTCTTAATTGCAAATAAAGTCCATTTTGCAATATTGATTTAATTACAATATTGCCCATATGTGCACATACAGGTATGATCTAACACGGTCTGTGTAGGCTGTACTTGCATTCGCTAAACAACAGGGTCATTGAATCCAGAATAAACTGAAGTCAAGGATGCCAGAAACATTTGGCACTCTAGCTTATGTTCTGTAATTAATGCACTGATTAAGGGTAACTAATTATCCCACTATGCAACTCTAAACTTTACCTTAGAATCAAGCAATAATGCAAAACAGTATTTCCCAGTTTCATTATTTACTGAAATAGAAACGTTTCTAATGCATTCATTCAGGCAAAACAGAAATCATATATTGCACTTAGCATAATGTCTTTTTCAGTACCTTTCAATAGGCAACAGTTAAAATAATAAAAACTCTTTCAGTTCAGTGACAAAGCAAAAAACACACCTTTACACTTTTAGCTTCAATGCGCATATAAAATATCAAACCCTTGACCTTCATGCCTACTGCATAATACCTAATAACTTATGTCATCTTTCATACTTCTAAATTAAATAAACTAAAATGGAAATGGGTACCCAACTATGGAGTTACATTTGTGCATCTTTTAAGAGCGAGCAGTAGAACAATTTGAGAACAGATGATGAGCAAGCACAAATTACATTTTGAGGAAAAATTAAACTTGAGCACGAAGAATTTGTATTTGAGCTAACAGGAATCTATTCTATACTCCACACGTCTTCATGTTTGCTACGACCAATATGTAAGCACTGTGTAGGTGCTGTGTAAGTCCCTTTAAACTATCTCTCGCTCTCACTCAACTTGACCTGTGTGCTCGCTCACAAACTGTAGAAAGTATTACATTCGTGCCACAATTGTCAGCCAATCAGAAAATTCAGGGCAGGTCCATTCTTATTGTCTAATTGCTGAAGTCTAGGGCGGAAGCCCTCGTGTTGTTTCCTGTCAGTAGTTCTTTTAAACGAATCCAAATGCCACTGGCGAATATGTGCGCCCTTGCAATGCATACTAAGCTTACTGTTTAAGTAATAAATAACATTTTTTCCATGCTAAATGTCAACATCATCAACCATCAGTAAAAGAAGGTGACATACTTACAGCAGTAAATTAAAGTATGTGACTTGTAAGTTCAATTTAACAGTCATACTCTATCTCATTTTCTGGTCAAATATTTACGGATGGTTAGTGTGATATTAACACTGTCCACCACTTGCTGGTTGCTGAAAGTTATCTTGAATAGCTAGCGTCATCTATGGCATTATAACAATCGCTACCTTGCGACAATGCAAACAATATTAAAAGTAAGATAACAGAGTTTCTTCTCTAGCACTTGGACAGTTAAATGTCGTATATATATATATATATATATATGCCTTGGTTTGGCTCATTGTTTTGTGACACATTGTCAGTAATTCTCTGTTATTGATAATAAACAGTGTTTTAACTGAATTTAGACGAGCTAACACTAGTAGCTAACGCCTGTGGTGAGAGCACTTCTTACTCCATTAAGCCTTGAAGATGGCACATAAACGGTAGTTACACACCACCGGTGAATTAGCGATAAACGTGGAATTGACGGTCAGCTTATTCGTATTCCGCATCCTTCTAAACTAACGAAACGGGTGGATGATATGAGGCAATTGCCAGCAGTCAGCTATGTTGATATCATCAATTACCGTACTTTGTCCTGTCAGAGGGTGTTGATGGTGAAGAACTTCACAACTACAAAAGTACTGAGGCATACAATTATTTTCACAGCAATAAAGTGGGGTTAGTGTTTAGTGTTTTGGTACACACACATGGGAATTACGTGCTTTTGACAGCGGAGGTGGAGAGGAGCCAAAGCATTAGCCAGGCTAAACATAGCGCTTGGGCTATGGTACAACAAAGCGGAGTAGTGGAGGTGCTCCTGTATTGCCGGTTTAGGGAGATCGTGCAGTCATGCAGCAGCTGTTCTGTGGAAGGTATGGATATATTGTTGTTCTGTATATTTTCCCTGTACAAATTATAAATAAAATTTTCATATGAGTCATTCTGCATGTGTTTACCTGAGTACCACTCTGAGGTGCTGAATAAGATGCTACATTGACCATCAAAATAGGTTCCCTTGCTGTTTTGTTATTACAGATTGAGAATGCAGTTATCACTGGAAAAACAGGGCTTGCTTGTACTGATGCACAGCGCAGCTGGAATGAAGGGGCAGGCAGAAATCTTGATCCAAAACCACTCCAAGACATCAGATTCAGCCACCACAGGGCAGGGAGCGAATTTAACGACAGTGTCTTGCAAGCACACGCTCTACCTCCCACCCCACGGTATCTGTCTCATTCTAAGTTTAAAGAGCTTGTTGACAGTGGTCCAGCACAACCACTGTTCCTACTCAAGAACTGTCTGTTGGGCAAGTGCTACAGCGTTAATCCTGTTGCCCAACCCAACCTTGCAAACACTGCAGTTGATGCCCGGTTAGTAGGACCGCATCAGACTCACGACTGTTCTGACATTCTATGTGAGCCATGCAAAGCCTTCTATGAGTTGTTTGTGCAGGTGAACAACACACAGGCGGCTAGGTTGGAGTTGGAGACAAGACAGCAGAGTGCTTCAGAACTGTGGCACAGTGCAAGAAAATTGAGATTAACAGCCAGCTCTGCTAAAAAGGTTCCATCCAAAGCATCCACCAATCCTGATAAATTTCTGGGAGAGCACATGTACCCCTCATTTTGTGTAACTATACCACGTACTATGGAAAGGAGAATGGGGTGGTTGCCTGCAATACTCTTAAAGAGCAGGGCATGAACATTACACACAGAGGGATTGTTGTTAATGAGCAAGAGCCATCGCTCTCCGCAAGTCCAGATGGGGTGATCGACTCATCTGTCCTACTGGAAATAAAATGCCCAGTCCCCAACAAGCTCTATCCCACCCTCTTGTATCAGCTTACCGAAAATGGCAGTGATATGAAGCAAATAGATGGAGTACCACAACTTCAAAAAAACGGTGTCCGCAGATACTACATGCAGGTGCAGCTGGGTATGTTTTGTACCGGCCTTAGGATGGCCAAATTGTTTATATGGAGCCCAAATGACACCATTTCATTCTCTGTACCATTTTATGAGCTCTATGTTCAGGAGAGGGTAGCACATCTGAAAAGATTTTACTTCTCCACAATGTTGCCTCAGCTTGTCAATGAGTTTGTTGGTCAGCGACTGAATCTGCATAGCGCATATGTAAACATAATGAATTCCTAGAAAAGGAATTCAGACACTAAAATCTCATAACAAGAGCACCCTCTCAATCAGTTTTATTGTTAAAAAAGATTAAATGTTAAAAATAAAGAAATATTTTTTAAAAACCCACTAATGTTCACTATATTTACACAATATTTCCACTAATATTCACTAATATGTACACAATATTTCCACTGTTATTTACACTAATATTTACACAATATTGACACAACTGTAATTAAATATACTGTACACATGTTGAAATATGAACATATATATTACATATGTTATTGATTTAAAGTATGTATGATATTAATAATTACCTAAATGTCACAGACATCTTCAACAGGTCCCTGGCCCAGGCAGCAGTACCAGCATGCTTCAAGACCACCTCCATAGTGCCAGTGCCGAAACACTCATCACCTACGTGTTTGAATGACCACCGCACTGTAGCACTCACGCCCATAGTGATGAAGTGCTTTCAACGACTGGTCCTGGCACACCTCAAGAAATGCTTGCCGCCCACACTGGACCCTCACCAATTTGCCTAAAGAAGCAACAGAAGCACAGAAGATGCAATATCCACAGCGCTTCATTGTGTGCTCTCACACTTGGACAGTAAGAATGCACCTGCAAGAATGCTGTTTGTTGACTTCAGCTCAGCATTCAACACAGTCATCCCCTCCAAGCTAATCGCCAAACTCATCGACCTTGGAATCAGCAACCCCATCTGCAACTGGATCATAGACATCCTGACCAACAGACCCCAGTTTGTTAGGTCAGGCCAGAACCGGTCCACCACCCTGTCACTGAGCACTGGTGCACCACAAGGCTGTGTGCTATCTCCATTCCTCTACTCCCTTTTCACCCATGACTGCAAGCCTGCGCATGGACCCAACTCCATCATCAAGTTTGTAGATGACACCACGGTGGTTGGACTCATCAGTAACAACGATAAGTCTGACTACAGGGAAGAGGTGAAGCACCTGGCTGCATGGTGTGCTGATAACAACCTGCTCTTGAACACCAGCAAGACTAAGGAACTCATTGTGGACTTCAGGAAAGAGAAGGGAAACACCCAAGACCCCATCCAAATTCTTGGGGACCCACATCTCCGAGGACCTGTCCTGGTCGACCAACACCTCAAGCGTGGTAAAGAAGACCCACCAGCGCCTCTTCTTCCTATGGACACTAAAGAAAAACACCTGTCCACTGGCATCTTGAGCAATTTCTACCGCGGTGCGATCGAGAGCATCCTAACTGTGTGACAGTTTGGTATGGAAATTGCTCTGTCGCTGGTCACAAGGCTCTGCAGCAAATGGTGAAAACTGCTCAGAGAATCAGAGGGACTCCACTTCCTGCCATTGAGGATGTCCATAGGAAAAGATGTCTGCGGCAGGCACGCAGCATTCTGAAGGACACCTCTCATCCTGCCAACAAACTGTTTCAACTCCTCCCCTCCAGAAGGCGCTACAGGAGCCTACAGACTAAAACCACCAGGTTCAGGAACAGCTTCTTCCCCACAGCCGTCACACTACTGAACTCTGTCCCCCACTGAACCTCACACTTTGCTGCTATAGCTATGCTGCTATAGTCCTTGGACTGCACATCTGTATATACTTAATACATCTGTACATAACTATCTCTATAGCACATCTGTATATACTTATACATTGTAATACTATCTCTATGCACATCTGTATATTGCCCTTATATTGAATCTATGTAGCACATCTGTATATTACCCTTACTATCTCTTCACCTTACATGTATATTGCTCTTCAGCCTATTTATTATTACTACTCTTATCTGTATATAATTATATAATTAAATTATATATAATAATATAATTAAATATACTCTTTAACTGTACATACTGCATGCTGTATATACTGCACTTGCTGCTCTTTGCACTTCTGATTAGATGCCAAACTGCATTTCGTTACCTGTATTTATACATGTGTAATGACAATAAAGTTGAATCTAATCTAATCTTATGAATGTACATTATAAAACAATTTAATCACAGGGGTAGTTAAAGCACTACTATTGTTGCTGCTGCTGCAGCTGCAATGACATGGGCCAACAAGGCCCAGCTGGCAGAGAAAGGGAAAACAACAGGGATACAATAAGCTGGTAGAGAGTAAACACTGCAGTCAATACTAATGTGTTTTTTGTAAACGTGTCAAGACAATCACAAGTTATTAACGAATGAGGTCATCTCTACAGTTGGCTAAGGCAGCACAGATGCGGAGGATTTTGTCCATCTTTGGTGACATGTTTATGGGTACTACCTGAGACAAGATCTTGTAAACTTTTAATCGCTTAATAGCTCACTCAATGTGAATTTGAATATTTGCGATTCTTCGTGTGCTGGTAACCTGTTCCACCGTTAACTGACCACCACCTCTGGTGAAAGCAGGCAGAACCAAGTTCACTCTTCTCTCAAAGAGAATGTCCCGAATTAAAAAGCCTTGATCTTCCATGACTTCATCTCCAGGCCTTAAGTAGTCCAGGATACCAGAGTTCATGGTGATGTACTTGTCACTGGCGCGTCCTCCATAGGCAGATGATATAAACATGATTAATCCACAGGGGGCAATTCCAACAAGGTACTTGACTGTGTTATGGGAATAATAATGGCTGTACGACTCACCTCTAGAGTCAAGATTTTTGGGCTTCTGCAACATGCTTTCACTACAGTCAATGACACAGGTGGTATTTGGAAAAAACTTCTGAAATGAAGCCGGCATTGTTGCCTTGATGGTTTCTCTTGGTAGCCAGACAATAAGGGGTCGCAGGCCCTCCGCCATTTTATCAATCCAGTGTGTGATGATTCTACTGGCAACACTCTGTGACACATGGAACTGTCTACTGAGGTCTCCCAGCACACGGTTTAATTTCAGTTTCATGATTGTCATAAGAATTTGATCACGCACTGAAAGAGTAAGAGTCCCATTCCCAAACCTTTCTAATGTTGACACAAGCGCGTTGAATGTGTCTAGTGGGAGCCCTGTGTACAGGTATGCATCAGCATCACTCTGGAGCATTAAATGGCTGAATTCTCCAGATTGTGTGGCTGCATCCGTCATCACATGATTCTGTATTGGTGCATCCACTCCCTGGCTTCTTGCATAATGGGATCCCAGAGAGAAGGGTCTTCCCATTGTGTGGCCACAGTCATGTGAGATTCCTCAGGAACTTCATCCTCCTGGCTCACCTCCTCTGCTACTGCTGTAAAACATTGCACTCAGATAAGTCCACAAACTTCTACACCATGTCACCCACGTTGTATTACAATTGAGCTGCATCAGATTTTAACAAAAAGACATTTGTGGTTAATTCATAAAAGTGTTTAATAGTTTAGTTGACATTTCTGACATTTAAGAGGAGAGTAAATAGTTGATAACAATGCAACACATTGCTGCTGGCAATTGTAAGTTACTTAAAAACCAATAACCACGCATTGTTAGATGGATAGATAGAGATACTTTGTGTATCCTGAATTAAATTAAGGTGTCCAGGAGCATACACATAAAGGCACATGAACAGAAGACATCCAAATAAATATACAGACTCATACTACTGCGTCATCTAACGTTACACAAATACAGAAGTTAGTACTCTATATGTTGTAGGCTACTAGCATCACCACTACACCGGTAACGTTATATTATTACTATTAACTAGACCATGCGTTTGACTGCAAAACAATACAATAATGTTTGTAACAAGTAAGCGAGGCTCAAAATGTAAACAACAGCCAGTAAGTAGCAAACATTTAGAATGCTACACTGCAGTTGAGTTGATAGCGTTAACGTTTACGTTAGCAGAAAACCGGTTAGCTAGCTCCTGTAACGTTACTGATATTCACTCACCTGATGTTTCCCCACGAACAATTGTCCGCCTCTTCTTGCGCTTCTTCTCTGCACAGGTCTCTCATAACCAAGGTTCTGGATTTGGGTGTTCATCCGTTGGTCGCTTATTTACGAAGTGATGTGAGCAAACGTACACCTTGGGAGAATATTTTAGCCTCAGCGCCGCAAGCCATTCCAGAACGCCTACTGGCTGGCATGAAATGTAGAGAGTACGGTGGTGGACAAAGGCACTCTCTCCTGGTTACTCTACGTGTGTGTAACACTCTACTTTCATAAAGTCTCTGATCTTGTTGCTGCTGTTACTGCAGCCAACAACCGAACAAGTAGAGCCTGAACTCATGTTGGCTACTATGTCGCTAGCAGTCCAGTTCAATAGTTGCTACAACGGGAAGTGGGTAACAGGAATGGTCGTCCTGGCGCCACACGTTGTTGTATCGCGCATAAGGTGGATAGTTTGTGAGCGAGACTGAGATCTCTGGGGCGAGCGGAGGAGCTGTGTATGTGAGCCCGATTGAATCTGAATGAATGGGGGATCTTATTGCACATAAATGTTAATTCTTGTTTTCTTTTTTGTGCTCGAGTTTCATTTGTTCTCAAAATATCGTTTATGTGCTTGATCAAAACACTTTTCTGAGCTCAATACTGTTCTACTGCTCGCTCATAAAAAAGGCACAAAAGTAATTCCATACTCGGCCAGTTATTCGAGTTCCTGCTGCAGGCCTGATGCTTGCGCGCCGAGAAGCCAGAACTAACTACTTCGTGCTCTAGCGCAGAAAAAAATATCTCACTCACAGATGGCGCCCGTCTTCACCACGGCGGTGCAGCGCCAATGGACAAGATGGAGAGACGTCGTTGATGCAGTGCGGTGAAACTCAGATGAACGAAGCCCTTCACAGCTCAGGTTCAGGCCCCTGAACTCAGCCACTCTCGTCGACTAGCTCGTAGCTGCAGTCTTGTTGAAAACTTTCCCACAGTTCTTATAGGTAGTTGCTAACACACTTAGGCCAAAACTTTACTGCAAGAGTTACTTGTCGTTCCTCTGTAAACTTTTACGGAAATGTCACTAAACTTAGTGTTCTACAAACTTTTTACCATGCATGACACTGCACACCGAACACTTCTGCATACGCCTTCCTTCTTCCCAATGTTAACGTTCTCTCTCCTCAGTAATACTTCCTGTGTCTTCCCAAACTCTAACCCTCACAGCTGATTGGTTCATCCAAAAAGAAATGACAAAATAGTGCTTTGTTCTATTAAAGAATGAAAAATTGGCTTAGAACTTCGATTATCCATTTTTTCAGACTAGTCAGCAAATTGATTATTGTTGCTTATCTTATTTTTTGTATTGTGTATGCTTGGGTTTGTCTGTTCAGAAGTTTAAAAAGTCAAACAATGACTCAGTATTCAAATTATACATTTTTGCTCTTAGAGTTGGACTGAACTATGACTATAACAGGGCTGTTGTAGCCCCAAAGTTTCAGTTCAGCTGATAGCTGCTTTGCTTGTGAAGCAAGCAAAGTCATTCATCACCTTACTGCCATAGTAATAATTCAAAGGCATCTGTCTCTGCAGCCATAGCAAGCAAATCATCAACTTTGCGAGAATTGGTTATTGAACATGGGTAGCTTGTAGCCTATAGGCATGTTTTTGTTCATTCGCAGTGGGTGGGTAAAACCATTTATCAACCTATCAAAGTTTTAGTCTTAGGCTACATAGTACCCAACTATCTGCAACATATGACTAGCCTACACTCAACAAGCATCACCATCTCTACACCCCTTTACACAATCCTGAGATATAGACTGATTGTGTGAGGGACTGAAACGTTTCAACTGTGGCCTAAACTGTAGCCTACAGTTCAAAAAGCCTTTTGTTATGTTCATATCCCCAAAACATGAAAACATTAACCCATGCAACAACTTTAAGAGTAGCCTGGGCCAAGCTATTTAAAAATAAATTCACCACAAGTCAAAGTGGCAAGTGGTCTGCAGTCTAATCATCAAGGGGATTCCTTCTGACCTGCCAGGTTAAGTGGGACTGAGGATTTGAGCGGTTCATAATTGCCCCTAGTCGGTCTGGTAGGCATAGGCCTACTGTACATCTCAAACTCACTTGGTGTACTATTAGCTGAATTGGACTTGATAACTCCATCCATCTCATTTATACCTCTGTGAATGGCAGGTGGTGCCACTGGAACCAGAACATCCCAATGACTAGAACATCCCCTTGCGCAGATGGCTCAGTCCAACCACAACACAGAAATTGAAAATTGGAATATTGACTAATTTTTACACATTTTAAATTCAGTATTTACCATTAGAAAAATCCACACTCGAACAGTAGTAAAATAAAAAAAAAATAAAATGATCTATTTGCTGAGTAGTCTGAAAGATGGATAATGGAAGTTTTAAGCCCATTTTTCATTTTTTTCCATGTTAATTCTGCAAATACAACAAGCATTACACCAACCAAATTCACAAACATAAACATTTCTTTTTCACATTCTTATAGGCATTTGAACATATTTCCTTACAGAAGAAAAGGCAAACATTTGAAATGTCATTTTCACTAAAACTCAGGTACGTTACCCAAATCTGTGTCTCTCAAAGGAACACAACAAAATGACAGAAATTTGATACTTCATGAGACCTGGGACTCCATAGAGACTTGGCCATGGCCTGCCAGCCAAACCTTGCATTTTCCATGTCTCCCAGATGCACTAGTGGGAATCAAAACAGCCACTAGAAGTCCCATAAAGTATTACAGAACTACCACAATGGCTCTTAACCCTGCTAAATGAAGGTAAATTAAGCTAAAATAGTTGCATAGCGCCGCTTTAAGCGATTCAAATATGCTGCATTCTAATACAGAAGTTTGCCAGTGGCAAAACAACATCAGCAAACTCCTGGTCTGCTTCAATTACAGCAGAACACTGTGCAGCAGTATCACTTAATTTGGTCTTAAAACCCAAGTTTCCATCACGTTGGTGTGTAGATGGCTGGAGCCACAATAAAGAGCAAACACACATATGGACGTACGGACATGCACATAGCTTGCACACATGCACACCCATACACTACATCCGGCATCTCCATTAGGTTGGAAAAAAGGTTGGAGACCTCTGCACTACACAATACTGGGAATGCAATTTCGATGTATAAAACTGGTAATTTCATGGAATTACCAATGCATGAAAAAGCAAACCATAACTCATAACTTGCTATTCTATTGCTATATAAATTTCTCTGCATGAACCTAACACTACAGCACTTTGTTTCTATGCAAGGTGCTAGTGGAAATCAGTAGGCTACTGCAGATGTTGATTATGTTTTTTATTGCATCAGTTTAAATAAATATCCATTAACAACTCAAGCAGAATCTCCATTGGGTTATAGGAGACTCTTGCAATATTACATTTTTGTTATCCTTTGGGTAAGTAACTTAAGGCTCCATTACTGACAAGCTGACCCCAGCATGAGGCAAGTTCGCTACCATTTAGGTTAAATATTTGCAGGTTGTTAATTAAAACTCACAGAAAATGACCTTAACTTTATGATAATTATATTAATAGCACTTATAATAGCTCTGTGTTCATACATCACAGATGCTATACCATGTCTTTGCAAGCCAGCTGAAGGAACAGTAGCGTAGCAGAGTTGAATACGTCTGTACGTTGAAACAGATTGGCCCATGGATAGGCTAATTTTTCCGATACACAATCCAAATATTTTTTTGCATATCAGGACCGATCCAAATATCAGATTGGTGCATCCCTAATTAATATTACTCTGCAAATGAGCATGAAAGCCATCTTTTTATTCTCCATTGCTTGCATTTATTGAATCAGTGTGAGTGTGTGTGACTTTTGTGTAAGAGAGATGAGTTATCTGCTACCACTACTGCCATCCCGATCCCGACACTTTTTCCCAAGGAGAGCGTTCGATACCAGGGACAGTTCAACTGCTGAGTTCAGTGAGCTTGGGGGCTGATGATTCTGACAAACAGGCATGAATGAGCTGTGTCTGCAGTATGGTGACATACAAAAATGTCAGATTGAAATCCTGGGGTCTCAGCCAATCACAAAATATTCAGTCAATTGTCCACCCATCTTCAACTTTATCCCAATTATAAGTTCAACTTGAGATTTTAAATGTAACTGCAATTACAGTTTAAATTGTAACCTGCATTAACTCAATTAATACAACAAAATAATTACAATGAAACAAGAAAATACAAAGATTGTGACAACCTATGACTCTGAAAGCAGAACTCAATTGTTTACATCGCAAAATGACCGATCGCCCATTCTGAGCTTCCCCTATCTAAAAAAACAGTGGCTGCAACTGCAGTACAGTGGCATTAGCCATCTCTATGTGGGTAAGTACAGTAGTACAGGCCCAGCCCTTTCAAAACTAAACCAATTCACCATTGTTAGTAACTAATATGATTTTAATGCCTTAATTTAGTAAAAAATACGGATATTTACATCTCCTCACCAAAGCAAACTGAGCTAGACATAGTGTTATTAAATCACCAAGCTGATCTGAAATTCACAAATTCACGGCACCTGGCATAGAGCTTCCATTGAAGAAATTTGATTTCAAACTGATGTAGCCACAGGTTTTGCTGTCTTTGAAGGGGGAAAGCTGACCCTTAACGTTTCTCAAACCACTGAAGGTATCCATGAGCTCGATAATGTTAGTGAAGTTCATGTAAACCAATAGTCAACTTAGTAGACGTTAACATTAGCTGATAGGTCGCTAGCTAATGCATTGGAAACCCCGTTGATAGCAAGCTATCAATAATGCTAACGTTTGCCAGTATGGAAGATTACATTAATAAATTTAATAGTTTAATTATTCTACCTGTACATCAGATGATGGTAAGATTTTAAAAAGATGGTATTACTCAAAGTATGTAGGCCTATAGGGAAGTGTCATTACAGGGCTAGATATATAAGTCTTCCAAGTCTTCTGATGGCCTTTGGCACAGCACTAGGTTGCAATGGCAAAATATGTATGTTCTAAAATTGTCAAAATTTTGTCAGCCGATGTCAGTTGAATGCATGTGTGCTGGGTAGTTAGTGACGAAGAGAGAGACCAAACACTGCAGTACTGAGTTAGTTAGTGACAGAGAGCAAACAGCATCACAGTGGGTGACAGAGAGAGAAAACTAACACGATGGAGAGAGAAAGCTAACGCCACAGTAGTTAGTGTGAGAGAGAGCTAACACTACTACAGTACTTCGTCTGCAGGCCCAGGTGCTTAATGATGTCACTGAGAAAAGGCGCGCGTTGATGTGATACCCCCTTCTGCTTTCATGTCATCTGATAACATGACACAGATGGGATTCCTGACATGGCTGAGTGAGTCTGTCACTGGGCAGTAGACCAAAACCACTTCCTGTTCCCCTGGGTGCATACGGACTTCTAGGTTTGTCAGCACCTATTACGAGGTAACAAATGATGGCTGTGCACTGTAAGTGACAGTACCATTCTAAAACAGGATTTTTCATGCGGGCGACAAGAGTAGATATTTGGAGCCTGCCTTTGCTGGATTGCGATTGTCTGTATTTGACTGTATCTCTGCTGTCCTGGCTCTTGGGAGGAAATGCTATTTTCGTGTAAAACGGACAAAAGTGAAGACTCATGTTCAAGTCCTCAGTGGGAGTAGGGTGTGTGTGTGTGTGTGTGTGTGTGTGTGTGTGTGCGTGTGTGTGTGTGTGTGCGTGTGAGGGGGGACTAAATCCAATTGTTCTGGAATTACTTTCATGTAGAACAGCATCAGAGACACACAGGAGCCAAACGTCACATTCCATTACTTCATGCTCAGCAGTGGAGTGAGAGGATCTGTCCCATAAGGTTGAAGAATTTGCTTCGGTCTTGTATTTCCCGTTACATGCAGATGCTGTGGCAGAGCTGGGCACTGCGGAGGACTGAAGGGTTCTGTCCAGGCAGCTACCAGAGGCCCGACACAACAGTCAATCTCAAGTCTTCGAGGAGAAGGACCAAGTCAAGTCTTAAGTCTCTGCCCGTTCTGTGATTTGACTTGCACATGGTTTAGGTTGGTAACACACAATACCTACCCGATAAACATCTCACACGCATCTTAAGCGCTTCAAGTTGATCAGTCTAACATTTCATAACACCACATACTGTGGCTATTCATTCACAGCACATACCCAGTATCATTAGCACTGATTAGGCCAGATTTATGTGTACTGGCCACTTGAAACTGGCTATAGAAATGTAACATACAATGGAAGCTTTCTTTTAGGGAATGGATCTGAATTACACTTAGCTTGTGAAAATGAGTGCACTAATGAATGCACTAAGCAATGAATATAGAATGTTCATGAGTCCCACATCTCGAGTCACAAGTCTCTGATCAATCAAGTCTCTGGATGGGCAACCTAAGTGCGACTCAAGTCCCCATCTCTGGGGTGTGTGTGTGTGTGCGAGAGAGAGAGAGAGAGAGCATGAACATGAAAGAAAAAAAGACAGATAGGAGCAACAGTGCTGTTGTTCACAGTATTAAAACACACACGCACACACACACACACACACACACACACACACACACAAACTCACATCTGTTAGTGTGCTGCTGTTCACAGTATTAAAACACACACACACACACTCACATCTGTTTGTGTGCTGCTGTTCACAGTATTAAAACACACACACACACACACACAAACTCACATCTGTTAGTGTGCTGCTGTTCACAGTATTAAAACACACACACACACACACACACACACACAAACTCACATCTGTTAGTGTGCTGCTGTTCACAGTATTAAAACACACACACACACACACTCACATCTGTTTGTGTGCTGCTGTTCACAGTATTAAAACACACACACACATACACACACTCACATCTGTTAGTGTGCTGCTGTTCACATTATTAAAACACACACACACACATGTTAGTGTGCTGCAGGGTCTGAGTCAGGATGCGTTATAGAAACCACTGCAGCTGCCGATAACACCACTGCACTCCTGACTAACTTACGACCGCTGTAATCCTCAGTTACTTATTAGTGCTGCACTCACTTACTACTGATGCACTCAATTTAATGACATGATATCGTCAATCCTGACATGGGCGTGAAGGAAGAGCCTCGTCCTGGCATGGGCCACCCGTGAAGTTGGTTGCTTTCCTGTCAGGGGGGATTAGGTGACAGCAGTCAGCCAGTGGGAGGCAGGGATGACACTCAGCAGAGAGGATTGTGGTGTAGGTGGACAGAGGAAACAAAAGAGTTAGGCCAGTCCCATACTTCATACTTCACTGATCATGTATGCATATATATCATACATATATGATACAAGAGAGGCGCGCGGTAGGAAAAAGCTTTTCCTCCTATTGTGGATTTTGATATTCTTGGAGAATAGCATTCTGGGATCTTAGGGGTCTAGCGGGGCAGTAAGAGACAAGTAAGTGTAATATATGTTGGCCATTGAGGCCATTGAGGGCCTTATAGGTTAGGAGGAGTATTTTAAAATCGAATAGACTTTTAATAGGAAGCCAGTGTAAGGAAGCAAGAATAGGAGAGACATGTTCTAGTCCTAGTGAGTGTTGGGGCCGCTGCATTTTGAATTAGTTGTAGATTTTTGATGCAGGTATTACTACACCCGAAGAACAGAGCATTGCAGTAATCAAGCCTGGAGGTAACAAATGCATGGATTATTTTTGCGTTCTAACCTTAGCGATATTAAGTAGATGAAAAAAAGGTGTTTGAAACTTGCTTGAAACATGTTTTACATGACTATTCAGAGAGAGATCCTGGTCAGTGATGACCCTGAGGTCTTGAGCTAGATGTAGCACTCAACAGTACACAACATGGAATGCATCTACAGTTACTCCAAATGAACAGAATCTTACAGTGTTATGAATACGGAATTATTAGGCCTGTTGCACTGGATTTACAAATTACATGACTATGCATTACATATTGTCAATGGTAACTGTAGACTATGCAAGCAAGAGCTTCTTGCTACCGTGTGCCTCTCTTGTGGAATAATCTCACAGTGTTATCCCTTTAAGGCGTGGATCTGCCCAAGGTTTCTTCCTAGGCTATCTACCACAAGGGAGGTTTTCCTGGCCCCTGTTGCTCTTGGGTGCTCCTTGCTGGAAAGCGCTATAAGATAACACTATTGTGAAAGGCACTGTAGAAATAAAATTGAATTGAATGGAATTTTTCAAGTTGTAAAAATGCAAAACAAGTCAGGTGTAGATTTTGCATAGGTCTGCATCTATTAGACATCCATTAAAACTGATGACATGGCAGCAAAAAAGACATTGCAGCAAAATTGTATGTAATTCTGTTTTTCATGTAATTTGAACAATTGACCTGTGCTTGTCCCTCTAATCAGAGAAACTTAGATGAGCGGACTCTGTAGACTTATATTTGAGTACCCCTGCTTTAGAGTGAAGGAAAGCCCCTAAACCCTAACCCTTGGAGAGAAGAGACCATACAGCCCAATGCCTGGAGAGAGGAGTTTAGAGAAATGAGAGGCATCCCATGAGAACTCCACATCACCTTAGGGTGCAAGACAAAATAAGGTGAACTCAGCCAGAGAGCCTAAATTGAACTTTCTCTTACACATACACACCCACCAACCAAGCTGTGCAGACAGACATCAATTTGTGACATGAATTTATAATCTTGGCTTTCTCTCTGAGTGGCCTAGAAGCCCCTGGGTCCTGCATGTTCATGGGCCCAGTCTTCATGTGCCACAGGCCTCGCAGATGGAGCAGAACACTGACCCCATCACTAACTACTAGCACTACTAGCACAGTCCACCCCACACAGTCTCACTGCAGAACACTGATCCAATCACTACGAGCTACTAGCACAGTCCACCCCACACAGTCTCACTGCAGAACACTGATCCAATCACTACGAGCTACTAGCACAGTCCACCCCACACAGTCTCACTGCAGAACACTGATCCAATCACTACGAGCTACTAGCACAGTCCACCCCACACAGTCTCACTGCAGAACACTGATCCAATCACTACGAGCTACTAGCACAGTCCACCCCACACAGTCTCACTGCAGAACACTGATCCAATCACTACGAGCTACTAGCACAGTCCACCCCACACAGTCTCACTGCAGAACACTGATCCAATCACTACGAGCTACTAGCACAGTCCACCCCACACAGTCTCACTGCAGAACACTGATCCAATCACTACGAGCTACTAGCACAGTCCACCCCACACAGTCTCACTGCAGAACACTGATCCAATCACTACGAGCTACTAGCACAGTCCACCCCACACAGTCTCACTGCAGAACACTGATCCAATCACTACGAGCTACTAGCACAGTCCACCCCACACAGTCTCACTGCAGAACACTGATCCAATCACTACGAGCTACTAGCACAGTCCACCCCACACAGTCTCACTGCAGAACACTGATCCAATCACTACGAGCTACTAGCACAGTCCACCCCACACAGTCTCACTGCAGAACACTGATCCAATCACTACGAGCTACTAGCACAGTCCACCCCACACAGTCTCACTGCAGAACACTGATCCAATCACTACGAGCTACTAGCACAGTCCACCCCACACAGTCTCACTGCAGAACACTGATCCAATCACTACGAGCTACTAGCACAGTCCACCCCACACAGTCTCACTGCAGAACACTGATCCAATCACTACGAGCTACTAGCACAGTCCACCCCACACAGTCTCACTGCAGAACACTGATCCAATCACTACGAGCTACTAGCACAGTCCACCCCACACAGTCTCACTGCAGAACACTGATCCAATCACTACGAGCTACTAGCACAGTCCACCCCACACAGTCTCACTGCAGAACACTGATCCAATCACTACGAGCTACTAGCACAGTCCACCCCACACAGTCTCACTGCAGAACACTGATCCAATCACTACGAGCTACTAGCACAGTCCACCCCACACAGTCTCACTGCAGAACACTGATCCAATCACTACGAGCTACTAGCACAGTCCACCCCACACAGTCTCACTGCAGAACACTGATCCAATCACTACGAGCTACTAGCACAGTCCACCCCACACAGTCTCACTGCAGAACACTGATCCAATCACTACGAGCTACTAGCACAGTCCACCCCACACAGTCTCACTGCAGAACACTGATCCAATCACTACGAGCTACTAGCACAGTCCACCCCACACAGTCTCACTGCAGAACACTGATCCAATCACTACGAGCTACTAGCACAGTCCACCCCACACAGTCTCACTGCAGAACACTGATCCAATCACTACGAGCTACTAGCACAGTCCACCCCACACAGATGATCCAGAATGCAGCTGCACGTCTGGTCTTTAACCAGCCAAAAAGGGCACATGTCACACCTCTGTTCATTGAACTTTACTGGTTACCCTTGGCTGCTAGCATTAAATTCAAGGCACTTATGGTGGCATACAGGGTGATTGATGGCTCTGCTCCCATCTACTTGAATACTCTTCTGAAGCCCTATGTCACCTGACGACCGCTACGCTCCTCTCAGGAACGTTTTCTAGCACGGCCAACACCTTGTGCAGGTCAATCCAGACTCTTCTCATATCTGGTTCCACGCTGGTGGAATGACCTCCCAAGTGCTACCTGATCAACTGATACCCTCTCCACCTTCAAGAAACTCGTGAAGACTCACCTCTTCCAAGAATATCTCCTGGCGTAAATTTTGAGAATGCACTTAATAATTTAATTTCTCTACACTGTGTTACATTATTGCACTTTCAACTTAAAATTCTATGTTAGCAATATGCACTCCTTGTTAGTTCTTTCATTGTGTTGTAGCTTGAATGTTATCCTCTTTAGTAAGTCGCTTTGGATAAAAGCGTCTGCTAAATGCCTAAATGTACATGTAAATGTACACAGAACATGGATCCCATTACTAACTAGGTCCAGCTGTATTACAGTTTTGAGAATGTGACTAAGGCTTATTAAAACAGTGAAGGAAAATGACAATTGTCTGGAAAATAGTTAATTTGTAGTCTACTTTAGAGTGTATGAGACTACGTACACACTAAGCCAGAATGGTATGAATCCACAGCAAGAGAGTGGTGTACAGAACAGAAACGATCTCGTGCAAACGAGAGTCTTGAAATCCATCTCTGTGGAGGGTTCTATGCAGGCTGCTCTTGACAGCACACACCCATTCGCTCTGGTGAAATAATACTTTACCTCCACAGATTTCGCCCATTTTTGCATCGTAGAAGCAAACTGCCGAAAGTAAACAGCATTCCGCTTAGGCAGCAATGTTAACAACATTTCTAATTTGATATTTGCGCTAATAACATTTGTAATAAGGGAATAAATACACCGCTTATTTCTCAAAGTTGTCTTTCCCAGTCTCCCCTGTAAGGATCGTGTGAACAAGTCATGTGACTGGCACATGCTCAATCAGGGCACATGCGTTGTTGTGTCACTGCATTTCAATCGTACAGACAGGTCG
This sequence comes from Tenualosa ilisha, assembly GCA_015244755.2. NCBI lineage: Eukaryota > Metazoa > Chordata > Actinopteri > Clupeiformes > Clupeidae > Tenualosa > Tenualosa ilisha. The sequence continues at coordinate 191,653 of PYXC01002467.1, read as the reverse complement.
ACTTTGCCTCCGTTTTCAGATGAATACGAGGCAGACAGCATCTTTAGATCATTACACCGAAACTGTTGGATTAATATAGATGAGCAGTGCATCCGTAACAGAGTTGTTTCGGTTTCATTTGAAAACACAATAATGTGGATGCTGCCTAACAGCCTAGCTTAGCCTAATTTACTGGTAGTGGATGGGCCCAGCTAGCATATAACTCCTTAGCTTAGCATAATTCACTGATAGTGGATGGGCCCAGCTAGCATATAACTCCTTAGCTTAGCATAATTCACTGATAGTGGATGGGCCCAGCTAGCATACAACTCCCTATCTGAGCATAATTCACTGGTAGCAGATGGGAGCCAGAAATGGATTAGCAAGCCAGAGCAGCACATAAATGACTGGCACATTATTGGGAAATGGTGACCCATTAGTTAGTGAAAGCAAGAGTAACAGCCATTCCCCTGCTGTTGTAAATTCTGTTAGTCTCCTCCACATAGTCACATTGAAGGAGGGAGGATCAAAACCACGTGCCCACACTGAAGGGGACATTTAGTAGATAAATGTAAGGTTCTTTGAGTCCCTGTGAATGAAGTATTTAAATCTTTAATAGCACACACAGAATGAATGAATAGCTGAGATTGTCTAGAAGTGCTGAATCTCATTTCTAGATTGTTCCGATTGGGCCTTTCTGCTTGCTGGTGAAATTACAGAATTCCAATAGAAATTCAATATGCAGCACACTGCACTGCACCGCACATTACTGGCCTTTATCAGCTCATGTGTTCAATCCATTCCACTCTTGTCAAACATGGACGTCTTTTATCTGCACTCAAACCTTGTTCAAGGCTAAACACGTTATATTTTTGCTGCATGTCACTGAAAGTGCTTTGCCTGTCTGTGCCGGGTATCTCTCTCTCTCTCTCTCACTCCTGCACAGTCACAGTGTACACCACACAAGGCAGGTCTGGGGACAGAACACTGCTTCTGTTCTGTAGTTAGGCGCAGTTAAGCATAAAAATGACGCTAACCCAACCTAACTCTAACCTGAGGCACAGTTTAGCCTAAACCGAACCCTAATGTGCGGGTGTCTCGGGGGGAGTGGGCAGGGCAAGGGTGTCTGAGGCGTGTGTGTGTGTGTATCTGACTGGGTGAAGACTCTCACTGTGTGTGTGTGTGTGCGCGCGCATCTGACTGAGTAAAGGGCTCTCAGTGTGTGTATCTGACTAGTGTGTGTGTATTTGTGTGTGTGTGTGTATAGGCATCTGACTGGGCGAAGGCGCAGTGTGTGTGTGTACGCATCTGACTGGCTGAAGGCTCAGTTTGTGTGTGTATGCATCTGACTGAGTAAAGGGCTCTCAGTGTGTGTCTGTGTGTGTATCTGACTAGTGTGTGTGTGTGTGTATAGGCATTTGTGTGTGTATATATGCATCTGACTGGGTGAACGCTCAGTGTGTGTGTGTGTGTATGCATCTGCCTGGGTAAGGGCTCTTAGTGTGTGTGTATGCATCTGACTGGGTTAAGGCTCAGTGTGTGTAAATATGCATCTAACTGGGTGAAGGCTCAGTGTGTGTGTGTATGTGTGTATGCATCTGACTGGGTGAAGGCTCAGTGTGTGTGTGTGTGTGTGTGTGTATGCATCTGACTGGGTGAAGGCTCAGTGTGCATGTGTGTGTGTGTATGCATCTGACTGGGTTAAGGCTCAGTGTGTGTGTGCATGCATCTGACTGGGTGAAGGCTCAGTGTGCATGTGTGTGTGTGTATGCATCTGACTGGGTGAAGGCTCAGTGTGTGTGTGTGTGTGTGTGGTGTGTGTGTGTGTATGCATCTGACTGGGTGAAGGCTCAGTGTGCATGTGTGTGTGTGTATGCATCTGACTGGGTTAAGGCTCAGTGTGTGTGTGCATGCATCTGACTGGGTGAAGGCTCAGTGTGCATGTGTGTGTGTGTATGCATCTGACTGGGTGAAGGCTCAGTGTGTGTGTGTGTGTGTGTGTGTGTGTGTGTGTGCATGCATCTGACTGGGTGAAGGCTCAGTGTGCATGTGTGTGTGTGTATGCATCTGACTGGGTGAAGGCTCAGTGTGTGTGTGTGTGTGTGTGTGTGTGTGTGTGTATGCATCTGACTGGGTGAAGGCTCAGTGTGCATGTGTGTGTGTGGGTATGCATCTGACTGGGTGAAGGCTCTCAGTGGTGTGTGTGTGTGTGTGTATGCATCTGACTGGGTGAAGGCTCAGTATGTGTGTGTGTGTGTATGCATCTGACTGGGTGAAGGCTCTCAGTGTGTGTGTGTGTGTGTGTGTGTGCATCTGCCTGGGTGAAGGCTCTCAGTACTTGTTTTTCAATCCCTGTGTGGACTTTAACCTTACTGCACACCAAACCCGTGGGGACCCCATGAACGGTGTGGACCTGAGTCTTGGTCCCAAGAGGCACAACCATTGCAAATGACAGAAACGCCTTTTTTAACATGTTTGGCAATGTACCCCTGAACACACCCATAAGTCCTCACGGGGTAGGTTTCACCAGACTAAAAGTGTGTATAAACTGTGTTTCAGAGTGCAGCCCTTATGGTCAATACTGGAACAACTGTCTATGGCTGTGTGTGTTCACCTGACCTATACCACAACCACCCCACCTCCCCTTGAACAAACAGATTGTCAAAAGGCCTGATGAACCTATGGCTAGTTGTTGTGGTTGTAGGTTGTAGGTGTGCAAACGTTGTGTCATAATTAGGCCAGAATTTGCTAGGTTATTCTGTAATGTGATAGGGTTGCAAACAATTTCATAAAACACAAGTTTGTCCAGGACATTAACAAATAAGACTATGAAGATTAGGTTATGTGATTAAAATGATAAATGACTCACTCATAGCTGGGCATATCCCAAGATCTTTCATTAAACCTATTAAAAACTTGACCTTGATCCTGATGTCCTAGCTAACAACTGAGAAATAGCTAACCTCCCATTTGTATCAAAAATACTTAAAAAAATTGTGTCTAAGCAAATCTCTAGCTTCTTAAATGAAAATAATATCCAGGAAACCTGATCTGATCTGATAACAGATATATATCAATATCAATGTTATTGGATCTTAGTGCTGCCTTTGACACTATTGACCATGGCATCCTACTACACAGACACATGATAGGCATTATAATTCTGCATTAACCTGGTTCAAATCATACCTCTCTGGTTGCTACTAGTTTGTAAGTTTGGTGTTCCCCAAGGCTCAGTGCTAGGGCCCCTGTTATTATCCCTGTACAAGCTACCTTTGTTACCAATTGTTATAAGGAAACATTGCATTATTTTCCACTCCTATGCTGACAATACCCAGTTTACCTTTCCATGACGCTAATGACTGTATGCCAATAACTAAACTTGATGCCTGCCTCTGAGACAATACAATCTGGATGACTAATAATTTCTTATGTGTAAACTCTCATAAAAATGAAGTTATGATGATCGGCCCTAAATAGCTGAACAACATTCTACCTCATCACCAAAACTTACTCAGTGGCCTTTCACTGTCATGTAACACAAAAATTCAAGACCTCAAGGTAATTATTAACCAGGACCTCTCTCTAAATAGTCATGTAAAACACATTTCAAAAACATCTTTTTTCCACCTACAAAATATCGCTAAGGTTAGAAAGTTCCCATCCTTTGAGGATACTGAAAAATTAATACATTCAATTCCATTTTATTTATACAGTGCCTTACCTTTTATTGACTCATGGCGCTTTACAGAAAGGGCACCCAAGAGCAACAGGGGCAAGGAAAAACTCCCTTATGTTTAATTAGTCTAGGAAGAAACCTTGGGCAGATCCACAACTCATTTTCAAATTTAATTGAATATTATGATTTAACCTGTCCGCTACAGCGTAAAACAAGGCATGGTGACTGTGTACACTTATTGAGTTCTTTTTACCTTTCAAACAGACCAAATAAACCCGACATAAGGATCAGCAAGGTGACCAAAGCCAAGTTGAAAGGTCACATCTTAAGACTTAGAAAACATCATGATGAATGTGCCCGGAGACATTCAGCCAGACAGAAGATAATGCTTTTTTATAGAAGACAAAGTCATTTCATGCATGGAAATCACTAAAAAGCCTAAAGTAGTAGACTAAATCATTGTACTCATAAAATATTGCAATCTATTGTTTATCATGTTATCATTGTGGTAAGAAATGTTAGAGAAATTCAAATGTTACCCAGCCACAAATAGAAATCTATTGTGTTGTATGAATATGTACAAAAACTTTGCCTGCATATTTGCAAAAACAGAAAATTGAATATTCATATAAAATCAAATGTTTAATGCACTATATGCTTGTTAAAGCGTTTGGAACTGAAACTAAACGTTTGTATGACCACAGTTGTGCATTAAATGAACTTAATTTTAGGCAAAAGAAAGCGCAGCAAGTGTTGCCCCATCAGGCCCCATCTCCCCCAGTGAGGACATCCTTGCCTTACAGTTGATGTGTAGAGAAAATACTTGGTAAGTTTATAGTGTATATATTTTTAAAAAATCAAAGCTAAGAAATAATTAATGACAAAAGTCTATTTATGTCAACCTGAACAGGATTCAGAGCCAAAAATGGACAGTTTCATGCTTTCAGATGTTCCCAAGCGTCTAGCCATGAAGTCATTGTCTACACAGAAATCAGTGGTAAGTATTCATGTCGTGATGTCTTCATAACTCCTCTAAAGGCTCTAAGTACTCAATGTAGAAGACACTGAAGGGATTAACTGCCATTATTCTCATCCCCATAGCAGTGATTCACATCAAGGTAAATGAGTATGTAGCATTGGACAAGTACAGACTGTTCTCTTGTGGCACTGAACTCTGGTGTTAAAAACATGTTTTGCAACTTTGAAACTGTTTTTGTTTTGTTTTTCCGTTTTTCTGTTTTAGGTCACAGTAATACATACAGCTTGTTGATGTGATTTCACTGAATGTCAGATTTTTGTGAATAATATTCTGAATTCACAGAATGGTCTGTATTTTTCTGTATTTGTGAATGATTTTGTAACACTTTTCAGATTGAATTTTACTCTATTTTGTTAAACTTTGTTGTTGCAGTTCAACTTGGTCAGCAGTTATTGGCAGTATTATTGCTCTGGGAATGGTGTAATATACTTTTACATCATGTGGGAAAGTAAGTTTCACTTACCCAAAGCACAAGCAGTAATATTTAAGACACTGATTCTTTGCAACTAGTTGAGAATGATGAATTCAGTGAAGTGGGTAGATGTAATACATAGATGTAATATTGCTTGGTAAAAATCATATTTGATATTTGTCTCTTTTGCCAGGACACGGACAGTGATATGGATACAGCAATTGTAGAAATGCCCAGTTCTTCTGCATCACTAAGAGCCTGTGAAGTTCCAGAGCTAGAGAGGACTGAGGGTACATTTGTAAGTTTCAGTCTCTCCCTCTCTGTATGTCTCTCTGTCTCGTTTGTGCACTTATGTGATAGTTCAGACAAAATTGACTTCAGGGTATTTACCCCAGTGACAGCGAGAGGTTGATGACATTCTGCCTCGTTCTCAGTCTCATTTCTTATCATGGCTATATGCATTTAAACACATTAGCCTTGCTGAAAACACAAGCTTCTTTTGTCAAAGCATAGACATACCGTTAAGTACATGGCAGTGTGCACTTAAGTCTGTAAAAGTAAAGAATTTAGATCCATTTTGATTCCCGTTTCAAACTGAATTTAGATCCACTTTGATTCTGGTTTCAAACTGAAGCCAGTTTATTTATTAACAGCTTACCAGACACACCAGTTCCGCTTCAGATGACCTGGTTTGCAGCACTGAAAACAGTAAGGATGAGTGGGTGCCTGAATCAGTGAGCTGTTCAGAGGAATCTAAGTGAACCTTCCACAGAAAATCGTCATCTCCCCATGCAATATTAGACAACAAAGTTGACAGTTCATCTTCCATTAATAAAGGCGGAGGCTGCACCCCACTTGAAGACAAGTTAACCGACACCCAGCCAGACCATGACGGCAGCAGTGAGGTTTCAGACTCCGTATGGCCAAAGGAAGGACAACTCATTATTCACAAGAATAAGGCTCTTTCTTTTCCACAAGAATGAGAAATAGTAGTGTGATGATAAATTTGTGTGTTTTAGATCAGTCTGACCCAGACTTGGAACCAGTCTAGGCCCCGAAAGATTTGTTCCTGTTACCTTGAGGAGGATGTGGCGGATGAGGAGGGAGAAGAAGAGCACCTGACCTCAACCAAGTATTTCCAGAAAGCCTGTAGCAAAGCCAATGACTGGTATACTGATGTCATATTTTCACCTTTTTGAATCAGACTATCCCACTGCAGCCCCTCCACCACCACTGCCCGCCCCATTGCCTGTTGATTGTGCAATAAGTGAGACTGCTCCACCACAAGATCTTACTGTGCTTGTCATCAGCTTCAAAACAATACTGTTGTCATGCTGACGTAGCGGTCAGCTGTAGGTCATGTTGAGTGCATTCTTGTGGATTGAAATACAGCAGGTGATGAGGTAGCTAAAGCTGAAGGGTGCTGCTCTTCATAAGACCCCACTTCAGCTTTACTTCAAAATGGAGGAGGTGCACAGCCTGTTCTCGGGGCTGAAATCAAGTAGAACATCTCTGGGTTGCCGCTGCAGGCTCTTTGCCATCTGTTGCCTGGTGCTGTAGAGTTTATTCTCGTGAGCTGCTGTTATAGCCCAGTTATAGCCCTGCTGCTACTGTGGAGTCTATTCTCGTGAGCTGAAATCCATCTGGACAGCTCGGCCACTGACACGTAGCATCTATTAGTGAAAATGAGATGCATCCCGTGAGCTGAAGGGAGAGTCCACAAGATGGCCCATAACATTGACCTGCAACAGGTGTCTGGCATATCCTACATGACTTGTCTGGAAATGGTTTGTTTGCTCATTGGTGTTCTGTCGTTACACACTGACACTTTTGTTTATTAGTGTTACCTTCCCTGGGATTTAATATTGCACTGTGATTGTAACCATGGCCATAACACAGGGCCCCTCAGCCATTTGCTGGTTTGGTTGATTCATGACCCCATGGACGAGTGTTTTGTCTTGTTTGGGAGAACAGTCTTGTGAATGAGCAGCAGGAGCAGCTGTAATGGCCCACTGTCCCTTGTCCTGCAGCAAGTGAATGGCAGGGTGCAGGACAGTGCTGCAGGCCACGGGAGTTTATGCTCCTACTGCCCCTCCACAAGATTGTAAATAGTTCTGTTTGTTCTGGTTTGTCTTGTTTGGATTAGCTGAATTAATTTTAGATTCATAAGAATGTAGCTGTGTTTTCTGAGATTTTAGCACCAATGCACTTTGTTTTGAGTTTTTTCTAACAAAATGTTTTAGCGTGGATGTGAAAAAGCTGTTTTCTATGGTTATTCCCTATTCCATTATATGCTAAACAGACTGGCATCAAAGCTGTTTTCTATGGTTATTCCCTATTCCATTATATGCTAAACAGACTGGCATCAAATCTGAAAAACAAGCAAAACCCCGGGCTCTTAGCCTTCATTTGAGACCAAATTCATGTTTCTAGGTAAGGCTCTCAAGTTATAATCCTTTGATTCTCAGTAGGTGCTGCAACCTCTATTCCATGACTTGCCTTTGGTTAAAGTGTACAGGTAAAGTCATTTACAGATCAATGCCACATATTCATACACACACTTTCACACCGACGTGCCATGCAATGTGCCAACCTGTTTGGGATTCAGTGTCTTGCTCAAGGACACTTCAACAGAGGTTCAGGAGGAGTTGGGATTGAACCAGCGACTTTCTGGACGACTCTTTTACCGCCTAAGCCACCATTGCCAATGTATTTTCTGTGTTATGCTTCACAAAGCTGCGTAACAATCTGTCTGTCTCTATGGACTTCTGAAGTTCCTCTACATACAAACCCTAAAAACGATCATCTATAACACTTCATGCCCTGTGCACTAGATGAACAGGAAGTGGATGGCTATAACCACCACACACCCTTTAATGCATGCATCAAACACACAAGCCTACATAATCTGCATCTGTAATCACGTTTTGATGACCAAGCCAACTGCTGCATTGAATGCAGCCTGGTTTCCTGCAGAGGTACTGAAGATTAAAATGAAATCATGGGTCTCCATAGTAACGGTCTGGTGCTTTGCCTAGCTTGGTATGCAGACAGTTTTTTTTTCAGTGAGGAGAAAGATTATTGCCTGTTTTGAAATTTGAGGTAAAATTATTTTCATGGTGTGGTATTTTTCATGGGGGTATTTTTCTAGTTGTGTCAAAAAGTTGTGCCAAAAGAAAATGGACAGAGGAGGAGGTGAACGTGGAGAGCTCTTGGATTGCATCACATCTGGCAGCGTTCTGTGAAAAAAGCAATGCGAAGTCTGCATCTGGTCGGCCCCAGTAGTGCTGAAGCATAAAACCTGGGAATCAGAACCGAATAACAGCAAACCAAGAGGAGTGTGGGAGAAGAAAATGAATCTGAAAAGAGAATGCATGGCTCAGGTCAGTTCTGTCTTCCAAAATGGGTACCTGTAACATAAAAACATTGTTCTGTCCAAACACACACACACACTTTGCACTTGTTCACTCCATCTTTCTATACCTATCTCAGGGCTTTTAATGGTTCAGTCTGACAATAAAATCCATAATACACAGGAGCTAACTTGCGGTTGTATGAAGTCAGTTTTATGAACCAACAAATGCCAACCGTATACTGGAGGTATGTTCATACTTGAGCCCAAAAGAATGATATTTAGTTTATTTTATAAGGAATTACTTTTGATGTTGTGGAGTATGTACATACTTGTGTATAAAATATCTGCCATTATTGCTTTATGTTCATGCTTTTTATAAATGTTTTTCAATATATTTTAAATGTTTTATTTATTTATTTTCATGAAGAAAATTGTATTAAATTTAGGTGTGTTAAGTTTTACATTTTATAGAAGAACGAATGAATAATTAATAATTAATACATGCATTTGTTACCTCCCGATTTGATTATTGTAATGTTCTGTTCTCTAGGTGTAGTTATACCTGTATTAAAAACCTACAGCCTCAAGTTTTTAAGTGGTGGCAGTGATAACGGCTGTAAATGGAGTGTGGATTTGTTTCTTCCTTGTCTGTGGGCCCCTCAGAAAGGGTGGTCCACTCATGTCATCACGGTTCGCTTAGAAAAAACAAGTTTTACTTGGTGTCCGTCAGGATGCAAATTTTCAGTTCCCGAACAGTTCCAGATGAGGTGCGGGAACCAGCACCAGCACGGTTCTCTGTTGGTCTGGAAATGCTTTCTGTGTGTGTGTGTGTGTGTATGTGTTGTATGGGTGTGCACATCTCACTGGGTGAGGGCTCTCAGTGTGTGTGTGTGTGTGTGGTTGTGTGTGTGTGCATCTGGCTGAGTGAGGGCTCTAGGTCAGTAAATTTACATGCACTAAGAGAAAATCGTTTTTTTTTCCTTAGTCTGGCTAAAATCAAACTTTAAAAAGGCATGCAAATCGAACCGAACAGGCAGCAGCTAAGATCCAACTGACACACCCCCTTCTATGACGAAGACATGGCGAGGTTGGTAAACGGGTTCTGGTAACAACAGCTGCTGGCTTGTGTGGATGTACAACATGTCTTACGTGCAAAACAATGAAAAGTAAAGTATGTATGAAATGTGCCTACAGTGGTGCAGCGTTGGCCGTCTCTTCACTCATATTCCCAGCAAATATCCCCACAGTCAAGAAATCTACATTTGAAGTTTGTAGTTTAGCATAACATCTTTGGATTAGCCATAGACAGTAAAAGATTTAGCAACAACTAGGCTGGTAGAAACACGAACAGGAGAATTTCGCCACCTACTGTTGTGTGGACTTTGGTCAATAATTCCATTTTCTTTCCATGCATGTATACTCAGATTATTTGGATCCTCCAGTTAAGCCTTGGATCTCAGAATGTTAAATCATTAGCTTGGTTATTGCCAATAGCTCAATCTAGAGTGTCTCTGTTTGTGTCCATCTGACTGGGGGAGGACTCTCAGTGTGTGTGTGTGTGTGTGTGTGTGCATCTGACTGTGCGAAGAGTTTCAGTTTGTGTGTGAGACTATCTGTGCATCTGACTGGGTGAGGGCTCTGTGTGTGTGTATGTGTGTGTATCTGAGTGGGTGTATGTGTGTGTATCTGAGTGGGTGTATGTGTGTGTATCTGAGTGGGTGTATGTGTGTGTGTGTGTATATGTGTGTATCTGAGTGGGTGTATGTGTGTGTGTGTATGTGTGTGTATCTGAGTGGGTGTATGTGTGTGTGTGTGTGTGTATGTGTGTGTATCTGAGTGGGTGTATGTGTGTGTGTGTATGTGTGTGTGTATGCGTGTGTGGGTTCTCTGTGTCTTCCACCCATATCATCTGGTAGATTTGGAAGCTGCTTTTCTCTCTCTGACTACCTCTCTCTCTCTCTCTTTCTCTCTCCCTCTTGTGCTCTCTATCCCTCTCTCTTAAACACTCCCACTCTCTGGCTTTCTCTCTTCTAGTGTGGGATTTTCTGTAGCGGCTCCATTGCAGAGGGGCAGAAAAGGCTTCTGAAATGGCAATTGAAGGCAGCGGAAGGTCTTAAGGAGGCATTAAGAATGAGCTTAAGAGCGGCTCTGCGCTGGAAATCCCTCAGGCACTCGGGAGATTTGAGGGGAAGGTCCAGAGAATCGGGAGGCAAATAATAGCTGTGACTAGTATGCAGGGGAAATATTTGTGCAAATCTCTCCAGCGCCAGAATGACACAGTGGCAACCCTATATGTTTCCTGTGCCCCCTCACCCTGCCACCCAAAACCCAAAAGGCTTCAGCGCACCTTATGCTAATGAAGCACTTGTGTAACGAGGTGTTATGCAAGAGCAGGCTGCTGACAGGCTGCTCAGATCGCAGGCAAGGGAAGGAGGAGGGGAGAGATGGTAAGAGGGGGAGAGGAAGAAGGAGGTGGAGATGGGGCAGGCAGAGAGAAGAGAGTGGGGGAGGGGGGTAGAGGGGAGAGAGTGGGCGAGAGAGTCTTGAGAGTCTGCGGATAGTAATGAGGTCTATGTGAGCCACTGGTTCTTCACTGGATATTAACCCTCTTTACGATATAAACTATTACCCACTATTACCACTGCACAGCATGAATACACACTCATGCATATGACAAACACAAACACGCACACACACACACAGACAGACCCACAAACACACTCAAGCACGCTTACAGACCTCTCAAAAAGATATTGCAAAAGGTCTTTGTGCTACAGACGATGAGGAGACTGAGAAGAAAAGAGTGAGCAGCAGCATTGTGTATTTCAGCACCAAAACAACCAAGGAGGTGAATATGTGAACAAGAAGGAATAAAACGAAGTAAAACCAGCACTTACCATTTGACATGTATGGAGTAACACCACGGGTGTCATATGACAGTTACAGTAAAACACAAGTGCCATATGACAGTTACACCAGGGTGTGCCATATGACAGTTATAGTAACATGAGGGTGTGCCATATGACAGTTATAGTAACATGAGGGCGTGCCAGATGACAGCTATAGTAACATGAGGGCGTGCCAGATGACAGTTATAGTAACATGAGGGCGTGCCAGATGACAGTTATAGTAACATGAGGGCGTGCCAGATGACAGCTATAGTAACATGAGGGTGTGCCAGATGACAGTTATAGTAACATGAGGGCGTGCCAGATGACAGTTATAGTAACATGAGGGCGTGCCAGATGACAGTTATAGTAACATGAGGGCGTGCCATATGATAGTTACATGAGGGCGTGCCATATGACAGTTATAGTAACATGAGGGCGTGCCAGATGACAGTTATATAACATGAGGGCGTGCCATATGACAGTTATAGTAACATGAGGGCGTGCCATATGACAGTTATAGTAACATGAGGGCGTGCCATATGACAGTTATAGTAACATGAGGGCGTGCCAGATGACAGTTATAGTAACATGAGGTGTGCCATATGACAGTTATAGTAACATGAGGGCGTGCCATATGATAGTTACATGAGGGCGTGCCATATGACAGTATAGTAACATGAGGGCGTGCCATATGATATTACATGAGGGTGCCAGATGACAGCTATAGTAACATGAGGTGTGCCAATGACATTATAGTAACATGAGGGCGTGCCAGATGACAGTTATAGTAACATGAGGGCGTGCCAGATGACAGTTATAGTAACATGAGGGCATAATAGTAAACTCATATGAAGTATAGTAACATGAGGGCGTGCCAGATGACAGTTATAGTAACATGAGGGCGTGCCATATGACAGTATAGTAAATGAGGCGTGCCATATGACAGTTATAGTAACATGAGGGCGTGCCAGATGACAGTTATAGTAACATGAGGGTGTGCCATATGACAGTTATAGTAACATGAGGGCGTGCCATATGATAGTTACATGAGGGCGTGCCATATGACAGTTATAGTAACATGAAGGTGTGCCATATGACAGTTATAGTAACATGAGGGCGTGCCATATGACAGTTATAGTAACATGAGGGCGTGCCATATGACAGTTATAGTAACATGAGGGTGTGCCATATGACAGTTATAGTAACATGAGGGCGTGCCAGATGACAGTTATAGTAACATGAGGGTGTGCCATATGACAGTTATAGTAACATGAGGGTGTGCCATATGACAGTTACACGAGGGCGTGCCATATGACAGTTATAGTAACATGAGGGCGTGCCATATGACAGTTACACGAGGGCGTGCCATATGACAGTTATAGTAACATGAGGGTGTGCCATATGACAGCTATAGTAACATGAGGGCGTGCCATATGATAGTTACATGAGGGCGTGCCATATGGCAGTTATAGTAACATGAGGGCGTGCCATATGACAGTAACATGAGGGCGTGCCATATGACAGTTACAGTTACATGAGGGCGTGCCATATGATAGTTACATGAGGGCGTGCCATATGACAGTTATAGTAACATGAGGGCGTGCCATATGATAGTTACATGAGGGCGTGCCATATGGCAGTTATAGTAACATGAGGGTGTGCCATATGACAGTTACACGAGGGCGTGCCATATGACAGTTATAGTAACATGAGGGTGTGCCATATGACAGCTATAGTAACATGAGGGCGTGCCATATGATAGTTACATGAGGGCGTGCCATATGACAGTTATAGTAACATGAGGGCGTGCCATATGATAGTTACATGAGGGCGTGCCATATGGCAGTTATAGTAACATGAGGGTGTGCCATATGACAGTTACATGAGGGCGTGCCATATGACAGTAACATGAGGGCGTGCCATATGACAGTTACAGTTACATGAGGGCGTGCCATATGATAGTTACAGTTACATGAGGGCGTGCCATATGATAGTTACAGTTACATGAGGGCGTGCCATATGACAGTTACAGTAACACAACAATCATGGAGAGAAATAGTGTTCATGTGAGGATTGGAATGCAAGAGCTAGATATGTTGTTGATGGTGTAGTAAACAGGATTGGCTAGATACAGCTTGTTAGTGGTGTGGTAATGGTGATGGTGGCTAGATACAGCTTGTTAGTGGTGTGGAAATGGTGATGGTTGCTAGATACAGCTTGTTAGTGGTGTGGAAATGATGATGGTTGCTAGATACAGCTTGTTAGTGGTGTGGAAATGGTGATGGTTGCTAGATACAGCTTGTTAGTGGTGTGGAAATGGTGATGGTTGCTAGATACAGCTTGTTAGTGGTGTGGAAATGGTGATGGTTGCTAGATACAGCTTGTTAGTGGTGTGGAAATGGTGATGGTTGCTAGACATGTTGTTGGTGTGGTAATGATGATGGTTAGAAGACATGTTGTTGGCGTGGTAATAGTGATGGTTGGTAGACATGTTGTTGGTGTGGTAATGGTGATGGTTGCTAGATACAGCAGGTTGTTGGTGTGGTAATGGTGATGGTTGCTAGACATGTTGGTGTGGTAATGGTGATGGTTGCTAGATACAGCATGTTGTTGGCGTGGTAATAGTGATGGTTGGTAGACATGTTGTTGGTATGGTAATGGTGATGGTTGCTAGACATGTTGTTGGTATGGTAATGGTGATGGTTGCTAGATACAGCATGTTGTTAGAGTGGTAATGGTGATGGTTGCTAGACATGTTGTTGGTGTGGTAATGGTGATGGTTGGTAGACATGTTGTTGGTATGGTAATGGTGATGGTTGCTAGACATGTTGTTGGTATGGTAATGGTGATGGTTGCTAGATACAGCATGTTGTTAGTTGGTAATGGTGATGGTTGCTAGACATGTTGTTGGTGTGGTAATGGTGATGGTTGCTAGATACAGCATGTTGGTGTGTTAATGGTGATGGTTGCTAGACATATTATTGGTAAATGGCTGCATTATGCCCTCCTGCTAGGGTAAGGTTTTGGTAAACGAGCTCTGAGAAATTGAGGCTGCATGGCATGGTGACACGATGTTGCATACGGGGCACACAGCAATGAGACTTTTGTTGTGTAACATGGGAACACTGGAGCACAAACTAAACAGCTGTAGATTTAATTGCCACCATAATGAGGCACCAAAATCTACATTGTCATTTGGTCTGGTTAGTACCAGTTATGACCCTGGACTGCATTTCTATTCCAAACCCTAATCAATATGCAATGGGCCAGCCATCAGCTGTACCTTTACCCATTCAGCTGACATCACAGGAGCACCAGCTACTAACGGTGTTCTCAAATAAGTAAGTAAGTACATACATACTCATGATTCATAGAATCAGGTTAGGCAATCAGGTTGGCTAAAAGCTTTTATTAAGTCCTATAAACAGATACAAAAGCATTCAGTCATAATTAGAAAAATGTCTAAGTGAGTAAGTGAGCTTCACAATGAGTACCTGGAGTCATCACTACACGGTTCTGATACAGGGACTCATGGGGTGGCCTAGACACAGAGGGTCTCCTGCAGAGGTCATTTAAGGTCTCCTGCAGAGGTCATCTATAAATGACCTTTACACAGAAGGTCTCCTCATTCAGCTCCTCCTGGTTGTTGACGTAGATGAGGATCTCTTCCTGGCCGGGGCTTTGGCTCGGGGCGAAACGCAGGCCAATGGAATACGTCTGACCTCCATCCACCTGCACCAACAACACCACACCAATCATCCCATTCTTTCCCTGACACATTTCTACTGACCTGCACACACACGCATATGCACCCGTGAGACGAGCCAAAAGAGTTGCAAAAGGAGGCAACTATCTGTTGCTCTGTGCATATCACACCACACATTACGGTGGTAGTAGCGCAGATTTAAATGAAAAATTCAGTCAGTCAGTCCATATCCCTTTTCTTTGAGGCTATAACGTAGACTGAATGAGCAAACTAGCAGCTAATGCTAACTGCTGGGGGCCCAGGACAATGAAACGTCTTTGCTCTCATCAGTTCGTGTTAGCTGTCATTTTGCTATCTGGTCTAGGTTGTGCCAAATTCTGTTGTTCTCATACCTACCGACAGCACTCAGCAACATGAAAAAACAGGGCTAGGTTGATTCACTCCGGAAAAGCTTTTTAACATTCAGATCACACGCAAAGACCTTTGAAAATCTGGCACTCAACACTCAGGACTATACCAGACTTATCCAGGAAGGGTTGTACTTTATTAAATTCTATGCTGTCATGAATGGGCAACAAAACATGTGTGGTTCACCTGTAGATGGGAAAGATATAAGGAGGGAAAACAGCCCTGCTAGAGGTGGCAGAGAGGGGTCGCGAGAGCCAGCTGCTGTGTGTAGATGCATCTCATAAATGCCCTGAGGCCTCATGCGGGCAGAGGAGAGCGGGGTTCAGTTTTGATGGATCTCCTGTGGGTTAACTAACCCTAATCACCGATGGGATTTATGAGGCCCTGCTGTCAGAGAGGTGAGTAGGACTGCCCTCCCCACCAGCCCCAGAGAGGTGAGTAGGACTGCTGTCCCCACCAGCCCCAGAGAGGTGAGTAGGACTGCCCTCCCCACCAGCCCCAGAGAGGTAAGTAGGACTGCCCTCCCCACCAGCCCCAGAGAGGTGAGTAGGACTGCCCTCCCCACCAGCCCCAGAGAGGTGAGTAGGACTGCTGTCCCCACCAGCCCCAGAGAGGTGAATAGGACTGCCCTCCCCACCAGCCCCAGAGAGGTGAGCAGGACTGCTGTCCCCACCAGCCCCAGAGAGGTGAATAGGACTGCCCTCCCCACCAGCCCCAGAGAGGTGAGTAGGACTGCTGTCCCCACCAGCCCCAGAGAGGTGAGTAGGACTGCCCTCCCCACCAGCCCCAGAGAGGTGAGTAGGACTGCTTTCCCTGCTTTTCTCACCAGCAGCTCCCATGGCATCATAGAGCAGCGGCCCAATCAATACCTGCATGCTCTTGTGGAGATTACTGAATAAATCCACCAAACTAACTCATACATCGCATCTAACCATAAAAGGTATTTCAGTGAAAGGTAAACAGACTCTCATTCCAATACCTCCACTAGCCGCTCCAATACAACCCCCTCCCCCCCACACACACAGACACCTCTATCACACCACACATACACACACACACACACCCCTCTATCACACTAAACACATACAGACACACACACACACCCCTCTATCATACTAAACACATACACACACATACACACACACCTCTATCACACTAAACACACACACACCTCTATCATACCACACAAACACACACACACACACACACACACACACACACACACATCTATCATACCAAGCACACACCTGTATCATACTAAAAACACACACACACACATACCTCTATCATACATCATACTACACACACCCCTCTTATCACACTACCAACTAGGGATGTAACGGTTCTCAGTTTTATATCAACAGGAGCTATACGCCCCCTACGGGTCAATAAGCAGAGGTGAATCGCCATATTTCGCTTAATTATTAAAATATTAATCTGTTATGTAGTTCTCCGAAACTTGCTCATCATGCAGCAAACCCTCACAAACCAACCAACGAATCGGCGGACTTCCTGCAAAACGTAGTCCGCCCAGAGAGAGAAGCTCAGAAAGGCACTGTAGTAGGCTATGTAATAAAGCATTTTACGGAGTGAAAGGCGTCTAACTCGACACATTGTCAGAAATCTCCAGTAGGCTACCAGGAGCTGTCCGTGAGTCTCCCCTATTTAGATAGCTGTTCTAAAATTCCATTTAATTACTCCACTAATGTAACGCAAATAGTTAGAACAAGTGACAGTAGCGGGTGAGTGATGGTGAGACAGAGAGCGAGGGAGAGTGTGAGCGAGTGACAGGCTGAGCATTAGCCCCGTGTAGTATTTTTGCAGACAACCTCTGTCCTTCTCATTAGACTATTTAGTCATTAACGAAAGCTTCTTTGTATCGCGGTGTTTTAAACACAACTGATGTGAGACTCAATGAAATTAATTCTGCAGGTTGGGATGTCAGTCTATGTAGCCAAAATCCCTCTGGTGCAACAGGGAGAAAAAGCAATCTAGGGATGAAGGCTAATCTCTCACTGTTGTTTACCAGCAATAATTAGCATAGTCATAGACATGTTTTCTGACAACGCATTTCCTGAAGTTTGTGAGACTGACATCATATCAAATCTTCTTCTTAAAGAGCCTTATTTTGGAAGTAAGCTAATAATTAAAATAGACCTAATACAGGATACTTACTGGCTCAGGATATTTCATCATATTGTGGGGAAAATGCATGTAATTTTGGTTTTGATAAGTTGTCTGTCCCCTCCAGTACACATTCGGCAGCAAAAATCAATCCAAGAACTTTGAATTAAATTGGCAGACACCTCATCCCTAACTGATAGTTGAAAATGAACTGTTGGCTTAGTAGACCTACAGAGACCAGGCACAGCCGTTAAAAGCCCATTTTATAACCTCCCTGTTTTTGGAAAATACCGAACCCATACCATTAGTGTACCGAACCGTGGGCACACTGTATCATAGCATCCCTACTGCAAACACACACACGCACACCACTATCATACTACACACACACACCCACACCCTCACATACCTCTATCATACTACACACACACAGGGCATGGCATTTTAGTCTCACCTCGAAGGTGTCCTCTTTGAACTGCAGGAGATGGGTGTGGTCAGAGAGGAGGTGGAAGGTGCGAGTGTTTGGATACGGGTTGGTGAAGGAGATCTTCTTGGTGCTGCCTCTCCCTCCGCCCACCGGAAGGCAGATTTCAAAAGCCTAAGAAAGAGAACAAATTCACAGAGATACAACATCCTTAGAGACGCACAGAGATTCCACACCCTTAGAGGCACACAGAGATTCCACACCCTTAGAGACGCACAGAGATTCCACACCCTTAGAGATGGATAAAGATTCTACACCCTTAGAGACGCAAAGAGATTCCACATCCTTAGAGATGGATAAAGATTCCACACCCTTAGAGACACACAGAGATTCCACACCCTTAGAGACACACAGAGATTCCACATCCTTAGAGGTTCAGGGCCCAGTTGGACAAAGCACCTTAAGTTAAGGAATTTAAGAATTGGTTAGGGTTGGGATTTATTACCTACCATATTAAGTATTAAGTACCATTAAGTGTGGTTTCTTTAAGAAGAATATCCCTGAAATATTTAAAGTTTTTCCTTATCTTGGTTAAGGAATTCATTAAGCTGTTGCACAAAACACCTTAGCAGTAAAAATAAGGGGAGATATCTAAGGTACCTACAACCTTCTTTCAAATATCAGAGATGGGTTATTGTGTGGTTTACATTTTAGCAGAAGCCAAGTTGGTAACAGCTTTTGTTCGGGTGCAAATCGCTTGGCTGCTGGCATATAAACGAAGTTTGTTTTGGTGCACTGATACCAGATATGAGATAATCTTTACCTAGCAAGCAAACACTGTTGAATTCACATGAGGCTACTTGATGAAATGGATTACTCCAGCTAATTTTACTAAGGTGAGATTGTAAGATAATTCAGTTTTAATGTGTTTGGTAAGTTGCTGGCCAATTGCATTCTGGCAAGTTAGTTCCTTAGTTGTTTTACGTTTACTTCACTGATGTTGTGTGTCCATTCACTGGCTAGCGCATTCAGTAATGTAATCTGCGCAAGTAAAATAAAATCATTGGATCACCAAAATTTTAGAACACATCCTCACAGAAGAACTTTCAGCTCAAAAGAAGAACAGTATATTGGCCTTCAAAAACATCTGGAATCCTTTCATTACTGTTCTCCAAATTCAACCATAACTGAGCCACATACACTCTCTACAACATCTATCCTCAACATTGCTTCCTGATACAAAACAGGACGGGGCAAAAAACAAAATTGCAATTCCCATACTGGCTTTATTATGGCCCCAAACCAACTTCGAGCCAAGTGGGGTTTTTGATTTGACCCCTCGGCCTTGTTTAGGCACTGTCTCTGTGTAAAATCTGGTGCTTTTGGGCCCGTACAGGAGAGGAGATCAGAGCACTGACAAATATGTGCCATTTGCCCCATTTATTCCCTAGTGTCAAAAATACCCATTTGGCAGAAATGGTTCGAAATGACCCAGGCCCCTCATGACCCCCCAGCACTCCCCCCACTTGGTCGAAGTGTTCCCAACTGTCCCTATTCATTTATCCACTTTGGTCCTGTTTGAATTGGGACATTTGGCCATCCCCCAGGGACATCTGGGAACAGAAAGGCACCCAGGACGCACTCCTTGAATGTCCTGGGTGTTCCCAAATGTCATCTGCATAGAAGTGCATTCTTGTAAGAAGTCTAGCTGCTGCATTTTGGATCTAAAAAACTGCTATAAGAAACATCACCCAAAGTACATGTGCAGTCACATACACACACTCCACTGCACCTGCTGTACACACATCTAAACAAATACCATCTTCAAGGAACACAACACAGAGCACAGCACATAGCAGAGCTGTAGTTGTCTAGGTGTAACTCACTGTGTCCTCCTCCTCTCCCTCCTCTCTCTCTAACTTGGTCTTAACATTTTTCTCTCCACCTCCTGTCACTCTCCAAGTCTCACAGCAACAGACACACAAGAGTGGGGCTAGAGATGATTAAAGTTATCTCTTCCTGCACATACACACACACACACACACACACACACATATTGTCATATTGGGTATATGTAGTAAAGCTACCTTGGAGATGACGGGGGGGTGAGTAGTAACGCACATGAGCCAGGACTCCAGCAGCTGATGCTGCTCCACGTCCACCACACTGAGCTGCACAAACTTCACTCCTGACCTGCTGCAGCGCAGTCTGAGCTGGAGGTCCTGCACCGCTCGGGGGGGGAGAACAAACACTTCACATGGGTCTACCTGCGCGCGCACACACACACACACACACACACACAAACACACACACACACACACACACACACACACATAAACGCACTTCAAATGACACTTGCAAACAGACATCACTTCACTAGCTGGCTTCCAATAGCTCCTGCGGCTGTATCACACTGTCATTTTTTTGTAACCGTTTTAGCACTGGCACAGTGTGAATCAATCCATAGTCCTGTTATCTGAGTCACTGAGTACTGTCTGTAAGAAATACAATGAGAAAATGTGAACACCGAATAGTAAACTGACAGCAAACATCAATGATATTTGAATAACTAGGGTAAATGAAACTGAAAGTGACCTTCTGTGCCTAATTCAGGTATTGTTAGCTGCGGTTCACTATTCGGTCGGTGTTACATCAAATTTACTTATTATTTTTTCTTAATTTGTAATGCTAACACCCTATTCCTCACAGATATGCTAGGTGGTAGTGTGCGTACCTGTTGCCTGTTAACAGATAACCAACCCTAATTGTAGTTACTCTAAGTGGCAGTGTACCTGTTAGCAGATGGCTAATGCTAACTGTATGTACTCAAGGTGGCAGTGTACCTGTTAGCAGATGGCTAACACTAACTATAGACAAAGATGGTAGATAGGCGGAGCAAGATACTTTATGACGAGCCACTTCCTGGAACAATGACTACAAGGGGGGGTGAGGGTGGGGGTTGGCACCATGGAGGTATCATGAGAACTGGAGAAAGTGAGGAAGACCCACCCTCATTCATTCAATGGGAACTGCTAGGCAAGTGAATTCAGCCAAAGTTCCGCCAAAACTAATTTTTCACTTTCAAAAATAGAGTTTCAATTAGGTTCAATTAAGCCAATTAGGTTTCATGTTACTAATGGAGGTTGACATTGGATGTTCTCTCAGGTCCTCTGACTCTGCTCAAAATCACAGCCCCTAAATAACCTACTCGTCCCTCCCC
Organism: Tenualosa ilisha; assembly: GCA_015244755.2. NCBI lineage: Eukaryota > Metazoa > Chordata > Actinopteri > Clupeiformes > Clupeidae > Tenualosa > Tenualosa ilisha. The sequence continues at coordinate 170,416 of PYXC01002467.1, read as the reverse complement.
ACAAGTGTGTGTTCATTTTAAAAACAGTAGAACAGTAGAGAAAGTGATTGTATTTAGTAATTCATCATTAATCACAGGAGAAATAGAGATAGGGGATGGAGTGGGAACTAGAATATTCCGTTTGTGTTCCTGACATTACATTCACTTTCTTTTTCAGGGTAGGGATTTTTCTTGTTCCATGTTGCAATGAATAAAACACGCAAACAGAAAAGATTTGGACTGAGCATGTTGGCTATACCGTTAAAAAACACTCGGATGATTGACAGCAAGGGTGTGCAGAGACAGTCAAAGTAAAAGGCAATATAAAATAGTATGAATGAAATGTATCAGTAGTAGGCTACTGTTCAAACTTGTGCTAGAACTGGGTGTAGGGTGAAATGTTGGATTCTTTCGCGGTAGAGTTTGCGTATTTGAAAGCCTATTATAAGTGACCTGATATCAGGCTCAATGTGTGGAAAACGATAGTTGTTTAATTGTCTACAGCATTAGTAGGAAAACAGCTGCCTAAATTTCCAAAATCAATATATGCAGAGTAAAACTCAATGCATCGCATAGAGATAGGCTCACTCATTTTCCCTGCTTAAAACTGGAGCATCACAGGACAGGGTTTAAAATAATTCTGCTACTGGATGTGGACCAGACAGGTGATTTTGGTGGGAGTGGAAAGAGGCGGAAATCCACCTGCGTGCTGTGTCCTGTAGACAGTCCAGTAGGCGTCTCCTGTGACTATATAACCATCTGTGTGTCCTGTACACAGTCAAGTAGGCGTCTCCTGTGACTATATAACCATCTGTGTGTCCTGTAGACAGTCCAGTAGGTGTCTCCTGTGACTATATAACCATCTGTGTGTCCTGTAGACAGTCCAGTAGGCGTCTCCTGTGACTATATAACCATCTGTGTGTCCTGTAGACAGTCCAGTAGGCGTCTCCTGTGACTATATAACCATCTGTGTGTCCTGTACACAGTCCAGTAGGCGTCTCCTGTGACTATATTACCATATACATGCACACGCGAGGGAGCGAGTGCACAACATTAAACTTGTGCATGAACTGAAAGGGGGGCACCCACTAATGACTATGGGGGGAAAAAGGTGTCGGAAACGATGCCAATGATGATGATTTTTGGAAAATGGTGACACTACGACGCGAATGCCTTGCTAATTGGCTGAAGCTTAACCAGCCAAATCCTGACCCCCTGGGGGGCACTAATTCTCCCTTATGCAGCTGGTTTACGCACAAAACTTACGGTCTGTGAGACAACCAGTGGCAAACTGATAGTGGAAGATGAGTTCTTAAACTTTATTTCAGTTAAAATGAAGATACTATCACAAGATGAAATGGTGTTGTTAGTTGCAAACAACTTCTCCTTGGAATGGATAGAAGAATCTCAGAGACTTTTGAATTGTGCCTGACAAAGCAACGCAATACCACACATAAAGGCACTCACAAAGATATGAACAACATTAAGGATTGCTTGAAACTGTTAAATGAATGTGGTGAGAACATTTCCAGGTTTGATTCATATCACCTGGATGAATTACCACCTGGATGCCTTGGTGCTACTCAGCAGGATGGAATGCTTGAACTAGGAAGTCTATGCTTGGAAGGGTTTTAAAAAATCAGACAAGTGTAAACGAGAACCTGGGGTTAACGACTGTTGCCCTGGATTGCTGGCTGATATATAACTGATACAGAGAAACTCCACGGATGCCCTGACCAGGCCCTTGGTGCAGCTGCAAAAGAATCTCAAGAGCGAAAAATGCAGATGCTGGCCATGAGCTGCTGGGAGAGGCTCTAAACCAACAACCTTTGTCCCCAGCATGGAGTGTACTGTCCTGAAGGAAGGGAAACCCACGCCTCAGAGAGTATGAAAGTGGCGGTGCAGTCTAAATCTCTTGTGCTCAGCGGAAGAAATTGGGAATCACTGGCACTCGCACAGCAAGCAACATCACAGCCATCAAAACCAAGCTGGTGAGTGTTTTTGCCATTAGGCTCTCCCCTGACCTTGATTCGGACTCTGTGTGAATACCTCTCTAAAAAAACTGGACAAATCTGTCATGCAGAAAGATTTATTTGGCTGGCAGTAGATTTCGTTTGTTCATGTTACTGCTGGCAGTAGATTTCGTTCGTTCATGTTACTGCTGGCAGTAGATTTAGTTCGCTCATTTTACTGCTGGTAGTAGATTAGTTTGTTCCATGTTACTGCTGGCAGTAGATTTAGTTTGCTCATGTTACTGCTGGTAGTAGATTAGTTTGTTCCATGTTACTGCTGGTAGAAGATTTAGTTTGTTCCATGTTACTGCTGAATATAAGGAAGTTGCTGACATGTATGATGCAGAACTCTGGCCAGCGGGCATATATGTACGCCGTTACTTTGAGGCTCATAGACCTGGAACTAACAGCGTTCTGAGAACAGAGGAGCAGCAGTCAGACAGGGGCCTAGCGTGAATGTTTGTCTAAATGGATATTAACATTGTGTTCCTATAATGCGCATGGACTGCATGCTGGGCATAGTGAAGGAGACAAAGTTTGCTGCTTTACAGTGGATAAGCTCTTGGAGACCTGTGATGTACTGTGTATTCAAGAGACCTTTCTGCCTAAGCAAGATCTAGAAAGACTGAATTCTGTGTGGGGGGGGGGGGGACTTATATGGGGCAGGTGAATCCACTACTGACCTGAGGACCAGGATAGTACACAGTAGAATACCTGGTGGTGTTGCTTTGTTATGGCACAGAAAATATGACCAGATGATAAATGGTTAGACTAGATGTAAATTGTGGAGATAATAAACTTCATGATTTTGAATATATATACACATTATGAGAGTTGAAGATGAAATCTAAATAGATTGGCTTATGTCAATTCCTTTATCCAAGACGATGCTTCTACTTGTTGTTCCACTGTGGGTGATTTGAATGCAGATGTATCTGATGCTAACTCTTGCTAATGACGCTAACTCCTTAGTCAGTGAACATCTGATACAGTTTTGCTTAAACAAGAGCCTGATTGTATCTAGTAAAGTGCTTCTACCAGATTACAGCTACATCTACATTAGTGATGCATGATGCTCATGACTCGATACAGGCCATGAGAATTAACTATGAATTTGCAACAACCACTCATGTGCTGTTTTCCTTTGCTGTAAATGTAGGAAATATACCTGCAGATAATAACAAGCATGAGGGGAAAATAGAATGGTCTAACGACTGAGGAGGATTTACATGAATAGTATCTTCAGTTCGACATGTTACTGAGTAATGCTGTATTACCAATAGATGCCACTGCATGCAATTTGGGACTGAGTTGTGCTACATATATGTAGTAGGTCACCGTACAAATTACTTACTTAATAATTTAATTTCTCTACATTGTGTTACACTATTGCACTTTCAACTTAAAACAGCGCAGATTCTATGTTAGCAATATGCACTCCTTGTTAGTTCATTGTGTTGTAGCTTGAATGTTATCCTCTTTTGTAAGTCGCTTTGGATAAAAGCGTCTGCTAAATGCCTAAATGTAAATGTAAATGTAAATGTACAAAACTAGTTCATACAAAGTCTAGCCAGGCTGGAATGACTGTAGAACAACTTCATGCTGAAACTAGAAGGACCTTCAAAGCGTGGGGTGAGTCAGGCAGGCATTGACGTGGTCTCTCGTTTGAAAATAAAAAAGGGCAAATCCAAAATTGAAATGCTGCCTACGTTTCATTAAAAGGGATGAAAATACAATAATATCTGACTCCCTTGCAAAGAAGATGCAAAACAATACACCTAAGTGAACAACTGTAAAGCACCACTACCAACTAATATTACTACTACTACTACTACGACTAATAATAATATGCTATTAGTGATATAGAAGAAAGTAAAGTAAAGTGTGGCAAAAACATTACTATGAACTGTTCAATTGTGTCAAAGTAACCAGGTTATAATGGCCAGTATTAATAATAATGAGCCATTATGTCACTCAAAGATGGCAATGCATGTGGTATAGACAACATATCTGCAGAACATTTAAAATCTGCAAGTAGAAAACTCTGCCCACTACTTGCTATCTCCTTTACTGGTTTTCTAACTCTAACCCTGACTCTATTTCATCTGTGACATTAGTGCCCATAATTGAGGGCAAAGCAGGTGAAAGAGTCTGGACAACTACAGGCCCATAGCCCTGGCCAGTATTTGATCCAAGGTCCTGGCGAGGACTATTCTGAATAAGTTGGAACAGTTTGCGCTGACATGTGACAACCAACTTGGTTTTAAGCCCAAATATGGCACTGATATGTGTATTTTAACATGAAAAGAAATTTTAGATTTGTACAACCGGCATAATTCCACAGTGCACACTGTTTCACTGATGCCTCTAAGGACTTTGATAATGTGTCTAAAATCTATAGTAAGAATCCTGGTCTTTGGTTTGCACCAGTCAATGTATGTAAACCAGCATCTTTCAAAGTTAGTAATGGAGTTAGGCAAGAAAGCATATCTGTATCTGTATCTATAGTCTGTTTAATATCTATATGGATGATTTATCAAAGCTGTGAAATAGCTATAGAGCAGGCACCATAATCAATCATTTGATGATCTGGTGATCCTCTGTCCATATTGTGCTGGTCGTCAATAGCATCTAAGGGCATGTTCTCAGTATGGTTCAGACTTTGACATTAAATATAATGCAAAGAAAAGCAACTTTATGAAGAGGAAAGTAAGTTGTTATTTCCTGATTTCACTCCCTCTGACACAGCCCTAGATGTATGTGAAGAGGTTTAATACCTTTAGGGATTAATATAAGGTCATCATATTACTGATGACTGGTCTGATGATACGAACATTTGCAGACAGTACTATATGTTGTAGCACAAGCCAAATTTGGACTGTGCACACCATCTGTATACACTGCAATGTTTAAAGCTTTTTGCCCATTTCAGGAAAATGTTGTGATTGTTTGACTTTCCACTCCAGATAAAATCAACTTTAATTCAAGTGTGCACTGAGCTTATTTTAGTATGTGGTACTATCTACTACAGTCAAGCATGTCAACAACGTGCCTATTTATGCAGATCAGAACTGACTTTGAACTACCATTGGGGCGATGGTGGCGCAGGTGGTAGAGGTGCCGTCTGGCAACCAGAGGGTTGCAGGTTTGAGCCGCACTGTGGCTGACCCCATTAAAGTGTCGTTGAGCAAGATACTAAACCCCAAATTGCTCCCGGTGGCAGGTTGGCACCTTGCATGGCAGCCTCCGCCACCTATGGGTGAATGTGAGGCATACATTGTAAAGCCCTTTGAGTACTCGTAGGAGTAGAAAAGCGCTATATAAATGCAGTCCATTTACCATTACCATTAAAAGTATCTTGCTCGGCCTTTCTACCATCTTTGCTGTAGGTACTCTAGATGCCAGTGTACCTGTAATTCCAGGGGGTGGGACACATGGCACTTCACTTTCCTCACAGCATGGGTGCCTCTTAGCACCAGTGATTGACAGGTGAGCTGGCCAGCCACACAGCTAATGTCCAAGCGCTGCAGGAAGTGCACATATACCTGCCAGATTTGAGCCGGGGCTACAAGCCAGCGGTCACTGAAGTCAGAGATCAAAGTGATCATCAGTACATTAATATTAATCACAGACTAATCACATATGCACACAAACAGTGATTGGCAGGGGACTGGCTGGAAAGAACCAGAAGTTTAGGAGAAGTGGGTAAGAAGCCATACCTAAAGCAGACCTACAGGAGGAGACCTACGGGGGAGATCTACAGGAGGAGACATACAGGAAGAGACCTTAAGGCAGACCTACAGGAGGAGATCTACAGGAGGAGACCTACAGGGGGAGATCTACAGGAGGAGACATATAGGAAGAGACCTTAAGGCAGACCTACAGGGGGGGATCTACAGGAGGAGACCTACATCAAGAGACCTAAAGCAGACCTACAGGAGGAGACCTACAGGGGGGGATCTACAGGAGGAGACATATAGGAAGAGACCTTAAGGCAGACCTACAGGAGGAGATCTACAGGAGGAGACCTACAGGAAGAGACCTAAAGCAAACCTACAGGAGGAGATCTACAGAAGGAGACATACAGGAGGAGATCTACAGAAGGAGACATACAGGAGGAGATCTACAGAAGGAGACATACAGGAGGAGACATAAAGGAGGAGACATAAAGGAGGAGACCTAAGGCAGACATACAGGAGGAGACATAAAGGAGGAGACTTAAGGTAGACCTACAGGAGGAGACATAGGGGAGGAGACCTAAGGCAGACCTACAGGAGGAGACATAAAGGAGGAGACCTAAGGCAGACCTACAGGAGGAGATCTACAGAAGGAGACATACAGGAGGAGATCTACAGAAGGAGACATACAGGAGGAGACATAAAGGAGGAGACCTAAGGCAGACATACAGGAGGAGACATAAAGGAGGAGACTTAAGGCAGACCTACAGGAGGAGACATAAAGGAGGAGACTTAAGGCTGACCTACAGGAGGAGACATAAAGGAGGAGACCTAAGGCAGACCTACAGGAGGAGACATAAAGGAGGAGACCTAAGGCAGACCTACAAGAGGAGACATAAAGGAGGAGACCTAAGGCAGACCTACAAGAGGAGACATAAAGGAAGAGACCTAAGGCAGACCTACAGGAGGAGACATAAAGGAGGAGACTTAAGGCAGACCTACAGGAGGAGACATAGGGGAGGAGACCTAAGGCAGACCTACAGGAGGAGACATAAAGGAGGAGACCTAAGGCAGACCTACAGGAGGAGACATAAAGGAGGAGACTTAAGGCAGACCTACAGGAGGAGACATAAAGGAGGAGACCTAAGGCAGACCTACAGGAGGAGACATAAAGGAAGAGACCTAAGACAGACCTACAGGAAGAGACATAAAGGAGGAGACCTAAGGCAGACCTACAGGAGGAGACATTGGGGAGGAGACCTAAGGCAGACCTACAGGAGGAGACATAAAGGAGGAGACCTAAGGCAGACCTACAGGAGGAGACATAAAGGAGGAGACTTAAGGCAGACCTACAGGAGGAGGAGACATTGGGGAGGAGACCTAAGGCAGACCTACAGGAGGAGACATTGGGGAGGAGACCTAAGGCAGACCTACAGGAGGAGACATTGGGGAGGAGACCTAAGGCAGACCTACAGGAAGAGACATAAAGGAGGAGACCTAAGGCAGACCTACAGGAGGAGACATTGGGGAGGAGACCTAAGGCAGACCTACAGGAGGAGACATAAAGGAGGAGACCTAAGGCAGACCTACAGGAGGAGACATTGGGGAGGAGACCTAAGGCAGACCTACAGGAGGAGACATAAAGGAGGAGACCTAAGGCAGACCTACAGGAGGAGACATTGGGGAGGAGACCTAAGGCAGACCTACAGGAGGAGACATAAAGGAGGAGACCTACGTGAACACAGTGATGAAGAACTTCTTTATCTGAGGACTTGGGCATCCAGGCACCTTTATATAGACATCCTGTGGCTCTCTTGGAGCCTGAGACCACACACACACACACACACACACACACACACACACACACATTAACACATGTAATTATTCAAACACACATGAATGGAGGGCCAGGAAAAGATGAAATTGTTAGCTTCACTTCCACGCCATTTTTGTGTATTTTCTGCTTTGTGTGTGTGTGTGTTTGAGTGTGCATGTGTATCTGATCTATCTGTGTGTGAGTGTGTGTGTGTATCTGATTTGTGTGTGGGTGCTTGTGAGTTCAGAGTGTGTGTGTGTGTATGTGTGTGTGTTAGAATATGCTCTGCCCTAAGTGGCTGAGCAGTGTAAGGACTCTCACCACTGCCCTGGTGTCACAGATGACATTGGGGTCTGTGCACCGCACTTGGAGAACTGGAGCTTCCTCTAAGGAGGAGAAATAGCATATGAAGAGAAGAACTTCAGAAGAGTTTTAAAATCCTGCAGCGTATAAGTCTAACATAACAGCTTTAGATGCCTGTAGTGAATAAACCTACAGCTAAAACTGCATTCATTCAATTCAATTCAATTATATGTATACAGCGCATTAGTATTGTCTCATGGTGCTTTACAGCAAGGAGCACCCAAGAGCAACAGGGTCTAGGAAGAAACCTTGGGCAGATCCATGGTTCAAGGGGCCAACCCAACTGCCAGGGGTCATGCAGGGAGAAAATCACTAGTTACCATGACTACAATTTGCCCGTGATTTTAGCTGAGCATCATAATAATTCCAAAATATTATCCCACATTATATGGTAGTCAAGCGTATGCGTGTTTTTATGTGTGTGTGTACATATATGTACAGGTATATGTGGGCAGGCTACCCAACAGCACACTAACCTGGAGCAGAGGTCCAGGGAGGCAGGCGGATGGCTTTCTTGAGGAAGGTGCCCTCTGGGTGAGAGAAGCGGAAGGTCTGGTCGACAGTGTGAGGGGTCAGTTCCACCAGCACCTCGCAGATGGCCACCGGCTTCCCATCCTGCCCCTGGAAGTATACCTAAGGAGGCCACAGCTTATCAGAAAGCTCATAACAACCTATCAGATATTTACACAAAAATGCCTCTTTCCATCAAATTATCACTAAAATAGCAGCCTTACCTATTTTCACAATAATAATAATAATAATAATAATAATAATTTAGAGAATTAAAATGGATCCAACCTGTTTTTTATTTTTTAGAAATGTCAAAAATTGTTTATGTTTATGTACTGCCAACACATTTTTTATGTAACTGCTGTCGGCTACTGACAGAATCCGACTACATAAGATTGGCATACTTGACAATTAGCTACTCCCAGGGTAGATCTTTTTACTTTTGGGACAACATGACAATTAGCTTGACGATTAGCTACTCCCAGGGCGACAACATGTAGGCTTTTCGTTTCTTAAAGGACAATTTCAGCTTTTAATCTTAATGCCTTGTTTTCTGACCAAGTATTATGGTAGACTGAACTGAACAATGCAAGGAATAGCATCATCTTCAAATGCTCCCCACCACTGTAAACATGCCTTTCATTACACATCTCCTTATGTCAACAGACATGAATCCTGCAGCTAGGAGCAGACCTCACCATTTTAACCTCTTGGTCAGAGATTTGTTCTTTTCTAATCATAATAGACTGAAAAGGTCGGGAGGCTTGTGCAGTTTCATCTGCCGATTCCACTTCACCCCATATCAACAGACAGTAACAGACACTAACACTAACCTGCCCATATCAGCTCCCCCATCAACAGACACCAACAGACGCTAACTCTAATTTGCCCATTTCCACTCCTCTCCATATAAACAGACACCATCTCTCTGTGCTGTTAACTAGGCAGACAGAAATCCCCATCCACTACACATCCAGCCAGCTGCACTGGTAACTGGGTAGATTCTATGCCCAATCCAGACACTGGTAACTGGGTAGATTCTATGCCCAATCCAGACACTGGTAACTGGGTAGATTCTATGCCCAATCCAGACACTGGTAACTAAGTAGATTCTATGCCCAATCCAGACACTGGTAACTGGGTAGATTCTATGCCCAATCCAGACACTGGTAACTAAGTAGATTCTATGCACCAGGCCTTCTGCACTGTTCAAAAGCAAGAGGTTCCTGCTCAGCTATTACTACTATGAGAGCTAAGATTCATTGAAGCCCCGCAGTTTAAAAAAGTGAAAGAGAAATGCCTTCACTCAAGCAGGGACAGCAACATTACTGGATAGACTGCGTGAGCAGAGTGTGTGTGTTTGTGTGTGTGTGTGCTCCCCCTACATGTGAGGAACTTGTGTGTGTTTGTGTGTGTGATGGTCCGACCGTGTTTGACTGGGCAGTGTGAGTGCATCTCATGTGTGTCTAAAGTGTGTGTGTGTGTGTGTGTGTGTGTGTGTGTGATGGTATGGCCTGAGCGTGTGTGTGTGCCCAGCATGTAAGTAAAGTGTTTAAGTCCCCTGAGGCACTGAGGGAAAAGCAGTGTTGTCTGTAGTGAGTGTGCTCCATTAAAGAGCTGTGCAGACGGATTGGCCCCTGGCCGCTGCTGGGGCCATCTGCCGTCTCCTGAATGACCACGCTGAGAGGACATTTAGCCTTGGGTTACAACACACACCACAAAACAGATTCACAAAAGCATTCAATGCAAAGCCACAGCACATGAAAGCATTGAGTGCAAAGCCACAGACTCACTAAGACACAGCATTCAGCGCAAAGGCACAGCCTCACTAAGACTAACCCAAACCCAAGAACATTCAGTACAAAGTCACAGCCTCACTAAGACTAACCCAAACCCAAGAACATTCAGTACAAAGCCACAGACTCACTAAAACTAACCCAAACCCAAGAACATTCAGTACAAAGCCACAGCCTCACTAAGACTAACCCAAACCCAAGAACATTCAGTACAAAGCCACAGCCTCACTAAGACTAACCCAAACCCAAGAACATTCAGTACAAAGCCACAGACTCACTAAAACTAACACAAATTCACTAAGACTAACCCAAATCCACTAGCCTAACTCAATCAGTGCAAAGCCACAGACTCAACTAAGACTCACCCTAACCCAGACTCAATGAGACTAACCTAGACTCACTAAGACTTACCCAAACCCAGTGCAAAGCCTCAGCACAAGAGCTACTCACATGTGCAAGTACATTCCATAATTTCTCTCCAGGCCTAAACCTAACCCGTCTCCAGTATAGTTTACTGCAGGTCTAAACCTAACCCGTCTCCAGAGTTTAACTGACATCTCCAGTAGAGTTAAACTCCAGGTCTAAATCTAACCCTAGAGGAACATTGCCTTCAAGTCTGGCAACAGGGCTCTCTACAGCATGGCTTGAGCCAACCTGAAGAGAGGCATCAGCAAGGCCATGCAGACTATAAGAGGAAAATCAAGGACCATCTGGTCAGTAACCACAGCAAGCAGGTGTGGCATGTGTGCAACATCTCACCAATTACAAGCCCAACCTCGGAGCTACCGAAGGTGACATCACACTGGCAGAGAACCTGTTCTTTGCATGTTTTGAGGTGAGGCCACCAGAGGCATCTCCATCACACTCTACTGGCCACAGCAGCTTCATCCTTACAGTGGATGAGAACAAGGTCTGGCAGACACTGCAGGCCGCTAACCCGAGGAAGGCTGCTGGTCCAGACGGCATCTTTTGTCGGGTGCTGAGGGGCTGCGCAGATCAGCTGGCTGCAGTCTTCAACAGGATATTTAACTAGTCTCTGTCCCAGTCCTTTGTCTCACCCTGCCTGAAGTCCTCTATTATAACTCCCCTGCCCAAGAAACCACACATTTCCAGCCTTAATGACTACCAATCAGTAGCACTCACTGTAGTGATAAAATGCTTTGAAAAAAGCTGGTCAGGAGTCACATCACATCACTCCTGCCCCACAGTTTTCATCTCCACCAGTTTGCCTACAGATCAAAGAGATCCACAGTGGATGCGGTAGCCACAGCCCTCTATGCTGCACTGTCTCACCTTGAGCAGCTGGGGAGTCAATACCATCCTCCCCTGCAAGCTGGTGGACAAACCTGGGACCTGGGTCTTCCACACGCCACACGCTGACAGCGAGAGAGTCAGAGTGGGCCACCACACATCCACTGCCCTCAGCCTCAGCACTGGCTCCTCACAAGACTGTGTGCTAAGTCCCCTGTTCCTCACACTTTACACCCACAACTGCACTCCTGCCCACCACAGCAACACTATTGTCAAATCAATCAATCTCAATTTTCATTTTAATTTCAAAGGGAGATCTACTTGTGAGGCTGTAAAATCACAAAGGAGCCAAATCCAACTTGCTATCATGTAAAAATATACAATCTAGGCAAAACAAATAGATTTTTTGCCGTTTAAGTTGTCGGGTGACTGATTTGTGGATCTCACCTTAATAGATTTTCTGCTGACGGCACTAGGTTGCAGTTTGTGAAATCCGTGATGAATCTGGTCATCTTTCATTGGGCCCAGCCCCTACAGGAGAGGAGAGGAGAGAGAGGAGGGGAGAACAAAAAGATCAGTGATCGCATATACCTACATGCCCGTCCTGCTCTGAAGTGATCTTGAAGAAAGCCACATTTACATGGCTTACCTGTGGAAACAAGTGCTCATGGCTTACCTATGGAAAGAAGTACTCATGGCTTACCTATGGAAACAAGTACTCATGGCTTACCTGTGGAAAGAAGTACTCATGGCTTACCTATGGAAAGAAGTACTCATGGCTTACCTATGGAAAGAAGTACTCATGGCTTACCTATGGAAAGAAGTACTCATGGCTTACCCGTGGAAACAGGTGCTCACAGCTTACCTGTAGTAGTGGAAGAGGTACTGAAACTCAGTACTTAACACCCGGGCCTTTCAGACAGTTTGAGACAGTCTGCTACACCTTGACATTTTTAAGTTTTTCATCTAACTAAAAACATCTTTGAAATAGTGGGACATATGGTTATATTCTAGAAGACCTTATCAATAATAATATGGGAGTAAGGTGAATGTAATGAAAATAGTTTTTTTTTTAATTCTGTGTAAACACAACTACACAAAAACCTATTTTCAAAGGTTTTCAAACCTTGTAAAAACACACAATATTAATATATCTGGCCAAGACTTTTGAAGTTTGAACCTTATAAATGAAAGTGTTGGCTACATAAAAGTAAGAAGAGCATTCAGAAATGTGCTGTAGTTTGAATACAAATTGTAAAAAAGTAAGACACACTGAAGCCAGAGGCCGTTTCAGCTTAATACTGATTAGATGGGTGTATCACACCGATAACTGCCTCCTCCCCACTGTCATAAAAGTACAAATAACCAGCAAAATTTCTACTGAAATAAAAAGAGGATTACCACATCAACAAGTAAAAGTAATAAATACTTACTTTTAAATGTACTACATGCACTAGTGCATTGCTGCTGTTCTACTAATTAAACCTTTTAAATGTACTACGTGCACTAGTGCATTGCTGCTGTTCTACTAATTATGATCAGCTAATCTGCCATAGAACTTCTGCTTTAAAGGAAGGCCTCTCTTTGGCATGAACAAGTGCTGAAAGTAGCTTGTAGGCCTCAGAATATTTAATTTATTGCGTTTAAGTGCTAGAGATGTGGTAGAGATGTAGGCTATACAATGTTATGGTAGAGATGTAGTAGAGTTGTGGTTGAGTTGTGGTTGAGTTGTGGTAGAGATGTAGTAGAGTTGTGGTTGAGTTGTGGTAGAGTTGTGGTAGAGATGTAGTAGAGTTGTGGTTGAGTTGTGGTAGAGTTGTGGTAGAGATGTAGTAGAGTTGTGGTTGAGTTGTGGTAGAGTTGTGGTTGAGTTGTAGTAGAGTTGTGGTTGAGTTGTGGTAGAGATGTAGTAGAGTTGTGGTTGAGTTGTGGTTGAGTTGTGGTAGAGTTGTGGTTGAGTTGTGGTTGAGTTGTGGTAGAGATGTAGTAGAGTTGTGGTTGAGTTGTGGTAGAGTTGTGGTTGAGTTGTAGGCTATACAATGCTTTACTGGTATGCATAGCAATATGGCAAGAATTCGAAATTTCAAAATTTTTTTTACAGCTTCTGATTGGTTTAAACTTCCGAGACTGCCACGCAGCCTAGGCGACTTAAGCAAAAACAAAAAGCGATAGCCTAATAAAATGTATGTAAAATGTAAAATGTAAAATGTAAATGAGTGTATTTTAGATATGTAGTGAAGTACAGATAATAGCTGCAATATGTAGTGAAGTAAATGGCTTACCTGTGGAGGCAGGGTGTGTGTTGATACAAAGGTCTGGTACTTGAGGGGGATATGAATGGCCTCTTTGGGACGCAGGTAAACCTGCGGGATGAGGGTTTTGTCGCTAAGCTTGATCATATCTTCCTCCAGCGGAGTGGATGTCTTCACCATGAGCTTCAGGTGACGCCACTCCTCGGTGCTCACCACCACACTGCATACAGAGACACAGGCAGGGGTAGAGGGGGAAATGGAGCCAAGCTAGGCTAATGCTGGGTGTGTGTGCGTGTGTGTGTGTGTGTGTGTGTGTGTGTTGTGTAACTGTTTGTACCTGTGCATGATGGTAATAGCGTACCTGACTGTACCTGTGCATCATGACTGTATCTGATTGTACCTGTGCATGACGACTGTAGTATGTCTGATTGTACTTATGCATAGTGGCTACAGAGTACCTGCTTTTACCTGTGTATCAGTATAACTGACTGTAGCTGTGTAGCAGTATACCTGATTGTACCTGTGTAGTAGTATACCTGAGTTCTGGGTCTTCACTATGGATGGTGATCGTCTGTGGCTGGCTGAGAGGATTCTTCAGCAGGAACTCAAAGAGCTGAGCGGTTCCAAGGGAGGCGTAAAGCGTGTGCTGGGTGGTGATGGACTGGCTCAGCATGTTGGCGATGCCCTTGGCTTTGCTCTTCTCACGGTACGCCTCAATCACACGCAGGTCCCGACACAGCAGCTGACGTTCTGCACGACGCCACTGTAGCAACACACACAGTTACACACCCACACACACACACACAGTTATGCAGTGTTGGAGTTACATGTGACTGAATTACATAATTTCATTGCAAAATAAAAGTAACAGTAATCAGATACATTACCTTGAGAAAATGTGGAATTAAATTACAGTTACTTCAAAAAATATTACAATTGCAGTTATATCTGAACAGTAATACTGTAAGGTCCACCCTGCCACCCTGCCTGAAAATGGTTGATGTAAGAAAATGCATGCAAAATTTAGAAGAGAAATCCAAAAGTAATCAAATGTAATTAGTTACATTACTTTGTCAAAGTAACTGAAATAGTTACATTGATGTTATGTTTTAGAATTTTAGGGTAACTTGTAATTGTAACACATTATATTTCCAACGTAACTTTCCCAACACTGCAGTTACACACACACACAAGCACACACATACAGCTCCATACAAGCACACACACACACACACACACAGAGACGCAGTTCCACACATGCACACACAAAGACAGTTCCACACTTGCACAAAAACACACACACAGGGTTCCAGACATGCACACACACACAAACACACACACACAGTTCCACACGCGTACACGCGTACACGCACATACACACAGAAAAAACTGCAATATATTTTACACTGACATAGCACACAGTGTAAACCAGAGTTGTTTGTTGTCTGTGTAATCTGATCTGTCAAGCTGGGCTTCACTACCATCATCAAGCCCACACTTCCCCCTGGCTGTAGTTGCTGGAACTGCAGGTCTCCTGGCCAGGAGGCCCACCTGTGAGGCTGGGAGCCTCTGATCAGTAATCAGCGCAGCTCTGAGAGGAAATGATCCTGCCATTCTACTTGCATTAGAGGGCAGGGTGGTTGGGTAGGGTAGGGTAGGGGTTAAGGAACCAAGTAGCCTGAAAAGTTGTGGGTTCGAATCTCAGCTGCCACCATTGTGCCCTCGAGCAAGGCACTTAACCCTCGCTTTGGATAAAAGCGTCTGCTAAATGCATAAATGAAATGAAAATGAATGCATTAGATGTATGTTTTTGGTTTGTGATTATGTATAGACGTGAGGATGTGTGTATTGTGTGAGGATGTGATGATGTGCAACTGTGTGACGATATGTGCTTCTTTTTTATGTGTATGTTTGCAGCGTGTGTGTGTGTGTGTGCGCCCTGTAACACCCATAGATACAGACGGCCCGTAACTACCGCCCATAGATAGACACCCCGTAAATATCCCAGCTGCCACCGTTGTGCCCTTAAGCAAGGCACTTAACCCCAAGTTGCTCTAGGGGAGACTGGCCCTGAACAATTGACAGTTGACAAATTGTAAGTCGCTTTGGATAAAAGCGTCTGCTAAATGCAGAAATGTAACTGTAATGTAAAATAACGCCCATTGATAGACACCCCGTAACTCATAAGCTCATAGATACAGATGCCCCATAACGCCCATAGATACAGACGCCCCATAATTAATGCCCATAGATACAGACAGTGGTTGTACTAGTAGTGTGTGTGTGTGTGTGTGTGTGCATGTAACTCCTTACCATGTAGGGTTTGTGCTCAGTGGCGCCGCTCTGATGTTCGCAATGCCTCACTGCAGCCATCCGGCTGAGTTTGCGCAGTCTGCTCTCCTCTGCCCCCTTCTGGCCAGTCCTCTCCACTGCAGTCTTCAGCAGAGAAGTCAGCTCACCATGGACCTCCACCATACGAAGGGCACGGGCTGTGTTACGCTCTGCATAGGCGCACACGCACACACACACACACATTACACTAACAAAATCATGTCCATCACACTGAGAGAAAGAGTTACAAAACAACACAAGCCAGAGTGTGTGTGTGTGTGAGAGAGAGGGAAAGTGAAATGAGAGAGAGAAAGAGAGAGAATAAATAATCTGGAGGAGACAGGGCAAATCTTGCCTACTAATATTTATCAACATGTCCAACATGAGGGACAGTGAATGAATTGGCTACACAGACAAAAACATGCGCTGGCACAGCTTGATCACACACACACACACACACACACACACACACACACACACACACACACACACACACACACACACAGGAACATTTTGTGTTGTTGTACCGTTCCTGTGGGAGACACTGGAACTGAAGAGGCTTCCTCCTCCAAAGCCTTGAGTGACACTGCAGGCCTGAACAACACCCCCCACAGAGGAGGAGAAAGAGTCATCTGAGCACCTCTCCACTGGACCACCTGTCTCACACACACAAACAGGAGAAAAAAGGGTCGTCTGAACATTTCTCCACTGGACCACCTGTCTCTCTCTCTCACACGCACACACACTCACAGGTTTAGTAAGATGCCAAAAGCCAATAACTATGAGTCACCCTTGATCGGGTTACTGATAAGTACATCAGGCTGACAACTGTAACAAGATGTGTGGTGACAACATGCTTAAGAGGAGCTATTCAAATTCTGTGGCAAATTAAAACAAAATAATATAATCCATACTCTCCTCCATATTTCATGACCTTTCCAAAACTTTTAATGATTTGACTGAATCCCATGACTTTTCCAGGCTTGTAGATCATGCCTGGTACCTGTGCCTGTCTCTATCCAGAGAGCTCCCATATCATTTTTTTTTTTTAATTGTGTGGCCTTCAGCACCTTAAAGTCTTCGGTCCAGGAGGATAAGTTCAGATGCAGGTAGGTGGATACTTCCTTTGCAACATGAATAACAGGTTACTTGACCAACAGACTCTAGTAAATACAGTAAGGTGAGGGATCAACAGACTCCAGTATATAAGCTGAGGGACCAACAGACTCCAGTACATAAATGAAATGAAGTTGAAAGATGTTAACTCCTCAACTTTGCTGTTGAGAGATCGTACATTGCACAGCGTGCATCTGCAGGGGCGTCTCCTCGTTATGTGGTCTAATCTCTGTACAATCCATGGGAAAAGGATAGCAACATCTCCAGCAAGGCACGAGATGAGTTAATACTCGATAAAGACCAAGAAGGAAGCACGAAAATAAATAAATCACATTACATAATCACATAAATAAATCACATGGGATCTTAGGGGACGGCTAGATTACCAAAATTCCCTGATATTCTCTGACTTTGTTCACAAAAAATATCAAATTCCCCAATGTTTCCATGTCTGAAACAGGCTGTACTGCATGATTTTCCAGAATTTCCCTGACCAGTAGGAACGCTGAGGACAGTTGTCAGAGATCCCCCAGTAGTGCTACCAGAAGCTCTCCACAAGTCTTCCCTATTTATATAGCAGAAAATCATAGATTTTCATATTCCCGGGATTACAAGACGACCAGCATTCTGGGATCTTAGGGTTCTAGGAGGGTGGTAAGAGACAAGTAAGTCTTTAATATATTTTGGGGCATGGCCACTGAGGGCTTTGTAGGTTAGGAGGAGTATTTTAAAATCGATTCTACTTTTATAGGGAGCCAATATAAGGAAGCGAGGATAGGATATGTTCATATTTTTTAGTCCTAGTGAGTGTTCGGGCCACAGCATTTTGTATTAGCTGTAGGTTAGAATAGAATAGAGAGTTACAATAATCAAGCCTGGGGGTAATAAATGCATGCATTATTTTTTAGCATCTTCAAAGGATAGGAACTTTCTAACCTTACCGATATTTCATAGGTGGAAAAAATATGCTTTTGAGATGTGTTTTACATGACTATTTAGAGAGAGGTCCTGGTCAATAATTACCCTGAGGTCTTTAAGTTTTGTGTTGCATGACAGTGAAAGGTCACTGAGAAAGTTTTGGTGAAGAGGTAGAATGTTGTTTAGCTGTTTAGGGCCGATCATCATATCTTCAGTTTTATCAGAGCTTAAACATAGGAAATTATGAGCTATCCAGAGTTTAATGTCCAAGACATGCAGGCATCAAGTTTAGTTATTGGCATATAGTAACT
The DNA here is from genome assembly GCA_015244755.2 of Tenualosa ilisha. Classification (NCBI taxonomy): domain Eukaryota; kingdom Metazoa; phylum Chordata; class Actinopteri; order Clupeiformes; family Clupeidae; genus Tenualosa; species Tenualosa ilisha. The sequence goes on along the minus strand of PYXC01002467.1, from coordinate 152,084 downwards.
AGGCTTCATGGAAAGGTAAAGCATGTACAGGGAGAATAGCAGTGGCCTTAGCACTTAGCCTTGGGGTACACCAAACTTTACTTTGGTGTGGGATGATGACTTGTTATGAGCGTGTACAAACTGGTAGTGACCAGAGAGGTACGTTTTGAACCAGGCTAATGCAGAATCTTTGATGGCTATCATGTGTTCAAGCCTGTATAGTAGGATGCCATGGTCAATCATGTCAAAGGCAGCACTAAGATTCAATAAGATTAATATTGATATATATCCGTTATCAGATGAGATAAGGGGGTCACTGAAGACTGACTAGGGCTGATTCTGTACTATGATTAGCTCTGGATCCTGACTGGAAGATTTCCTGGATATTATTGTCATTTAAGAAGCTACAGATTTGCTTAGACACTATTTTTTCAAGCATTTTTGATACAAACAGGAGGTTGGATATGGGTCGGCAGTTAGCCAGGACATCAGGATCAAGGTTCGTTTTTTAATAGATGGCGTAATAACAGATGTCAAGAGATTTAGGGACATGCCCAGCTATGAGTGAGTGAGTGAGTGAGTGGGTGATACCATAAATGAATCCTGGATAAGAGCAGAAATAAGAAAGACAAATAAAAAGGATACAAACACTCAGATAGTGAGACAGACAGACACAGAGAGAGAGAGAAGGAGACAGAGATAGAGAGATAGAAAAAAATTAGAGAGAGATAGAGCTGAGACTAGTGCAGGCTGATTGAGAGAGGAGAGGAGAGAGAGAGAGAGAGATAGAGAGAGGGAGAGAGAGAGAGAGCTTAGACTAGTTGAAGGCTGAATGATCTGGCCTTCGTTTATTTGTTTTTCTTCAGGAGTTAATTGATTTGAGTTCTCTGCTTCCAAGGCTCAAAGAAGGACTGATGGATATCTGAGCTTGGTTGTATTTTACATGCCAAGACAATTTCACAATGTTCCAGTTTGATTTCAGAGATTAACACTGACACAGCAATACTCAGCAGCCAGATGCTCTCAACAAATAGCAACCATTTAAGTAAACTACTGTGTAAATGTAGTGTGATGTAAGGGCTTTGTTTAAAAAAAACAAACAAAAAAACAATGACAACAGTCAGCATGACAACAGTGTCATTGCAATAGACCCGACCTTGAATATCATAGTCCAAGCAAAAATACTTACCCATGTTTCGCAGGTGCAGGCTGTCCTTAACGGTGATAACCCTACATATAAAATAGTCAGAGAGCAAAGACACTTACCCACATTTCCCATGCGCAGGTGCAGTCTTCCCTTAACAGTGGTAAGAATGTTGATGGGTGACATTACTGTGTGGCCAGAGACGTGCCCATCTTGGATGAACTCTGTGGTGACGACCTCCAGTTCATGAACAATCTGCACTGCAGTTCGGCCCTGTCTAAGCAGGTGCTGAAAGGAGACAGGCAGTCAAGTAAACAGTTGTGTGTGTGTGTGCGTGTGTGTGTGTGAGAGAGAGAGAGAGTGTGTATTTTACACATCTTGGCTTCCACAGCAGCAGAGGCAATCAGAAGCAGAGAGTCACTGTACTGTCTATGGCTACAGGCCCCAGAGGAGCTACATGCAAAGGACCTAGGTGAATGTCTGCTTATGAAGTTGTGTGCCTCTTTGCTAACTAAAATCTTCTTGTGGTTTACTAGTCTTGTGGTTTACACCACCTGATTTCAAACACAAACAAAACCAATCAGAAGGCCCTAACTGCTAGCACTGCTGGGTCATCAGTAAGCAATTGACCGTTGGCCACTCCCATAAGGCTTATTGTTTCTGTCTGACCCTCTGTGGGCTTCTCTCTTAACTCTTAAACACCTTGCTGCTACCTGGATCCTCAATGGGTGGTCTCAGCTGGGTTCAATCAATCAACAGGAACAGTTGCATTTAATTCCTTTGCATTATAACCTTTGGTGTGAAGACATTATCAGGAAAAAGACGAGTGTGTCTACCTGTGCGAGTCCACTGAACAAGGCCACCAAACAAGGATCCCTTTCTCTAATATGTCTCATCCCTACTCCTGCCATTCTCAGTCTTCACAGAAGGTTTCACTTTTGCAAACGAAACTGCAACCTTGCAAATCTCTGCTCTATACAACACACCTCATTATGCACAAAAAACTCTTTCTCTGTATAAGTAGCAGACATCATTACTGCCTATGCCAACCATCCTTCTCGGGACATCCAGGGTCTCACTGAGACGTGGATCAAACCAGAGAACAATGCCACCCCTACTGCACTCCCCCCCAACTATGCATTTTCCCACACCTCACGTCCATGTGGGAGAGGTAGTGGTACGGGGCTCTTAATATTGTAAGTGTAAATAATATTGTACAAGTGTAAATATACTGAACTGGTACCATCAGTCACATACAACTCCTTAGAATACCAGGCCATCTTGGTAACAGCATCATTAAAAATATGTGGTTGTCATATATTGTCCACCAGGGCAAATGGGTGACTTCCTAAATGAGCTGGACACTCTGCTCCCTTCCATCCCTGAGCATGACTGTCCCATGCTAATCCTTGGTGATATGAACATCCACTTAGATAGTCCCGGTTCTACAGACGTCTTATCTCTGATCCACTCCTTTGAGCTACAGCGGGTCTGCAGTCCTCCGACTCACAAAGCTGGCAAAGAATCTCATTCTGGCCAGAGACTGTGCCACTACAGTTTCTCCTCTCCATCTCTCTGACCACTATTTTATTCAGGTCCAAAGTGTGCCTTCCTCAGCAACCCTGTGCAGCAGCTGCTACCATCACCTTCTGTAGCAATCTTCGGATTCTGTCTCCCACTCACTTTTTCTCCCTTGTGGCATCTGCTCTTCCACTCCCTAGCACCTTCTTTTCTCTTGATGTTAATGATGCTACAGAGTCCCTCTGCTCTACGTTGAGCTCTTGCTTGGATCGCTTGTGCCCTCTGTCTACCAAACCTACTCAATCCATTTCTCGCTCAATGTGCACCACCCTCAGAGCTGCTGAGAGGAAATGGCACAAAACTAATAATCCATTTGATCTAACAAAATTCCTGGCATGGCTATCATCCTTCTCATTCAGACTCACTTGTGCAAAAAAGGGTTTTTGCCATAAGATTCACAATGCTACTGACAAGTGGAAACTGTTTTCCATCTTCAAATCTCTACTAAATCCACCACGTCCACCTCCTGCAACCAACCTTACACCTTTGCTGCATTTTTCACTGACAAAGTTGCAGAAATTAGTAGCTGGTTCTCTGACCACCTACACAGACCCTGTCTCACCCTTCTTCTCACAGCTTCTTCCTCTGAGCCTCTCTAAACCCACTGCTTCTTTTTCTTCATTCACTGCTCTCTCAGAGGATGAGGTGTCTAAGCTTCTTACAGGCAGCTGTCCTACGTATTGTGACAGCAACCACATATGTGCTGAATGCTTCACTGACTATGGGTACATTTCCCACCACCTTCAAACGAGCTCAGGTAACACCACTGCTAAAAAAAAAAACCTTCCCTCGGTCCCACTCTAGTGGAGAACTACCAGCTTGTCTCTCTCTAAAACTATTTAACAAACCGTATTCAACCTGGACACAGAATTTCTTTCTCAGCACAACCTCCCTGATTCCAACTAATCTGGCTTCGAAAGTGGCCACTCCACTGAAACAGCACTGACAGAAGCCTCACAAGAAGCCAGAGCAGCATGTCAATCCACAGCACTCATCCTGTTTGACCTATCCGCAGTATTTTATATGGTCAACCACCGTATCCTACTGAACAACCTGGCAAACATGGGCATCAAAGACAAAGCGCACTCCTCGTTTCAATCCTATCTTACTGGGCGATTGTTCAATGTGTAATGGCTAGGGCAAATATCTGCGCTACACCACCTCACAACAGGGATGCCCCAAGGCTTAGTGGTGGGGCCCCTTCTCTTTGCCATGTATAGCACCTCATTGGGTCCAAACATCCACTCACATGGCTTCTCCTATCACTGTTATGAACATGATTCCCAGCTCTATCTGTCCTTTCCTCTTAGTGACTCCATGGTGTCAACATAAATCTCTGACTGTCTTTCTGACAAATCTGCATGGATGAAAGAACATCACATCTAATTAAACTTTTCCAAAACTAAACTGCTGGTCCTCCCAGCCAAGTAAACATCAGCATTACGATAGACTCCCTGTCTGTCGCTCCCAACAAGGTTGCAAGAAACCTCGGCGTCATGATTGATGACCACCTGACCTTTCCTGATCACTCTAGCTCAGTCTTGCCGCTTCTCTCTATTTGACATGAGGAAGATCGGGCCGTACCCAACCCAACATGCAATCCAGCTCCTGGTACAGACCTTGATTATCTCTTCCCTTGACTATTGCAATGCCCTCCTAACAGGTCTTCCAGACTGTGCTGTGAGACGGCTACAGATGATCCAGAATGCAGCTGCACATCTGCTTTTCAACCAGCCAAAAAAAGCACACCTCTGTTCATTGAGCTCCACTGGCTACCCTTAGCTGCTTGCATCAAATTCAAAGCACTAATGTTGGCCTACAGGGTGACTGATGGATCTGCTCCCATCTACTCTTAAAGCCCTATGTTACGCCTCCACCACTCTGTTCCTCTAAGGAATGTCAGCTAGCACTGCCAACACCTTGCACAGGTCAACTTAGACTATTCTTATCTGTTGTTCTATGCTGGTGGAATGACCTTCCAAGTGCTGCCAGAGCAACAGATTTTTAAGCCAGTATCTCTTAACTACCTGTAATGCACTTCCTGGACTCTCTCCATGCACTCAGTCTCTACAGCACTTTTATCACAGTCCTACACTTTCACTTACTACCAATTTCCTGCCAAAGAGCTGCCCTCTTATTGAGGGTTTAGTCCTTTTTTTGTAAGTTGCTTTGGATAAAGCGTCTGCTAAATGTAAAAATATGGCCATGTCTTAAATTGCGTACTTCTATAAGTACGCTGCAATGTAGTGCACAGTGGCAACTGAACACTTTCTGCCGTAGTGTTCATTTTTGACGTTAAGCGTTGTTGCAAATGGATCACTTATTTATAACACTCACCGAAGATGGCAGATGGAACCACCGTTAAAATCACCAACTCAAAGAAATATTCAGATTGATGACTGTAGTCGGAGAGTTACATATGAGTAGCCTGGTGTATGAAACATGAGCAAAATAACTGTATTGCCGTGGTTGCTTGGACAGCTCCACCCCTTCCACTATGTAGCCAAGATGGAGGATGTTAAGTGCAAGTAGTGTTCATTGCGTTATCCGGGTACTTTCAGTGCACGGAGTTTCGCTTATCAATGTAAACACAATAAGCACTAAAACATAGTATTTGAAGTGTGCAAGTGCGCAGTTTGAGATACAGCCTGTGTTAGCATGTGTATATGACTGTGTGTGTATGTTTTACGCACCTTGAGCTCCACAGCAGCAGAGCCAATCAGAAGCAGAGAGTCGCTGTCCCACACATCAATTTGCAGAGACTGCTGAGCCAGGTATCTGAGGAAGCCCCGTCTCTCTCCTGGACGCAGAGACTCTGCCCCCACGTCAAACCGCAGCTGAAGCCCAGGGGAGTCTGTGGGCAGACAGAGGAATGCCGAGAACAAGCGCTGTGATTGGCTAATAAGGTGGTGTGGTAATGTATACACTCATAGTGATTGGCTGATAAGGAGGTGAAATAAAAAGAGTAGATGAGTGACAGTAGAGGACTCAATTGATTAATTAACAAAAAATAAAATGGTGACTGTAGGGGGAGCTCTGTAGTTTAGATAGAAACCCCAGACTTGCCTGATGCTGATGGAGCAAGATGGAACAAACGTAAGCGTACACTCTGGAACTTGCAACCATGTCAGTCTCAACTATGTGTAAAAATGTCCAAACTAGAGGCCCGTCAGGTAGACGTTCCACTAACGTCACTGCAAACTATGAATAAGGGTGGAGACTACCTGAGTTTAGCCCCAGATTCTTACCGGTGTTGACGGTCCCGTCCTTGCTGATGATGTTAAGGATGCAAGGATAATCATCTGTGGTCTTTTCCTGCGCTTGTGGACCAATCAGACACAAGCGCTGGGTGCTGACCACGGGGAAGCGGTAGAGCTGGAAGGTAAAGTGGATGAAACGAGGCCAGTCAGCTGGCACACCTCTCTGAGGGATCCTGCACAACGCACACAAGGTCTGCTGGTTATCACACTGCTAAATGCCACCAGGCAGTGCTTTGCAGAATTTTAGGGATAAAATTATTATTTCCTTTTTGTTTTGTGATGAAGTTAAATTCATATTCATTACAATAAAATAAACCAATTTTCACCTGCTCCCACAATTTCAAAACATTTGCAACTTTTTGGAAAGCCTGCCTTAAGATCAATTAGTGTAGTCCACTACTAACTCGAAAAACACTAATACATGGACTGATGCATGACACAAACTGTTCTGAAACCCACTATTGCCCAGCCCACACTGGTAGACCTGTTCTGAACCCCCCTTCTGCCCACACTGGTAGGGTCAGGCGGCTGATGTAAAGTGAGGGGTGTGCTGTCTGGGTGATAGGGGAGGCCCATCGGTCAGACCCAGCCAGTAGGAGCAGTAGAATTTCTGAAATTCCCTGTGCAGCAGAGGAGGTAGGCAGGAGGCTTTGTGTTCATTCAGCTCAATGACTTAGATCCCGGGGGCCACGGTGGGAGAACAAGTGAGAGAGAAAGGAGGGCAGGATTTAGCAAGAAAGGGAGAAAGAGGGAGAAGGGCACGATTCAGAGTGAAAGAGAGGAGGGCAGGATTTAGAGCAAGAGAGAGAGGCGAAGGGTCAAAGGTACGAGGGAGGGAGAGGAGAAAGATGTGGCTGAGGAAAAAAACAAAGGACGAGAGAGAACGAGAGACTGGGGAAAGTAGAACATAGAGTTTGTGTTGAAAAGAAAGGAGGGATGTACAGCAAAAGAGAAAAAAAGTAGGAAATAAGAAGTGAGACAGATTTTAGATAGAGAGAGAGGAGTGAGATAGATAGATAGAGAAAGAGAGAGAGAGGCGTGAGATAAATTGAGAGACAGAAAGAGCAACAATTTTTCCATCAAAAAGATGATTTGCTTCAAAATGATACAATTCAAAAGTTAGTGCGACATATGTGATGGAAAAAGAACTATGTAGCGCACAAAATCAGCGTTAGGCGTTTGGGTAGCGCTGGATTTGGGAAAGATAATTCAACATAAATGTAAAGGAAAAGGGTTGGATAGATATAGAATGCTGCACATGCTCAGAGAGAATATAAAGTTAGTAGTGACAGCTCAGCGCACACTTAATTTCCAGTCAGACTGAATGGGTAATATTGCTTAACTTAATTCCCACAGAGACAAGGCATTTTGTTCATTTTGCTAGAGAGACTAGTAGATCTTACAGGCTACTAACATAAGCCTACAGCCTACTGACTCTGCAAGTGTCGGTAAATGAACCAGGATGAGGCTACTTGATCAAAACAAATGTCTCTGGCAAACGATCACCTTAACTGACAGCCTGTATTGACAAAGGACTATATTTTGTTGGACTGTGATATTTTTATTCAGCCTTTGCATCACTTGTTCAACAGAACACCATGGATTTATCTGCTGAGTTACTTTTTTAACATACCATCATTCATATGGTAAGTTATGCTAATGTCACTCTGGAGTTAACCTTCATGTAACACAAACAAAGTAGTGTGTGCGTGCGTGTGTGTGTATGTTCTGGACATATGTTCTGGACCTGGAAAATGCGAGGAACTGCAGGATGAGCGTGTTGCTCTGCAGTGGGTCTGACTCCTCCCTCTGGGGGTTAAAGGTCAGAGACTCGTTTGGGTCCAACGCCTCAGCTACGTGCCCATGTAGGTCTCGCACATCAGGGAAACCAGCAGAGAACAGGTGTGCCAGAGAGCTCCGGGATCTCCGCGATGGCAGGCTAGGAGAGATTATCAAAGGTCAAACGTTATGATAAGTCCAGGCAAACTGATCACTGGTAATGCACAAAAAATGCCTAGACATCTAAGTGGCCAGTTGGAAAATTTTGGTCCAACTTGTTTCCATGCAGTCGATGTCCCACTCTGACAGTAGAGTTTTTAAAATTTGAAGAGGCAAGCTGTCCCAGGCCACCAAAACAGCAATGCGCACTCACGCTCCGAGAATTCACAACCACTTCATGGATGGCAGGGAACACAAGCCATCACTAACTACAGACCAGATCCACTCTCCTGTGACGGTGATAGCTCCCTCCCAAAAGCACTGAACCAGTTCTACTCATGATTTAAAAAACAGAATGACACAGTAGTGAGGAAATCCAGCCCTCCCCACAATGACCAGGTGCTACATCTGTCTGCATCTGAAGTGTGAAAAGCTCTGCTCAGAGTCAAAACCTGCAGAAAGCTGCGGAGCCAGACCAAAAACTAGGATGTGTGCTGAGAGAAAGCGCTGATCAGCTAGCTGCCATCCTGACCAATGTCTTCAACATCTCCCTCTACCTGTTTCAAGACTACCACCATCATTCCCGTACCAAAAAAATCCACAGTGATCTCTCTCAATGGCTACTGCCCAGTTGCACTTACATCCACCATCATGAAGCACTTTGACAGACAAGTCATGAAACACATCAAGTCCCAGCTACCTGACCTACTGGATCTGATGCAGTTTGAGTATCACCCCAACCCCTTCAGGGAGGATGCTATCACCACTGCCATTCACCTGGCTCTCACACATCTGGACAGAGAGGACACTTATGTTAGAATACTGTTTATCGACTTCAGCTCAGCATTCAACACCATCATTCTACAGCAGCTGGTAAAGAAACTGGATCTGGGTCTGGGTCTGAACACCACCATCTGCAACTGGATCCAGGACTTCCTAGTGGGGAGACTGCAGGCAGTCAGGATAGAAAACAGGACCTCCGACACCACCTTGTTAAACACAGCAGCCCCCCAAAGCTGCATCTCAGCCCCCTGCTGTTCACACTTCTAACCCATCACTGTGCAGCAACACACAGCACTAACCACATCCATCAAATTTACTGATGACACAACTGTGGTGGGTTTGATAAGCAGAGAAAATGAGGACCTGTACAGAGAGGAGGTGATTCAGCTCAGCAACTGGTGCACTCACAACAACCTGTCCCTCTATGTGGACAAAACAAAAAAACGAATGACTGATTTTAGAAGACCTCCACGCAAACAGACCCTACTGTCGATTAACAACTTTTCTGAGCGTTTCTGAACGTGCACATCACAGACAACCTCACATGGACCAAGAACACCACACACATTACAAAAAAAGCTCAGCAACAGCTACATTATCTACGTAAGCTGCAGAAGGCCCACCTCCCCTCCCCCATCCTGACAACCCTCTATTGGGGACTATTGAGAGAATCCTCACAGTGCCATCACAGCGTGGTTTGTAACTGCACTGCTGCAGAAAGAAAGGCCCTGCAGAGGATTGTGAGGACGGCTGAAAAGATCATGGGGACCTCTCTTCCCTCGCTCTCCGACATTTACAACATCCACTGTCTGCGCAAAGCCAAGAGCCAGTTGTGTTAAAGACACAACACACCCGTCCCATGGACTGTTCTCCCTAATGCCATGGGGGAAAAGGTACCACAGTATAACTGCCTGCACCTCCAGGATGGGGAAGAGCTTCTTCCCTCAAGCAGTCAGACTGTTGAACAAACAAACACATGTTTATTCACACTGAACTGAATGCACACCTGCACTTTTTCTATGCTAAATACTCTATATTCTACCTCCACCCCACTGTGCACCTATCTTACAACAATCAGTGCTCTGTTATAAGTCTTCTTATTCCCTGTCTTGTTATGTGACGCACTTTATGTACATTTATAACGTATGTGCACTAAAAGCAGCCTAATTGCACTAAATGTAGCTTAAGTGCACTAAATGTAGCATGTTTAAAATGTCTTTCTATATATCTTAAATGTGGCACTACTTATGTGGCACTCACTATATACATATACGGCTGAAAAAAGGGCAAAGTCACAGCTGTGCTCCAGTGTTCTATGAGCAGAGTGCCAGCTGTCCTCTAGTAGTGTTCTAAGACCAGAGTGACAGCTCTGTTCTAGTGTTCTAGGAGTAGAGTAAGAGCTGTGCTCTAGTGTTCTTGTACAGAGTGAGAGCTGTGTTCTAATGTTCTAGGAGTAGAGTGACAGCTGTGTTCTAGTATTCTAGGAGTAGAGTGAGAGCAGTGCTCTAGTGTTCTAGGATAGAGTGAAAGCAGTGCTCTAGTGTTCTAGGAGTAGAGTGAGAGCAGTGCTCTAGTGTTCTAGGATAGAGTGAAAGCAGTGCTCTAGTGTTCTAGGAGTAGAGTGAGAGCAGTGCTCTAGTGTTCTAGGATAGAGTGAGAGCTGTTTTCTAGTGTTCTAGGAGTAGAGTGAGAGCAGTGCTCTAGTGTTCTAGGAGTATAGTGACAGCTGTATTCCAGGATAAAGTGAGAGCTGTGGTCTAGTGTTCTAAAAGTACAGTGAGAGTTGTGCTCTTGTGTTCTAGCATTCTAGAAGTAGAGTGCTACCTGTGCTCTAGTGTTCTAGGAGTATAGTGAGCACTGTGCTTTGGTGCTCTAGTGTTCAAGGAGTAGAGTGAGTTGTGTGCTCTAGTGTTCTAGGAGTAGAGCTGTGCTCTAGTACTCTAGTCTTCCAAGAGTAGAGAGAGAGCTGTGCTCCAGTGTTCTAGAAGTAGAGTATAAGCTGTGTTCTAGTGCTCTAGTGTTCTAGGAGTAGATTCTGAGCAGTATTCCAGTTCTTCTCCAGTTCTGGGAGAAGAGTTTGAGCTGTGCTCTAGCACTCTTGGCAGGTTGGATTGAGTTTGCTTCATCTACTTGTAAAGTATGTTTGATGGGAGCATTTGGCTGCAGTCACAGGTCAAGTGCCTGAGGACTGAGCATCTTCCAGCAACCTGCTCTTAATCATCATGCAATCATTACACCATGGGCTCTTCTTTGCCGAGCAGCAATTTCCCAGCTCCAAAGACGGCCCAAATACACACCACTTACACACCTAACTCACAATTCTTGGGGATAGGGTAAGGAGTCCATCTAGTGATTGTAAGCTCAAGAGAGACTAAGGCCAGCTTGCTAGAAAAGCAGCCCACAACAGTAGATATAACAGGCCATAGAATTAACAGAAAAAAGTAGAGCGTTTCAGCTTGATTCATTAGCACTATCTACAGGTATTTGATTACAATCAGAAAACTAAACATCCATATCAAGTGAAAATAGATATTGTATACAGGTGTAGAAACTGGAAAATACATAAAACTATAATTAGTGTTGCCAAGAAACCCACAACTAATGCAGAAGCTTGTCGTTTTTTGTGTTAATGTTTAACACTCTCGGGTTCCTAAGGTGAAAATCCCTGTGGGAAAATGAATGGGCTTATTGCAAACCCGGTGCAAACAGCAGCAGCAATATAACAGGAGTAGACTACATAAGCATTTGGTATGGTGAGTTTAAATGCATCTCTCATTAGATTTTTTTTTTCAACTGTCAGGTCTGTTTCGTCAAAATAACATTGTTGCTACCAAAAAGCTAAAGCATGAAATCTACTGAACTATGTTCTTTTATTGATTCCAAAAACACTGTTCCATTCTCCCATAAGAATTGTTCCAGAAACACTGTTCCATTCTCCCAAATGAATTGTTCCAAAAACACTGTTCCATTCTCCCATAGGAATTGTTCCAGGAACATTGTTCCATTCTCGTAGAGGAATTTTCCCCTTCAGGACCAGAACATTCCAAATGCTAATTCGCCACACACAAAATAATGTTGATGGCTTGCAAAAATCTATTTAAACAACAAACAGGGATAATGTCTATTTAACTCTATTTAAACAACAAAGCAGGGCTGATTGAGATTCTGGCCATGTGATCAGTACAGAAAACAAATGTGGCTAGGGCAGGGATGGACTGCTACAAAAAAAAAAATTGGCCCTGGTATTTTGGCCTGGATTGGCCCACCATAAGATCACAAACAAATCATTTTTTTCTTTTACATAATGATCTGGAATGTATAGAAAGGCGGACCCGCTATGAATTCTGTGGACTACAACAGGCTTCTCGATTTTTTAAAGAAGTAACCAAAGACATGATTGCCCAATTCTAGTATGTACGACCAGACATTAAATAGCATTACTGCACATCCACTAGCACCACAGTGTCTACTAAGGATATTTCCACTATGTATTTATGGACACAGTGTAGAACTAAACCAGAAACTATAAAAAATGGTAAGGAATCCATGTGGGTCTGATTTAAGAATACAGGTTCAATTTATGTTATGTAGCATGGGGAGTGGCTATTGAAACGTTCTGCTCCAAGACTGTTAACCTATGCAGATGTGGTATCACCTGTTCATGCCTTACTGTTTAAGTAACTTATTTAAAGTCTGTTATCAGCTAATTTTACTGCTAGTATACAGCTAGTTTGTCCACCATCAATTGTGCTTTGGGATCAATTTTATCAGTGGGTCAACACTGACATCAAATCCTGGTGTTCAACTACTACACCTGCACTCACAATTGTAACAAGTGGTCATGAACAAGTGTTTTGAAAGCAGTTCTCCTTACCGCAAGTTCCACACTAACTCCCTCATATTTTATCTGAAGAAGGCTGTTCTGGTACATCCGCCTGAATTTGGAACAGCAAGTGTCTGATTGAAGAGGTTTCTTTTCTCACACAATTTCTCCGACATCACACACCACAGAGCAGTAGAGTATAAAAATTAAGAAAATGATCAAGGTCACACGTTTAATGGCCTGGTTTGAGAAAATACGATGACTTTGTAAAAAACTGGGCTATTCTGTCGGCGAAGAGACCAAGGGTGATGTTTAGGCCTACATGACCAGCCACATAATATGGAAGAAAACAAATGGGCCGCTAATCCATGGCTATGGGCCGATCAGACCAAAAAAAAAAGGCGAATGGCTAGTCCGTCCCTGGCCTAGGGTTAACTTTAACCTTCTTCCTTCTTCTAATTCTCTGCCAGAATTACTGAGTTGACATGAGATTTGAACGTAGCCACTGTTCACATTCAGATTGCATGGCAGAGCACTAAAATGAACACATCTACATGCTCATTTCGTTGTACAGTGGTTTGAGAAATGAGGTTCATTGTGCCTATCAGTCAGAGGGAATGGTTAGAATTTGCTATGCAGTGCAGTCATGAGACAGGCACCTTTCCCATATTCACTGTGGAAAACAGACCAGGTAAAATCCTTATACTACACTAGCCGAGCTGAAACAAAAAGGACCTGAGTGGAGAAATAACATAACATAGGGATCATAATAACCTAACGTAGGAATCATGCTAATTTCCTGCTAAATTAAGCATTAATAATCTAGTGTGGAGTCTTGCTGGCCTCCCTTAACACTGAGCTCATCACAAACCTCAATTAGCCTGATGCTGCTGCCTGGGAATTCACTTCAGTTGGGGAGAGAGTGGGAGTGTAACTGTGTCTACATCCATGCCAGTGTTTGTGTCAGTGTGTATAAGTGTATGTGTGTGTTTCTGTGTGTATAAGTGCATGTGTGTGTTTGTGTATGTATAAGTGCATGTCTGTGTTTGTGTGTGTATAAGTGTGTGCGTCTTTGACTGTGTACTGTGAGTGTATCTCTCTGTGATAATATATCGCCCTCTTTCAAGATGTAATCAGCAATAAGAGGCAACAGCAGGCTTTTTTTCTTTTTTTTCTGAGAAAATTGCAGGACATCTCAACACACCACCACTTTCTAAGTCAAAACAACAATTTAAGGCTGAGCAATGAAATGTCTATAATATAACTACTAAAATTATTTTTTTAAAACATCTGCAAGCCAGACAGGGATGTCTGAAAACTGTGTTGAAATATGAATGCCCAAACTGTTCAAGCATACCTTCCTAACTAACATCTACCGGAATAAAATTCCTTGTATATGTAAATATACTTGGCCAATAAAGGTGATTCTGATTCTGGGTGCACACTATGACCCTATCTGAGCCGGGCCTTTATCCCGTACCAGGTAACCCCCCCAATGAACAGGTGTGTGTGTGTGTGTGTGTGTGTGTGTGTGTGCACTTACACTGTGGTATGAGTGCCGAGCATGATGACTGGTGCTTGGACTGGTGTGAAGGCTAGCTCCTGCAGGTGAGGGTCATCGTCGTTTCCAGGCTGCAGCTCTGAACTTGCTTGGTCCTCCAGTGCATTCACACTCATTTCTAGATGCACTATGCTGCTCACACCAAATCGATCCTGCAAAACACACACACACACACCAGCACAATGGATCTGTCATGAAGCAATTAAGATGTTTCTTCAAGTTTGATTCAAATGGCTGAACAAAATGACAGTGTTATCTGTCTGATAGCGTCTGGCCAGTCAATAGCTTCAATATGTCATGTGTACACAGCTTGACCAACACAAATGGACCACTTTTTAACTTTTGACACATTTTGAACATGTCTCTTGAAAGTTCCTGTCCTTTGAGGATGCTGAAAAATGTATACATTTTATATGCATTTATTACCTCCAGGCTTGATTATTGTATTGCTCTGTTCACTGGGTGTGGTAGTCCCTGTATCAAAAACCTACAGCTAATACAAAATGCAGCGGCCCCAACACTCACTAGGACTATAAATACATATCATATCTCTCCTGTCCTCACTTCCTTACACTGGCTCCCTATTAAAAGTAGAATCAATTTTAAAATACTTCTCCTAACCGATAATCTCAATGGCGCCAACATATATTAAAGAATTACTTGTCCCTTACCACCCTCCTAGAACCCTAAGATCCCAGAATGCTGGTCTTCTTGTAATCCCGAGAACATGAAAATCTATGATAGGAGGGAGAGCCTTTTGTTACCTGTGCCTCTCTTGTGGAATAATCTCTCCCCCACCACATCTGACAAGTAGACACTCTTAATACCTTTAAGTCTAGACTTTATACCTTCCTCGTTACTGTTCCTCAAAGTTTGGGATGGTGCAGGGTAAATCATCAGTCCTCATGGGTCTTTTGGGAGGGACTGCCTCTGCTTATGCCCCCAGCTGCCAGGCATGGCGGCCACTGACCATCCCTTCGATATTGTTAGGTTGCCCTGCACCATACCTTAGTTATGCTGCTATAGCCTAGTGCCAACACAAACCTCTCATGTGTCATCCTGTACAACATAAAGAAGTTGTTCCTGTTACTCTTGGGTGCTCCTTGCTGTAAAGCGCCATGAAACAATACTATTGTAAAAAGGCGATGTGTAAGTATAACTGAATTTGCAATGAATTGAATATCCCTAGCTTCAGGAAATATTGCAATGAATTCATAAATTACTGGCCACAACATTTACTTTCTGCACCTGCAAAACAACGCCTATTAGTTTCTGATAAGCTCCTCTTTATTACTGCAGACTTTCCATCCCTGTCACTCTCTTGTCATGTGTCTGATACGTTTGAAGTTGAAGCCGCAATTTTGAGGATCGATGTGAAGTTGCAGCCCAGATCCAGCACAATTAGGACAAATAAGCCCACTGATTAGTCTGTCCAATTGCACAGCATGAACTATGAGCCACTGCTGTGTGGCTCAGTCACTGCCGCTATCTAAACATTCTTGTTCGCCCAATGACAGCTTACGTAATAATGCACTTTTCAAAGTAATTTCATCATCCGTTTTATTGCTTTCTTTTATCTTACATTGTCATGCCTGTGTTAATTGCACTAGTCTCTTTCTGGAAACTTTGAACTGTCCTGCTGCTGCAGCCATGTCGAAAATGTAAAGTCCCATTGAAAGCTAACTAGGAAGACCAAGTGTATACCACATGATGCATCTGTCGCCTTGTCAGAAATCAAGTCTATCCAAAGAGATTGTTTTAGGGTTTAAAGCGCCATGAAAACTTTTGCGATTGGTTAATAGAGAGGAACTGTCCATATTTTGATTAGATGATGTGATGCACAAGAATCAGGCCTCTTGAGACCACAGCTTTTGACAAAGAACAGTCGCAATTTGAGATGGTGTGTAGAATGCGAACTTTTGGTGAATCTGAGGTAAATTTCACCGGTGCAAGTTGACAAAGCGAAATAAAATAAATGACTAATGTGAAATAGTGTGAAAGAATGTTAAGGATGCAAACTAGCCCAAAATCTTAACCAGTTCATGAAAAATCTATGTTTTCACCTGCCATGCCTCGCCTTGACTTTACACTTTTGCACAATGTACCTTTCACTTCACATTTTTGCATACTGTTCCTTCAATAAAAAGTGGACAGGTTCTCTGAATGAGATTTACGCATTCATTAGAAAAATATAATCGTATTATAAAATTTTGCCTGATATTGTTTTGTTTTTTTTTGCTTTCATGGTCTATTTAATACAATTATTTTTTAAAGCCCACCCAAATTTGAAAGTTCGTTTCATGATAAGATACAACAAACTACCTTTGAAAAATTTGTGTGTGTGTGTGTATGGGTGGTGTCTTACCACATGTGACAGCTGGCGGGCTGAAGCCAATGGGGAGGCATGGAGCCTGGAGGGAAAAAACTGTTGCCATGGAGACCCTGTGGAGTGGCTGAGAGTCGGGTAGCGTGAAGCTGCAGCCAACTGAGACATGGAGAGCTGAGGAACAAGAGGAAGAGAGGGGTGGAGAGAGGAGGGGAAGGAGGGAGAGAAGGGGAATGAGAGACAGGATAGAAAGGAGAGAAAGAGAGGGGATGGAGGGAGAAAAAGAGAGAGAGAGGACCAAAGGAAAAAGAAGAAATTGAAGGAGAGAGAGAGAGAGGGAGGGGGAATGGAGGGAGGGGGATGGGGAGTGAGAAACAGAGAAAGAGGGCAACAGAAAAAAAATTAATGATGTGCAAAGACAAAACAACAGACACATTAACTGGCCCCACTCTCAGCAACTCTCACAGAGCACCATTTAGCCTGTCTGAGCGCCATGGAATTCAATGCTACATATAAGCCCTTTAAGACCACTAGAGCAGCAGAGGTGCTGTGCACACCACTCAGCTTCCCCAATCTAAGGCTGTGGTGGACCTGTGTGTGTGTGTGTGTGTGTGTGTGTCCATGCCTGTGAAGCTGCCCTCTGGAACCATAACTGGATTGGAACAAAACAAACTGCTCTATTAACTGGGCTAGGTCATCTTCATCTGTAACTACAATCTCTGTTGCCTGTACTGTGTGTGTCTGTCTTAGAAGTGAGTGTCTGTGTGTGTGTGTGTGTGTGTGTGTGTGTGTGTGTGTGTGTGTGTGTGTGTGTGTGTGTGTGTGTGTGTGTCTGGTGGGTGTGTATGTGCTTCTGATGTCTGGTCATAGCATCAATCGGACTGTTCATGTGTTAGGGCAACCAAACCAATAGTTAGTGCTCAGCGCTCTATTCTGATCTCCTAGCTCGTGGAACCCAAATGCAATAGTTTGTACTGAAGTTGTTATGTCTAGACTCTGCAGGGTCACTTGCACAATGCATGGACCAGAATGCCTCATCAGTTAATGCTTTTCCGAACATGTTTGTGCTGTACTCATAGTTTTGCCCCTCTGCCCTTCAGATGAATGCATTTGTATTAGATATTATGTATTAGAAACACAGCTTACAACTCTGCTCTCCTGAGGCAGGCAGAATGCACTTTTTTCCATGTACAATCCACTCGTACCCACCATACAATGACAATTCTACATGGAGCTAAACTAATTCAATTCCAAATAGGACCAAAGTACACTTCACAAACACAATCACATCAATTACTGCCAAGCAAAACTATGGAAATAATAATACTGCAAAACAAATCAATTTGTGACATAAGTCATGATGCATTTGTCAACATTGACTCTTGCAACAGACAAAAATATGATGACATGTTTTGGTCATAGCCACTGATCTCATAAAGAATACCTAAGACTGGCAACAGTGGTCATAGCTGATAGGGTTTGCAAGTTTTCTCCCTCGACTGTACCCAGGAAGCGTTCTAGTTCCTGATCACATTGACCACTGTCAAGTAAAGACAACGACACCAAGTTTTGCACCTCATCTTTCCAGCTTACAGGGGCAGTACTAATTGCAAAAGTCTGGCCTGTGGAGGATGGGTTGACTACTGAAATGTGACTGCTGTTGCTGTTGCTGAAGGGGTGTTGAAACTTTAATGAGAAACACAAACATGAAGGAGGCCTTACCCCTGGGCCCTGGGCTGATCTCGACAGTGAAGCCTGAAGCTCCTGCATGCTGTCGCCTAAGAGGGAGAAAGAGAGAGAAATAAGGAAGGGAAAGGAAGGGTTGGGGTGTAGGGTGAGGGAGGAAGAAATGCAAATAAATATTTTCAAAGACAAACCTAAATGGGAATACTTCTAAATTAAATCCCAAAGTTTTGTTTCCTAATTAGAAAGAGCTCTTCATCACTGAGCATGTTTGTATTTGTGGTTATGTTTTTGCCCTCAGAGACGTTTTCAGTGTTCTCCTTTCACGCTCTTACTTTGCCAATTAGGGTAGTCCTGAGAGGACTGAACAGCATCGACTACAGCACACTAACACTGGTCAACTACTATAGTAAAGGCCTCCGCACACTGGCTCAGACATCATTGCGTAGCATTTTTGAATCTGACAATTTCATTAGCCTCCGCACACCGGCAGCACATTATAGGCAGCAAACACAGCATTGTAACTTGTGGAGTCAACAATGGATTCTACTGAATGGCTCCGACAAAATAGACTTGAATCGTCCTTAGCATGCACAGCAGCAAAGTTTGGCGGTGGTGTGCAATGGAATAAAGGTGCAATGCTTTGGTGGAGGCGATGTAGTGGCGGCCTTAAGGCTGGTCATCAGGCCAAACTACAGCACACTAAGACTGGTCATCTACAGCAGTGTAAAACTGGTCAGTTTAAGACTGGTCACCAGGCCAAATTACATCGTCTGAGACTGGTCGTCCATCTGTTTTAACTACATAATTGTACTGGAGGCTTTGTTGGTGATCCAGGATGTGAAACAAATGCACTATCCTCGCTGAGCTAGGTTCAGTTTGTTAAAGTGGTACATTTTCTGTTTTGGGACAATAAGATCAGCATAATTTAATATCTGATACCTGATCCTGCTATTTTGCCAATGTTGGGACCAGTATATGAAGTTGCAGATCAGTGCATTCCTAACCAGTTCTGAAACATGATTTGGCCTTCACTAAGAGCAGAAATCATGGACTGCCAACCCATTAGGGTGGGAAAGCAATGGCTGGACATGACCTTTCTGGTCACAAAAAAAATATTCCTGAGAGAAAAGCTGTGCAGCTAGTGTGAGGCTACAGTGTTGCTGAAACAAGATTCAAGATAGCCTTCATTATATCTCATTACACTCGTATAGAAGAGAGTAAAGAGAGTATAAAGAGTATAAAGATAGTCTTGGGTATTTTGTTGCACAAAAAATAAATATCAAAGTGTGTGTGTGTGTGTGTGTGTGTGTGTCTGTAAATGTACGCATGTATGTGTGTGTGTAAATGTGTGCATGCATGTGTGTGTGTTTATGTGTTATGTGTGCATGTGAGAGAGAAAGAGTAGAAAAACTGTAAAAAAAAAAAAAAAAACAACTGACAGGCAAGGTTTAGGCTGTCACTGTTGTTTCTGTGTTCATAAGCCTCATAGCTTGATGGAAAAGCTGTTCTGGAGTCTGGTGGTTGTAGCCTTAAACCTACGATATCGCTTGCCAGATGGTAGCAGCTGAAACTGTCCATGACTAGGATGGCTGGTCTATACTGATTCTGAAACAGTGACTAGGATGATTGGTCTTTACTGATTCTTTTGGCCTTCCTGATGCATCGCCTGTTATAGAAGTTCTGGATGGAGGGCAACTCACAGCCACAAATGACTTGTGCTGTGCGCACAACTCTATGCAGTGCTTTTCGTTTGGCGGCTGACCATACAGTGATGTCTCCGGTCAGGACACTGTAAAAGGCCTTCAGGATCTTTGATCTCATTTTAAACTTTCTTAGTGGCGCTTTACAGCAAGGAGCACCCAAGAGCAACAAGGGCAAGGAAGTCATTCAAGGTGGTAATTTTGCTTTTCTTTAAAACTGTAACAATGATGGATGACTTGAAGCTACTGGGCACAACGCACATGGGCAGAGAGAGGTTAAATTTGTCAGTGAACACACCAGCCAATTGCTCTGAACATGCTCTAATGATAGATCCTGGTATCCCATCTGGCCCTGCTGCTTTGTGGAATGTCAACTTGCCTGAAGGAGTTCCACACTTCACCCTCTGTGACCATTAGGTCTGATTCAACGGAGAGGTCAGTGATGGAGTTCTTCCTACATTTACATTTGTGCATTTAACAGATGCTTTTATGCATTTATACATACATTTACATCTATGCATTTAGCAGACGCTTTCATCCAAAGCAACTTACATTTTGTCAACTATCAATCACATCAAGGCCAGTCTCCCCAAGAGCAATTTCAAGGGCACAATGGTGGCAGCTGAGATTCGAACCCACAATTTCCAGATAAGCTAGCCAGGTTCCTTAACTGCTACGCCACCACCACCCACGCGTCTCTCCAAAGAGATTTACAAAAGAGGATAACATTCAAGCTACAGCACAATGAAAAAATGCTTTCTGCAGAAAAATGCTTTCTGCAGGGTTGGCGATAACCTCAAAGCCGGTATAGAAGCATTTCAGCTCATCAGGTAGTGAAGGATGCGAGACTTGGACCTCACATTTCTTGTCTTTAAAATCTGAAATCACATGTAGTCCCTGCCACATGCCTCTTGTATCATTTCCCTCCAGCTGTTCCTCAATTTCATGTCTGTAGTCCCGTTTTGCGGCTTTGATTGTTTTATGCAGGTCATTTCCTCAGTTCACAGGGTGACATAGCGATAACACAGCCAGTAGCCATGGAGGCAACCTTGATCAGAAACCAGGCAGAGACAACAATCTGCTAATGTCTTTGGGAGGTGGGGGAAGGGAGGCGAGAGCGTCTCCCCGACTTGATCTCCGGGGGAGTTGTTTTCCAGCGAATGCCTTGCCTGAGGCCTGTGCTGATTAGGGAGGCCGAAAGCAGATAGGATTGGGGTTGTTTGGGTTTTAGGGCGAGAAGTTTTCCATTTTTCAAACCTCTCTATGTCCATACTGGGCTCCAATTTTGGCCAAATCCTTTTGTGAAGCAGTGAGTTCCTCCATGATAGTATCCATCGCCTTGAGCTTCTCCATGATGTAATCCATTTGCGGTCTGCAGCCACAGTCTGAGTGGCCACAGTGCCCACAGCTCTGCCCACTGCCTCAACCATGACGGGCAGCCGAGTGGGGCTTTTGACAGCTGTTGCCGTCTTTTTCATTTCTCGATAGACCAGGCCAATGCCTAATCCAATCAGCTAAGAGACCTGTAATCATGGTTTCAAATAGGTAGACACGAGCCGCCACCTCTCCCATCCATCCATTGTGTAGCCAGCAGGACAGTAAGGTTCCCCCGAACCTGGACTTCTCCTCGAGAAGATGGTGTCAATTGCGTTTAGAGACCAGTTGATCAAATCCATGACTTTCAGTTTGGAGAGCAGGGTGGATTGAGTCTCTCAAGACAGATTTACTTGAGACGAAAGAAGCAAAGCAGGTAAGATACGGGGAGGAAAGGGAGAGACGAAGAATGCGATCGCCTCCGCTGAAAGCCGAAGACCGCACTGACGATAAAACAGTATTTACAATTCGAAGTGTTTATATACGTACAGACAGAAAGTGCTTTATATACAGACAGACAGGAAGTGCTTTATATACGTGCAGACAGAGGAAAGGACATTAAAACACAAAGTACATCAACAGATGTGAAAGTTAATGAGTAAAACTGCAAGTCTAGACAGATCCATCTGTTGGTCAGTTAGAAAGAGTGTATGTGTATGTCTGAGTGTGTGTGTGCATATGCGTGTGTGTCAGAATGACACCCGAATGACACTCTGTTGTTCAGTGGCATGTGTGAAAGTCTTGCCCATTTTGATCTCATTAGGCATAAAAAGCTGTCAGACAGGCAGCAACACAGACTGGTGATGACCAATTAGTCTTGATCCTCAAGACAGCCTGACAGCTGACATTATCATCAACCAAGTGTGACCACAAGCAGAAGACAGGTAAAGAATTCTGCTGTGTAGGACAGTGAAGATGATAAATTATATTCTTAGCCATCTGAGAAAAGGGGGATGCTGCTTGGTTGAGTGTTTATTAAGTGGCATTACATTTCTCCTTCTCTCAAGAGAATCCACAGATCCACGATATGAAACTGCATTTGTATTTTCTGTATGACTCCTGACTGACCAGTGATTGCTACTTGTATGCAAAGTATCTTTTCTTTCGCTGCTGAATCCCTCAGAAGACTATTGAGCTCTGGAATGTTGTTTCATCACTGAAAAACAAAGAATTGGGATTCTGGGACATTTTTTGAGGGCTCTATGGGTAGATTTTTACAATGTTCAATTGAGATTTAAACAAGGATTCACACAATGTACTTTTTAAATCAGTACAACCCTGGAGTCTCTCTATTCATTTTGACATAGTCTTGTTAATCCCAAATAGCTACTCAAAGGTGTTCCACAATGCAAATTAAAATCTTTACAAGTGAAATTCCCCAGAATTCAGAATATTTATGTTGTTACACCAATTTTAATTGATTTACTTATTAAGACATGATTATTTTGTCTTGAATTGTCTTACTTAGATAATACAACTAAATTTGAGGTACTTTTACTCATTCTAACATCATGTTTTGTGCCAATGTGACAAATACTCACATTATGTTTTGTGGTAATCAATCACAGATTTTCCACGATATGACATCAGCGGATGTTTTGTGACTGTGACTTTGAGTTGCTGTATTGTGTTACAGGTTCCATGCAACAAAATGGAAATAGGTAGCTTTTATAAGGCTTGGACTGAACATTACATGTGCTAACTTTCATGAAGAACGGATTCATGGCCTGTTTTTTTTTTTGTTTTTTGAGAAAATCCAATATTACGATTATTGCTTTGCTGAGATAATGACATCACAAATGTCCATGGATCATCCTTGGGGTTCTCCGGTGGTCTATGACTAGGAGGTGCACTTGCATTGTCAGAGCAAAGGCTTCAACAGTTATTTGCAAAATGCAAGATGATGCAAAAATTTTCTGTACATGTGGTTTGGATCTGATCATCAATTTGTTGCTGAGATATAAGTTCATATACCATTTGATGGCCTTACTGCCAGTTTTGATAAGGTGCCTTGGTTGAACGCTTTGGAAAAATGACACGCCAATAGGTAACCTTTATGCTATTTGGTTGGAAAGACCCTTTCTTCCAAAAGAACAGACTAAATTTCTGAACTGTGAAAATTTGTTTCACTTTCAATAAAATTCAGTATGCTGGAAAATCATTATTGAAACTCGGGCATAATAGGGTTTAAAAGTCACATTCATGGATGCAACTCCAGCTTTGACCCATTGGTGGCGTTAGATCGCATGATTTGCAGACCTGAAACTTAGTTTGTGAAACTGTGAACAGTTTCCATAGAGACATAGTAGTGATCTATAGTATGTGATCTATATGGCTAGTAGTAATGACAGTGGTGCACTAAGGAAAGCAGTTCATTACAGTTCTGAAACTAAGCAGTACAGAGTCTGGTCAGGAGCTGGATGGGAGACCACTTGTTGACTTGAATTTAGCATCATTATCCTAGATTCAAGCACATTTGTCTTGTTTTCATCCTTTTACGTTTCTGGACATTAGATTTCAAAAATAAGAAAATTAAACTTACTATTTGCTCAATATCTTACCACAAATACACAAGCACAAATACACAATAAACAAGCAATATTTTCTTAAATCAAGAATTTCCTGTCTCTATATTTTTTCTTGTTTCAAGAAATCTTAGTAAGTGCAATTCTCTTGCTGCACTGGCAGATAATTTTTCTTGAAATAAATACATTCTTCCAAAAAAGAGTATTTTTCTAATTTTTGAAATGGCATTGTTTTGCAGTGCAAGATGGCCCCCGATTGAAGGGACTTGCCTCAGAAGGACTTTGATAAGACTCACCTGTTAACCTCTCTATGGCCACATATATATACATATCTTTTTTCTGTGATCATGCCTTTACTGTGTTTTTAACCTCTTTAATAATCCTGCCACTGTGTAGCATTTTGTGACTGTACTGTCTGTGAAAAATGCTACATAAATAAATTTTACTTACTTACCTACCTGCTGACTGGCATTACCCTACATTGCTGTACACCAATAAGGCCTCTTTGGCTACGAACGGGCAAATTTTATACCTGTGCCCATTCACCCCAGTAGAAACTTTATATGAATGTTTATACAGAATACAGTGACAGCCTCATAACGTCATTGACTATGTGTTAATTTATAAACATTACATATTCCTTTGGGTGTACACAAATATGGCACATGGATGCCAACCAAGAACTCACCACCTGCTGGAGACCCAGAGTGCTTGCGCATGGACAGCCCCCGTTTCCTTGTCCCTGTTGGGCTGGACTGGGGCTTCTCCCCCCTGGTAGAGAGGTGGAATCTCAGGTGGACGTCCCCTCCTGTGGTCTGAAACGCCAGAGGGAAGAAGGGTGGCCAGAGATGCTCAGACACAGATTTTAATGGGGAGAGATCCATAGTTTGCATCTGGTTTTATGGCTGAGTGGTTCTCAGAGCTCAGAGATCCCCGATTTAAACAGTGCTAACAGATCCTAAGAGAAAGAGTGATTGACTTCTGTCATTACCTGCACCATGTGCATTCAGGGACTGGACACTGAGATAGTGTTAGTCTACAAATACCGGGGTTGTCACCTCAAAAATAAATTGGACTGGCCACACAACACTCATGCCCTGCAGAGGAAGGGCCAAATTTACTTGAAGGAGAGATTCCACTGATTTGCGCGAAGCACTTGCTAAGGACTTGTATTTACATGCACCACTTTCATCCAGTTATTGGCCAAATCTAATTAAAAAATACCACAGGTGTCCACCTCACCCAATCAGATTCAGCCCAGTCACAATGAATTTTCATTCTGACTGAAAAAAGTAGTGTACACCTATTGAAAATCTGGTCATTACCCATAAAACATGTAATCGGAACAATAGAATAGATTTTCCTGTCTGCGCATGTGTAGAGGTAGAGCGCTGTGGATAAACCGTGAATTGAGCGGTGGGTAAAGAAAAATGTAAATAAGCATTTTGTTAAAATAAAAAAAACGTGTTAAGAATGGGTTAAAGGATAGGTTCAGCTTTTTTACACTTAAAGCCTTGTTTTCTGATCCTTTATGATGAAATACAATGGAAATACCTGCCCCTCCCCAAAGAATGGCTGCATTGGTGCCCTGCTGCAGCCTTTCCTAAACACATTACACTTTCCTTTGCAAAGACGTGAAACTCATCCAGTGGTCAGATAAGTTCACTGATACGCTGACACAAAAATCATCACAAAGTGTGACTTCCATCAGATTGTGTTGCTTCATGGGTGTGATGAGTTTGAAAATGAATGAATGAATGGTCAAAAACCTGTTAGAAACCGTACTTCGCAGTGCTTTTTGTCTGTGAGTGCTGGGTATCGAGTGTTGGGTAAAAAAATTTTGAGAAGCATTTAGATGATAAGAATCGGTTAAATCGAGTTAATGTTTTGTTTTTAATTTTGAGAACATTGCCTACAAAGTCCAAATGCCTGCCACTTTGGGGGTTTGCACTTGATGTAATTTAGGAAAAATATCTCCCGACAGGTGGTGAGGAGTGAATGGTGTAAGACATACATATGAACAGTAACACACAGCCTGAAACACATTATTGAGACAGAATGTTTACCACCAACAGTTGCTATGCTATTACACCTACTGTTAACATGCACAGCAAAGTGCAAAGCAAATGTTTGCCGCAAAACGGTTGGTACGCTTACGCACCATATGCGTTGAAACAGGGCCTTAGAATTGGTCTCAGGTTTAAACAGTGCTGACAGAGCTTGTTGTAATCACAGTGTTGGTGGAAGAAGCTCTAATTTGCGGTTAGGACCCAGTGTTCCTGTTAATGAAAGGATAGTCATAACTAAAGCATTAATCAGCATAACAGTTGGGTGGATTCAGCTGTAAAGAGCTCCAGCCACAGTAGGGTCTAATTTCCAAATTACTCTAATATGACACTTGCAAAGAGCTATCACATGGTGATGAGATAATGACTGCAGAGCGAGCTGAAGCCGTCAACACCATGAAATAACAACTGTCTGAGCAGCTGCCCAGGCTACAAGTCCTTCATGAAAGCCCATCCTGACTCAACTTCCACTCCTTCACGGTCAGAATCTCACCTCACTTCAGGATCAGAAATGACATTTCATCTACGAATCACAATCATTCTTTACTTCAAGATCAAAATTGTGCTTTTATTGTATTGCACTGCATTGCTTCACAGTGTCCTGAATTATGATTATTTCTGATTATCTCTGGATGACTGTCAGGGATGTTAAAAGCCCACTATTAGAGCATGTTTAACGTAATACACAGTTTAATTCATTTTAAATCAAAGTGATGCTTCACTATGAGCTTCACTGTCAAAAAACACATCAGTGAGCACAGTTCAAACTCCAACATAAGTGGACAACAGAGACCTGTGTAACATACATCAAACAACCTACAAAACCATTGTGACAGATAGGGTGACAGATAGGGTGACAACACACAAATAGGAACACAGTTACACACACACAGTCTTACCTCAGTGTTCCTACTGTAGACCATAAGGCCAAATGGGTTTGGTGTGGCTCCGCTGTGCAGCTGCAGCTGGACATCGGCAGTCCTGCGTCCGTCTACTGGGAAAGGGCTCCAGGAGGCCCAGCCCAGACACTGCAGGAAAGCCACACGGGAGGAGGTAGAGGACAGCTGGACACATAACCACAGAGAAAATGACAGACACTTTATTCATTTAGATGCGCTAGTTAAATCACTAATTGCCAAACCCCATTTACTTACCAATACATAGATTCGTTTGCAAACCAAAGAATAGGAACCTACAATGATCATTTGTTATGTTGACTGACAAGATAATAAATGCAATTTCATAAGGCTCATAAGTGGGACAGTAGAGGTTTTGTTGGGGCACCACAGCCAACTTTCAAGAGCTGTAACAGCAAAAAGAGGCTATAGAGGCGACCGACAGAACCTTCATTCACCCTGTAATGAGCCTTTTAACCATCAATCTGACCACGAAGCTGGCAAATTAAACTAAAAACTAAAAATTAAAAAACTAAACTAAAAATGTTGTCTAGTTTCCCTTCAGGCTGTGTTTGGGAGAAAAGAAACACTGTGCTGCAATGTGCTAGAAGAAAGTGATGTAGGCCAATAATGGTTTTACAGCCCTAGTGCACAGCTCAGCCCCCTGTCCACCACAGGGGAATTCAACTCTTTGCTCTTTATCAGGCCGTGTGAATAGAGAGACTGGCTGCTACTGGGCTCCCCTGTATTGCGTGTGATTAGGATAGGCAGTGCCCACTACGCTGGAATACACTACTGGCAAGGATGAACCATCTGATAATCAGGTTCCAAGGACTGCTGCACACTTCACCCAGCCAGTCTGCACATTTGACAGGTCTACTTCACCAAGGCAACTGCAGAAGCAATACAGATGTGGATATGTCCCTTCTCTCCAGTTTGAGTGACTGCTTGGGTGCCTGACCAGAGTGAAGGAAGAGAGAATGAAATGGACTCCATAGGAGGGGGTGTAACAGAGTGTTAATAACCAGACTAGTAGAGATCAGCAATCTCACCAAGAGGGAGAGATATGGAGCCGCACAAACACAAACAGACCTCTAGTAAACCAGCAGAAACAGACCTCTAGTAAACCTGCAGAAACAGACCTCTAGTAAACCTGCAGAAACAGACCTATAGTAAACCAGCAGAAACAGACCTACAGTAAACCTGCAGAAACAGACCTCTAGTAAACCTGCACAAACAGACCTCTAGTAAACCTTCAGAAACAGACCTCTAGTAAACCTGCAGAAACAGACCTCTAGTAAACCTGCAGAAACAGACCTCTAGTAAACCTGCAGAAACAGACCTAACCTAACCTCTTTTAGCCACCAGAACACAAACAGACCTCTAGTAAACCAGCACAAACAGACCTCTAGTAAACCTCTTTGGCCAAGAAACCAAAACCAGGGTAAAGCTCACAAGAGGAAACTGCTCCAAACCTCAGTTGCTCCTGGGGCTGATGCGCTAACATTCATTGGTGGGTTTTGCACCATAAAAAGTTCACATTGGAATTAGAAGGAATTATCAGCTCCAGTTAAATCATCAGTTCCAGTTAAAAACAGATATCCACACAGACGTGTGCTTTGACAGTTCTGATTAAAAACTTACATGCACATATACACACACACACACACACACACATACACACACACACACACACACAGACAGATGTGTGCCCACACAGCCCACACAGTCAAAACAGTTAGAGAGTGTACAGGAGCAACTTCTTTTTCTTTTCTTTGTAGCTTCACACCACGTGTTTCGAAGATGACTATACTGCAGTCAGATGTTAGCTAAAAAATAAATTCGCAGAAAAAAGCAAGCCATTTCTAATATGGACCTACCTGCACATGTAACTGGGCTACCAGTTCCTTGGAAAATATAGTTTGTACAAGCACTGCACTAATAACAACAACAACAATAATAATAATAATAATAATAATAATAAGTATGTTTTACTCCCAGGCTGTTAGCAGCAGTCTCTGCTCCTGTCAGTAGTCTCTAGTCTGTCCTTTGGCCCCAGACACCGGCCTAATTACTGGCCTGGGAAGATGTTTGTGAAGACACTTCTATTACCCACTACCTCAACAATACCACAGATGACAAATGTCCCTTTTAAATACACAACCATTAACTACATTTGGGCCCACCAGCAATCATAAACAAACCACAGTGTCATCCCGCCGAATAGCACAGTTCAACAAGGTAGAATGCCAATCATCAAGCTTTTAGGAAGGCAATTAAGTATCACTCCAGCAAAGCCCCCAGAGGAGACACTACAGACCAGCCTCTCAACTACACAGCCTCAGTAGAGGTCAATACACACACACACACACACACACACACACACAGAAGGATTTGCAAACCAATGTCAGGAGACATATCAGTGTAGTTTAATGTATCTGGGAATCAAAATTAGCACCTGCCAAGCGGCAATGGCATGTAGATTTTTGTTTTGGGGAGTGAATTATGGCAGCCATTTGTCGCATGACAGCCATGCCCTACTGGTTCTTGCTTTGGGCTTGTAACCGAAGGATTGCTGGTTCAATCTTCAAGCCTTGAGCAAGGCACCCCACTGCTCCCTGGGTACTGCTATAGCAGGCAGGCAACTTCTACGGGTTAGAGTGTACTTGGAGTGTTAAGGAACCTGGCTAGCATCCGATAACACGAATGCATGGTAACATAATATTAAAATCATGGTAACATAATAAAATCATGCCGTCAGCTACTATATGTGCGCAAACGAGAGCACAATAGTGTTTTATTTCCAACCTACTGGCTACAGAGTGACAAAATAATTTAAATAATTTAAAATAAACGTACCGTTATATTATTTCCCCTCGATAGATTAGGTACATGACCCACATGTTAATCAACTTCCTTACAAACATTAACTGCATATATGGGACAAGTGTTTAACAGCCATGTCCATTCTGAACTGCAAAACAAACAAAAAAAAGTCCCTCAACAACTGGAAAGGCAGGTAGGAGAAATTGTTCATCCTGAAAAGTTGGGAGAGGCAGGGGGGGCTTTCTAATAAGACAGGTAGAGACGAAGAGAATGGAAAACAATAAGCATTTCTTGACTTCCCAAATAGACTATTGCCAACTATTATCAACTTAAAACAGTGCAGATTCTATGTCAGCAATATGCACTCCTTGTTAGTTCATTGTGTTGTAGCTTGAATGTTATCCTCTTTTGTAAGTCGCTTTGGATAAAAGCGTCTGCTAAATGCCTAAATGTAAATGTAAATGCCTATGTTAAATTCAAAGCTACCACACACCAGAATGATGAACTGATTGTGTTGTTGAGAGCAAACATCGCTTTTTACTTGCCTGTTGTGAGTGTAAATGGGTGAATGTGGGGCCTGACTCTGTAAAGTGTGAGTGTGAATGGGTGAATGTGGGGCCTGACTCTGTACAGTGTGAATGTGAATGAGTGAATGTGGGGCCTGACATTGTAAAGTGTGAGTGTAAATGGGTGAATGTGGGGCCTGACTCTGTAAAGTGTGAGTGTGAATGGGTGAATGTGGGGCCTGACTCTGTAAAGTGTGAGTGTGAATGGGTGAATGTGGAGTCTGACTCTGTAAAGTGTGAATGCAAATGGGTGAATATGGGGCCTGACTCTGTAAAGTGTGAGTGTGAATGGGTGAATGTGGGGCCTGACTCTGTAAAGTGTGAGTGTGAATGGGTGAATGTGGGGCCTGACGCTGTAAAGTATGTGTGTAAATGGGTGAATGTGGGGCCCGATACTGTAAAGTGTGATTGTGAATGGGTGAATGTGGGGCCTGACGCTGTAAAGTATGTGTGTAAATGAGTGAATGTGGGGCCTGACGCTGTAAAGTGTGAGTGTGAATGGGTGAATGTGGGGCCTGACTTTGCGCACTCATGAGCACTATTTAAATGCAGTCCTTTCAGATTCAGATTTAGACAGAGCTCTGTAACTAAGAATCTGATAAACCTCCTGAACTCACCAGCTCCATCTGCTGTACAGAGGAAGACACTACGCCTTCATTCAGCTTCTCAGACCACAAACCTTGAACACACACAGACCACATGTCCAACATGTCCAGTCCCTAGTTAATATTAGGGATGTACTGAATCCTGATTTTGGGGGTTTGGACAAATACCAAATCCTAAACCTAATACTGAATCCTAGAACATTTATCCAGACATGATCAGGCTCAAAGCCCTAAATCCTCTCCCTCTTGTTTGCCTGCCCACTTTTGAAGATCCTACTGTCTATCCCTCCCCTTCTAGGATAAACTCCCTCCTGTTAATATAAAATCTCTTTTTTTCTGTTGGTCTTATTTGATGAACTATTTTAGCTCATGTGCGTGAAAAAGTATCTTAGAACTTTCGCTTGGACGGAGAACGGCTGGTTGCTTGCATTGCATGCGTCTGTTATGTATTCTACTACCATTGCCAACTCTGATTTAATTATCAAATTATAGTGTATGCCTACATTAAAGTGAGAAGTAAAACTTATCATGAGGTCATTGGTGGAGGATGTTTGAGATCTCTTTCATGGTCAAACTCTCACTTTCCTACTCACTTGCACATCACACATCATTCTGTGCAGGAAATGTGAAGTGGCCTGCGCTGAGATCAGTCTGTGCAGTCACGCTAGAGGGTTCAGTTCGGTTCATGCGCTGAGATCAGTCTGTGCAGTCACGCTAGAGGGTTCAGTTCGGTTCATGTGCTGAGGTTCAGCAGAAACCAAAGTCCAATATTCAGCTGAATCCAAAACTGAATCCTGGATTAAGTACATTTCTATTTAGCATACACCACTGCACTACCGCTCAAAGTTATGAAATCTTGTTTTCATTGGAAACACTTACAGACTTAGTGTAAATAAGAAAGATACATATTAACAAGAGTGCAACCCAAGGTAAAATCAGTTATTTATTTGAAATGATGGATGTGCTCTTCAAACTTTACTCACATTTAAAAAGCCACCTTTGCAGCCATTACAGCCTGACAGACATTTGAGCTGTCAATTTTCCAGGTAATCTGATGAAATTTCACCCCATGCTTTCAGGAACATCTTGCACAAAATAGATTTCCTTGATTGACTCTCCCTTCATAGCATTTAGTCAGGCTGTTCCCACAGAGGTTCCAGAATGTTCAGATACAAAAACAGTGCTGCCCACTCCATAAAGAGTTTCAATAGCTATCAGAATTCCATACGACTTTTTTCTTCAGATGGTGCTGGAAGGTGTGTCCTGGGACACGTGTTCTAGGATGAAATTGGCCAAATCAAGTGGTGTCCACAGGGTACTACTGTATGGTCTTGCAAAACCTTATAGATATTCTTTCTTCCTCAAGGCCTCCAACAAACCTGTTCCAATCCCCCATTCTACCACCCCCAAAACACCCCCTTCTCAATTGTTCTGCATCTCACAAATGAGATCTGCCTGTCAGTATCGATTTGCTGCAAAAGGTGCCTTTTAAATGAAAAATTTAAAGTTTAAAGAACACAGTGATCATTTAAATGAAATCATTAATTCTATCCTAAATATTTTACACATTCACATGAGGCCAGTGCACACACTTGTGTCATGTCAAACTGACATAGAGCCCACCGCCATACAACTGATTTTACAGGTTTATCGTAAGGTTGGACACTTCCAGATTTCACAGGTTTGATACAAGCTTGCAAGCCTCCAGATTTAGGTTGCACACCTCCAGGTTTTTGTAACTGACACCAACACCAACATGTTCTCCTGCTTCTGATCTTCAGTAAGAAACAATGCAAGACATTTTTACATTTTTAATGACCAAAGCACATTGAGTCAAGTAACTTTGCCTTCCAAATTAGTCCCCTGCTAGAATTAGAGATGCAGGTCATGGAGGTCTTGAATATTTCATTTTTAAGGTGTCCAGGTCAGGCTTCTACAGTCACAGCAGACCAACACTTCATTTCCCTTTCATCAGTTTCAGTCTCACACACACACACACACTCACGCAGACACACACACACACACACACACACACACAAACACACGCATGCACACACACGCGCAAACACAAACCCACGCATGCACACAAACCCACACACGCACGCACACACACACACACACACACGCACACACACACGTGCGCGCACACACACACACACAAACGTGCGCACACACAAACCCACACACACAATATTATAGTTCATAAAATATTTATCCATATTTTTTTCTCTCTTTGACACCACAAAACAGTCACTTCTGTGTCAGAGAGAACTACTGTCCACACACAACTTTGGCCTTAAAAAGCAGAAACACAACTTTAAAAAGCTTAAATGATTAAAAGACCATACTGTACTTTGCTAAATGTTAAATGAGAACTCTGTTGTAAATCAATATATATTCCTGTTGTTTGACACTGCTGAGAGTATGGTTTGGGTAGGTATGAGAATGAGTGAAATTTGGAGCAATGTAGACCGCATTTGCTAACGCTAACTGATTGTTTCAGATTTGTTTTCATGTGCCCCAATCAATTAGCATTACCTGCTGGAAGTGACACCTCTTGAGTAACATTTCAACACAAAGTGGTGTTAAAACTCAATACATTGTGCATGTATATTCCTCCCTAAGAAACATTTCACCTCAAAGGTATTGTCATTACTCACAGTATTGTCACTACTCATAGTATTGTCATTAGTCACAGTATTGTCACTACTCACAGTATTGTCATTAGTCACAGTATTGTCATTAGTCACAGTATTGTCATTACTCATAGTATTGTCACTACTCACAGTATTGTCATTAGTCACAGTATTGCCATTACTTACAGTATTGTTACTACTCACAGTATTGTAATTAGTCACAGTATTGTCATTAGTCACAGTATTGTCATTAGTCACAGTATTGTCATTACTCATAGTATTGTCACTACTCACAGTATTGTCATTAGTCACAGTATTGCCATTACTTACAGTATTGTTACTACTCACAGTATTGTCATTAGTCACAGTATTGTCATTAGTCACAGTATTGTTACTACTCACAGTATTGTCACTACTCACAGTATTGTCACTACTCACAGTATTGTTACTACTCACAGTATTGTCATTACTCACAGTATTGTCATTAGTCACAGTATTGTCATTACTCATAGTATTGTTACTACTCACAGTATTGTCATTACTCACAGTATTGTCATTAGTCACAATACTGTCCATGTGAATTCCTCTCTATCCCTCTCTATTCCCTTTTGTGCCACATCTCTATTTTTCTACCCATCCACTTCTCTATCTCTCGCTCCATCCATCTCTCCACTCCTCATCTCTCTGTTCTCCTCCATTTATTTATCTATCTATTTATTTATCTATCTATCTATTTATCTATCTATCCATCCCTTCTCTTCTCCACCCCTTTCATCGGTATCTTACCTTCCCCTCTGCAGCACTGATGGAGGAGAAGACGTACTCCAGCTGGACGATGAGGGCAAAGGCTGGATGGGCCACAATGTGAATCTCCACTGGTCCCTTCAACACCATCACAGTGGAGGATGAGCTGGGAGAAGG
Organism: Tenualosa ilisha; assembly: GCA_015244755.2. NCBI lineage: Eukaryota > Metazoa > Chordata > Actinopteri > Clupeiformes > Clupeidae > Tenualosa > Tenualosa ilisha. The sequence continues at coordinate 117,888 of PYXC01002467.1, read as the reverse complement.
GAAAGAGGAGGAAACAGGGGAGACATGAAACTGACCAATCATTGACCACTTTATTACTCTTGCCGAGTCTGACAAACCTTTAGCAAGTTTGACCTGGGCTCACTAGACCTCTCTCTACCTGTTTTAGAGACCCAAGGATGCGGTTTCAAAGAGCTCCGCCATCTCATGGAGGGGTGCAGAAAGTGATACATTTGATAGGCTTACATGCAATGTAGCACTGACGAAACTGACGAAGCCTTTCATGGGGGTTGACCAACATGCCTTTTAAAGGGCAGACACTGATATCGATATCTAATGACTCAGGATGGTCAATCACTGATATTTGGCCAATATTTTAAGCCTAATACTAATTCACACAGCTGTTAGGATGGCAGCTGACAAACTAAATGTTTGCAAATACCCTCCAGGAAGAGCAACAGGGCACCATTGAGTTGCCTGCTCTGTCTCAAACCCCAAAGTTTGTAAAGTCTGCTATTTGATGTCACATGTACGCTTTGTTCAGATTCGCCTATGTTTTAGTGGCTATTTCTAAGTTCAAGAATTTCATATGAAGGAGGGCACAACCATGCCTCATGTTAATGATAGCTCCTTGGCCATGAAAAAACTCTCCTAATTCATCAAGGCACGGCAAAAATGTTTTTCCATTTTGTCTCCTTTAATGCTATAATGATGACTAGATGTCATAGAATTTGATACAGACTTGAGCCAGTAGAGCTATAGAGCTATTTTTCCCTCGAAGTATCTAATATATTTTTGTATATTTCCAAGTAATTTGTCCCCACCCCTGAAAAAATGTGTGAAGTGTTCTCACTTTCGATTTGTTCACAGCTTCACACTTGGCTGGGTGCAAGTCATTTGAGCGCAACCCAACTTCTCCTGAGCGCCACATTCAGTGAAAGCTGTTGTCACCCTGACAGTGTTCCTGCTGAGCACAGATGTCAAGAATTAGCACCAATTAAAAGCTCCACACAGTCCAGCATAGACAGGACTGCCAGTGCTCTGTGCTGGCACATGAAGAAAAGGGTTTCAAATAACTGAGAAGTAATTGTGGAGTCACTCAGAGTCTGCATTCAATCTGTGATTCCTAAGCTCAGACTCAACAGAAACTCCATCCTACTTTTACATTACAGAGGACCTTAATGAAATGCAAGTCTCTTTGTTTCTTTGACTTATTGGGGGTGATTGTGGAGAGGCAGATGCAGGTTATAGTGATCATTCTACAAACGCGCCACTCAATGACAGGTCTGTGACCTGAAGAGCAGCTTCAGTGGTGGCTAAATCCCCCTGCCCCGACACATAAACAACCTTATCTACTTGCACTTACCAGGCTACAACTTCTCACCTTTGTCACTATGACAAACTGATGAGACGCTTATTTCAATTTTCATTTTCTCTTCTGTGTGTGTGTGTGTGTCTATGTATGTGTGTGTGGATAGTATAGTTCAATTTCACTCAGAATGAATGGCCTCCACTAAGATATGCTACTAAATGTTTTAGTGCTTGATGAGTCTGGCCTGTGCTTCTCGAAAGGACTGTAGAAGGATCGTTAAAATGGCAATATCTTCTCAAAATGTCTTTCAATGCATAATGATAATGGCCACCAACTAGCCTCTAATCCCAGCCAATTAATTTTTTTTACTGTTTTTTGCGGATCAGAATTCAAGCTGTAGAGCTATTATATCTCCCGCCTTGGATGATCCGTCCAGCTCTGTCACATGCCACACAGTCTTTAGCAACTTTGAGCCTACGTCCCTCTCTCCCCTTTTGGAAACATTCGGCAGCTGAAACCTGCAACTGGGCCTACAGACATCATCCCCGCTCATCTCATTAAAGACACTATTGATGCCACTGGAGCCAGTATTTTAGCCATCATAAACAGTAGTCTAACATTAGGCATTGTGCCAAGGCATTTTAAGCATGCTATTGTCTAGCCTTTAATTAAGAAGCCTAATCTGGACACTGGTCTACTCTAATTATAGGCCTATATTCAAGCACCCATTTTTGTCTGCTGGAGAGATAGTATTAAACAGCTCCAGTCTTATTTAGACACAAATAACCATTTCAATCCGGTTTCAAAATTCATCATAGTTCCAGCACTGTGAAAGTACACACTGTGTGCGTAGAGTCAGCACTCTACACTAAAAGTTTTTCAATGCCATGCTTCAAATCACTGATAGTGGAGACTGTGTGATCCTGGTTCTTTCTTGACCTTACAGTGGCATCTTGAGTGGTTCAAGTCTTATCTTCCTGACAGAAGTTTTTGCGTTAGCACTGGAGAACATACCTCCTCTTCCCCTATGGGGTCCCCAAGGGGTGGATTCCTGGCCCCTGTTTTCCCTTTACCTTCTGCCATTGGGTTACATTCTAAGAAAACATAACATCCCTTTCTACTGCTATGCAGACAATACCCACATTTACATGCCACTGAAGCTCACAGACTCCCAATCAGTTTTAAAGCTCTTAGACTGTCTTGAGGACATTAAATCTTGGATGGAATTAAAATGGAGGTTTTACTCTGCAAACCTAGTAAGGCCTGTAAAAATAGTCTGGACCTTGGCCCTGCGTCCTTTTGTTAAAGACTCGGTTCTAGAGTTTCTTCATTGGCTCCCTGTGCACTTTAGGATAAATTTTAAATTTCTGTTATTTGTTTTTAAAAAACTGACTCCACCCTACAAAGCAGATGTCTTACATCTGCATACACCCATGAGATCACTGAACTGACCAACTACTGTTAACTATCCCTCCCTCAAGGTTAAGGATTAGAGGGGATTGTGCCTTTGCAGTCATTGGTCCTAAACACTGGAATGAATTCCCATTACATGTAAGGCTTGCCCTTTTTGTGCCTATTTTCAAATCCCACCTGAAAACACATATTTTCTCCCTGGCATTTGACTCTGTATGAGTGTTGTTGTGATATGCTGTTCTGTGTCCCTGTCTGTGTCCTTGATTTGCTTTTAGGCCATATGTATGACTTTTTACTTAGATGGACAGTACAGCACTTTGGTCAACTGTAGTTGTTTTTAAAGAACTTTATAATAAACCTGAACTTGAACTTGGGTATCACCATTATTAGCCTCAGGAAAATCCAGGCTTGAATAAAACAACTGCGATATCAATTTCTGTGCATATTCTTTGGTGATAATTAATTATGATTAAGGATTCTATGTATATTCTTTGGTGATGGTTTACTACATAGATTCCCCAATAGAAACAAGCTACATCGAGGCAACTCTGAAATTCCCATCAGTTGACTATTTGAACAGGTGATCCTGTTTTCATTGTCAAGTCAGGGAGGTGGGAAGAGCCAGGCTGTCTTATTATGAGACCCCATTTACGTTTCACTGAAGGCACTTTTGTGGCAGGCCAACCCTCCACTCCCCTTCTCCTGAGGACCTGATAAGCGCACTGGCTCATCTCAGCCTGGCATAGGCTTGTGTGTTAGTAGAAAAAGAGATGATCAGGGAGATGGAGATGGTGGTGGTTCAAGGCTGGGTCGTGCAACTGCTGTTTGACTCTGCATCTGGTTAGATAAGCAACTGAAATAAGCGTTTCAGGGGTCGGTGTGACATAGGGGTGTGGTGTGCATTGGTTAGTGGCTTGTGCTGCATGACAAGAAGCCAGAGATGGAAGGGTTGGCAAGAAGGAAGAGATGGAAGGGTTGACAAGAAGGAAGAGATGAAAGGGCTGGCTGGTGGTTTTAGATAAGGGGGAAATTAAAAGGATGCTGGCCAAAACATTTGTAGCTTCAGGTCTATAATCGCCCTCATAAGATAAGAAGTAAACATCTAGCCTACAGACTGCTTCACCAGTAAGAAACCTCGACAAAAAGAAAACTTTGAGTGTTTTTTTATACTATGCAACAAGGGATCTGTGCAATGTTTCTGGATGGATGGATGGATGGATGGATGGTCTCTAATTTTCGATTTATCTTAAAGGACAGGTTCATTTTTTACATCTAAAGCCTTGTTTTCTGATTGTTCATGATGAAATACAAAGGTTAAGATTACAATTTTGACAAATGCCTCTTCCAAGAATTTTCAGTTGTTGCGGTAGCACCACCCAGAATGGCTGCATAGGTTCACAGCTGCAGTCTTTCCTAAAACACATGAACTCTTTGCAACCATCTGTGAACTACGTGTACACAAATGTGGTGCAGGTTACTATCCAGAAAGAATGAAAAATCATAATATGCATTTTTCTTTGAGAAGTCGGCTCACGTTGATTTGGTATCTGTTGCGGTGGTTTCTCTAACCATCTAATCAAGCAGATATCGTTTTCTCTTACTGGAATACAACCTCAATTTTGTATTGAAAGATGGACCACTCACACATAAGGCAATATTTGTTGGTGTTGGAAATCGCTTTTCCAAAACTAGTCAGGTTTAGCATGTAGCCTTAGGTCTGATGTTGTGGAATGACCTACTACAGTTAATCCATATGGTCAAAACGCATCACTTAGCTGTTTGGGAATTTGTGAACTCTGAACGCACCAATTAGGCATTTGTGAAGTGGCTTGTTAGTTTTAAAGTGAAAGCTGAACCTTACCTTAATGTAACATTCTTGAAGAAATCCCAATGATAAACGAACTTCTGATATGATAACTTAATCGCTGCGATGGACAGGGACATGGGGGTGAGGTCGGTGTTATGACACTATCTTCAGAGGGTGCAGAGCTGGGTCATGTGCATTCAGAGGGGACTAATAAAGCTAACATCTATCGCTTCTAACAGCGCTAGAGAAGTGCCCATGTGGTGGGGAGCAGTTGGCTTATTAGGGTCAGGGATGGGCATGAGGTGGGGAGCAGTTGGCTCACTGGGGTCACATACCTGAGATTCCCCCCTCCGGTACGCCTGAAGCTGCCGTTAGGTCCACTGGGTCTCCCTGACGACTCAAGCTGCAGGACCAGCACCTGGGGCTCCTCGACGAAGGTCCAGCCATTGTGAACGCCCACGTGAAGCCTCCTCTCCTGCACCACCAGGGCTGGGCCCTCCTGCGTCCGCTGCTGCTGGCAGGACAGATGGAGAGGAAGAGGATATGAAGAGGATTTATTAAACCTGTATTCAACATTCTATATTCAATAGACACAACATTATCGGGAGGACGATGACTATGAAGTGGATTTATTAAACCTGTATTCAGTGGGTAAAACATTATTGTGAGGACGCATCAGATCTGTTTTCATGAACATTTGCGATAATTTTTAAATTGTCCATAAACATTAAGCGTGACTACAGTGTAAAGACGCATATAGGTCTACATTGACTGTATCCTCACAGTCATGAGTGAGTGACAGTCATGGGCATAATTTAGTTCTGATGCTCCATGGGTCAGTCCTTTTTGTGGCTGTGTGTCAGGCACAGACAAGACAGGAACAAACTCTTAAACAAAGGAGGTTTATTATAAACAGAAAAACTAAACACAACGAAAGTCCACGTCCGCTAAAAATAGTGGAGAAAACGGAATTAACTATAACGCTCAGAAGATTCAGGAGTAAACTAACACACAGAAGATCTGATAAACGAACTAAAACACTGACATGAACAAACGGAGTGACACAGGGATTAACTATACCAACTGGGGAGTCCAGACTCACGGGGCGTACGGCTCAGGTGTTTGTGGGGGACAGAGAAAGGCACGACAGACACGGAGTAAGTCCAGGGAAGTAATGACGAGGCCAGACATCAGGGGATCCAGGGAAGACGCTTAAATGGAGTGGAGACCAGGTGACACTAATCAGTACTCAGGTGAATGTGATCGTGCACGAGGAAGTGAATGCGAACGGGTGAGTCTGTGAGGTAGAGTGAGGGGGCGTGGTCGTGGCCAGATCTGATGCAGACCTGAAACTGTGCAAGTCTGTGGCCCAAGTGAAACAACAATAGGACCTACATTCAATATAATAATCAAATTTTAGACTACATCAGATGCAGTAAAGACGAGCATGTGAGTGTGTAGGCCTAGTGAAGTCTGGATAAATCTGTCATTGCACGCCAATGTGACATATCCCTGAATATTATGGCATATTTTTGTTTTGTTTTGTTTTGTTGACTATTTCTCTCTGAATTTGGACACTCCACTGTGTTCTCGGTTGTTGATTAGTTAAGAAGCCATTACAATTATGGATTACAAAGGAGAAATTATAAATATTTGTCTGATTCATTGTGTCTACAAGGTTTGCTACAGTAAAATTCACTGTAGTTATGGCTTTAGTATTTTGAGCTTCCCACCCTGAGCTTGACGTCAGAGAAATATGGCTGGCGTTTGAATATGGTAAATGTCACTATTAGTGTTAACCATAATCCTGTCAGTGGGAGCAATATCAGTCTAGGTTAACCATAATCCTGTCAATAGAAGCAATGTCTCTCTTGGTTAGCCATAATCCTAGTGTTAACCTTAATCCTGTAAGTGGGATCAATGTCACCCTGGTTTAACCGCAATCCTGTTAGTGGGATGAATGTCACTCTGGGTTAACCATAATGCTGTCAGTGGGAGCAATGTGCATTTGACTGTCTGGTCTAATACTGAGGTTTTTCAGATGACGTGTGTGACGTCCATTATTTATCCCTTGGTAGGCAAAATGTCAGGGTGGTCAATAGAAGCCTATGTTATCAAACAAGATGGTCAAGAGAAGCCTATGTTATTAACCATTGTTTCTACAGTTAATATCATCAATAGAACTTTATGTTATCAACAGTTGTTTCTATAGTTTATATCATTATCATTTCATCACTGCCAACATGTCAAACCTTTATAAAAGTGAAAATTATGAAAGGATCTCACATATTGTAGCATTCAGTAAGCTGTTACAATATTACTTCGGTATTTAATGGGCAGACTGAGTGATTATTGATTGCAGCCAGAACAGTAGGCTGGACGTACAAATAACCCTGAGATCATGAGATCATGAGATATAATTTTTCCCAAATAAACTTAAATAAATATAGTTTTTTATTATTATTATTATTACTATTATTTTTTCCTTATAAACAGTTTAAATTATCCATGTAGGATCGCTGCATTTATTCTATTTCATTTTTGGGGAAACACTGCATAAAGTTGGTGTTCAACAGGCAATCTTGTGTTATGTGTATGTGTAGTAATAAGTTACGTTAGTAGCGTAGTAAATGTTCATTTATATCACCTTCGCAACTTGCCCTCGTTCAAAACGAAAATAACTACCTTAAAGTTCATCACTGACATCTGCTGCAGTATACAAAATGTCTATGGGACCATGTTATAATTTGAAAGAAACCATTTGCAAAGTTGTCATATGGTTTGTCAATCACGTTCATGGCTAATGCTAACATTAGCTGTTAAGCAAATCATTTTCCCCTCTACAGTAGCACACCACCAGCTTGACATGGGCGGTTAATATCCACCTAGTTAGTTTTCGTTTATTTAAAAAATGCAACCACAGAGAGTCCATATAGATTAATGGGGCACGGTGAAGCTTATATTAGCTCAAAATTCCTCTTCATGCTCTAATGACTATGCTAGCCAGGGCCTCTGGCCTCGTCGAGTTCAAGACAAATTAGAATAAATCTCACAGGTCACACTCTACATATGCTTGTGTGAGTTTGTTTGGAAGTTAGTGTAGTAATCATAGTCATTCACCCTAGCATTTTATGATCTCTTTCCTTTCATCTCTCTCATCCCTCTATTTTCCTCAGTATTCTCTCCATCCCTCTTTCCTCTAATCTCCTCTGCACTCTCTCTAGTTCTCTTTCTGTCTGTCTCCTCTGCACTTTTTCCATCACTCTGTCTGTTTTCTCTACCAATGTTTTCCCTGCACTGTCTCCATCACTCTTTTCTCCTGTCTTCTCTACACTCTCTGTATATCTCTATATCTCTGCACTTTGTCCATCTCTCAATCCTCACCCTATCTTATCTCAGCACTCTCTATCCCTCCTTCCTCCCTCTTTTCTCAGCACTCTGTCTATCCCTCTTTTCTTAGCGCTTTCTCTATCTTGTTCTTATGATTCCGCTCTGCATACTCCCACACACAGCACTGCTCCATTATCATATCAATGGTGTTTGAAGGTTTTGTTTGTGTGTGTGTGTGTGTGTGTGTGTCTGTGTGTGTGCATGAGAAATATAGAGTGTGTGCATGTGTGAGAGAGAGAGAGTGTTTGTGCATGTGTGTGAGAGAGAGAGAGTATGCATGTTTATGTGTGTGCATGCGTGCCTGTAAGTGGTGTTTGAGAGTGTGTGTGTGTATGCACACATGCGTTTGTGTGTGTGTGTGTGTGTGCGCATGTGTGTATATGTAAGTGTAGCTTGTGTGTGTATGTGCATGCATGTGTGAGAGAGAGTGTGCATGTGTGTGTGTGTATCTGTAAGTGTATGTGTGTGTAGACTGGGAGGCCTTCAGTGCACATAAACCAGCTGCACATGGCTGTGCTCTGCTGGAGGGGCTCCTGCTGAACTGCTGTAGGGGTCAGGGTTGCTGGCCTATCCAGACAAAGAGAGAGAGAGAGATGCTCTACTCAACCACACACACACACACACACACACACACACACACACACACACACACACACACACACAGGCAGACAATCCCACACAAAGGGTGTGCAATCTATGTGGGTTACTAAACCAGGCAATAGGTGGGAAGGATTTTTTTTTGCATCATGCAATCATCATGCATTTAATATTAGGCCTTGAGGATTCCTCAGAGCCTGTTCTACGTCTCATCCCATGTACATGCCTACTAAAAGGTTAACTACCTAAAAGACATGCAAAAGTTTGAAAACACTGCCCTGAGCGTTTGGCCTACTGGGGGAACCTGTCTTTTGGTAATATTCAGCAATGTGCCTGCCCTGACCATACTGAACGGTGGACAATCTGTGCTTCATATGATCATATCGGAATCAAGGTTTTGCTGATGATAACATAATTGGAAGATTATTTCATTTGAAACAGGCAACTGCAGAATTGCTTTCACTAGTTACAGCACATGATTTGGAGTGTTTTCCACAACAATCCACGTTGGCAGGCTTAAAAAAATGGGAATGCTGGAGAATATCCATGGATTTTAGGAAATCCCTAAATAGTGAAATTGAGCATCATCATGAAATCACACTCGTTTATTGAGGTTTTTCAGATGAGGTGTTGAGCCAATGTGACATTTATCCATCAGGAGGCAAAATGTCGAGCTGGTCAACAGAGAATTGTGTTACACACAGTTGTACATTATGAAAGGCTCTCACATATTGTAGCAGTCAGTAAGCTGTCACAATATTACTTCACTATTTAATGGGCAGACTGAGTGATTATTGCTTGCAGCCAGAATGGTAGGCTGGATGTACAAATTACCCTGAGATCTTTGAGATCATAAGATATAATTTTTCCCAAATAAACTTAAAAAAATAAAGTTTATTATTAATTATCCATGTAGGATCGCTGTATTTATTCTATTTCATTTTTGGGGAAACATTTGCATAATGTTGGTGTTCACCAAGTAGACTTGAGTTGTGTGTATATGCAGCGATAAGTTGCGTTGAGCAAATGCTCATTTACATCACCTATGAAACTTGCTATGCAATCTATTCAAAATTAGTATAACAACTACCTTAAGGTTCATCTCTGACATGTGCTGTAATGTTTAAGTTCCATATTTTAATTTGTAAAAAAGGTTAACAACCGTTTGCAAAGTTGTCATATGGTTAACTTAGCCTAGTTTTTCAAGTTTGCAGCTAACACTAACATTAGCGGTCAAACATCTTTTTAATCACTACAGTGTGATACAAGCACACCATCAGCTTGACACAGGCTGCTAATATCCACCTTGTTTGTTGTTTCTTCGCCATAACAACCATAAAGAGTCCATATAAAGCCTACCTGTGAGTATTATGATGTAGGTAGCTGAATGAGGCGATGACCACATGGCTAAAAGTTTACAGCCCATTTGCTTGCCATACCCATTTACAGAGAATAGTACAAACCTCAGGTAGCCTACATACACATATTCACACACACACACACACACACACACACACAGAAAGGAATGAAGACAGGTGTCTCCTTGTGCTGATGCAACCGCTTCAGTGATACACTCATAGCCAACTTCAAGCAGAGCTACAGTCTCACATCCTAGCCCATAACTCCACACACACACACAGTATATAATACACACACATACTACAAACACACACCTTTTACACACAGACAAACACACACACACGGGTATTACACATTTTACTTCTTTATGTGTCCACAATGCAGAATATATATGCACAAGGACACACATTTAACAGCTGCTACAGAATATATTTAACAGCTGCTACAGTTGCTTAGAATCAGTTGTATAACTCTGGCAATTGTTCATCAGATGTTATGGATACACACACCACCTTCTTTTCCAAATATGGCAATGTCCAATTATCGATGATATTCAACAATACTGAACTAGTTGTTTTGCTTTTAATTTTGAAAAGCCAACTATCTTGAGCCCTCTAGTAACCAACCTATGCACGTGACCCAGACTGTTGTAACCAAGATCAATGATTGTAGCGCAAGAGGTTGATATTTCACCAGCTTTCTTAAGTAGGCTTCCTCCAAGAAAGGATCACAACAAGAAGGAAATACAAACAAATCACGATGCAAAGCAGACATCTGGGGTTTGAGAACATGGTTTGTATACACTGTTACTGTGGGTGAAAATATAAATGGTAATGGGAGCAAATGTCCACAATCCTATCATGCCTTCGTATATATATATGGGTCTTTATAGAATCCTACCAAGCCTGCGTATATATATATGTGGGACTTTATAGAATCCTACCAAGCTTGCGTATATATATGGGACTTTATAGAAGCCAAAAAACGCTACAAAACCCATGATCCTGTGGATCAATGGTAAGTTGCAGACCAGGACAAATAAGCCCACTGATTAATCGCAACATGAACTATGTGCCCTGCTGAATAGCATTACGCTGTCTGAACACTCCTTTTTCCCTAATGACAGCAAACGTGATGATGCACTTTTCTAAGGAATTTCATCATCTGTTTTGTCTTGCCTTAAATTTTCTTGCCAGTGTCAAGTGCACTAGCCTCTGGAAGCTGGCCATCGGAATGCTGCTGCAGACATTTCCATAAAAGGTCCCACGGAAAGTTAACTAGGAAGCATGACAGTAAACCATTTTCTTGTCGTAAATCGAGTACAACCAATGAGGTTGAAGTTTCATTTTTTATAAATCCCCCTGTAAACTTTCACAATTAGTTGTTAATGCAGAGGAAACATCCATATTTGGACTAGATAGCACTGTACAGGAATATGAGTGCTTTGCAACAATACCACGGATAACATGTCAGAGACCTGACCCGACTTCTGGTGAATATCTGGGAAAAATTTACAGCCGCAAGTTGGCAAAGTGCAATAAAATAGACACAAAAAAGAAAATGTAATTTGTACATTTTCTTTGTAACAGTGTGAAAGAATCCATGTTAACACAGAGAGCACTGTGTTCAGACAACTGACAACCATAAAGCAACACAAAGGCACACTATGAGTCACCAGAGTCATAGCTTTAAACCAACACCAAGGAACACATGCACAGGTGCACGCACACACACGCACAAGCACACGCACACGTGCACGCACACACACGCAAAGGTTTGTGTGAGATATGACTCACTGTGTTGTGGCAGTCAGCTGTTAGCATCTGCAGCAGGTCTTGCTCAAAGCGCTCAAGAGAAGGGGACAGAAACAGCACCAGCCTGTCCAACGAGCAGGATACACTCTTCTGCACCCGAGGCTTGCACAACCAATCTGAGGACACAAACACACTGTCGCTGACACACACACACACACACAGCATAATACAGTACATTTAACATTCACATTCACAACACCAACATCCCCCTTCCCCAACAAAGTGCGCACACACACACACAGCGCAATACAGGGAAATTAACATTCACACGCACACCACCCATACACCTCTTACCCAACACACACACACACACACACATACACACACGCAGACACATAAATACACACAAAAATACACATACACAAATACAGAAACACACACACACACAAAAATACACACACACAAATACACACACAAGTGCACACGCACACACACACATGCTCCTTTAAGGACACTTTTACAGAGCTGCACTCCAATACTGGCTTTGATGATGTGACATTGATCCCTATAGAGCATTAGTTCAATAAAAGAGAAAAAGAAATATACAGGAGAAGCCAAAGCAAAGCAAATAAATGGTCATTAGTCCATCTGGGATCAGGATCCATTCCCAAGTAGTCTACGAGCCCAGACATGGTTAGTCAGTTCGTGTCCAGTGCCTTCCAGGGACCGTGGCAGGACGGAGGAGTAACAATTACATATGGGATGAGCTATCATCATCAGCCAAGGTGGTTATGGAGATGGCATCACTTGGCCCATCCCTGTGAGTAGGTATAGTCCACATCGGTGACTACCACACAGCCAAAACCATTGGTAGGCGGGGCCGCCTTCCTCTGAACCTGGCCATTGGAAAAGTAGCCCTCTGCAGAAACATGACCTCACTCGAACCGTGGCTTGAACACATCACCCTAAAGCCCTAATCGAAAGCTGCAAAAAGCTCCGCTTTACTGTAATATAGATATTTGGGGGTTTAGCTTTGGAAGTAACCTCCTCTGCAATCCAATATTTAACAAGAAATCAGACAAGATGCTGAATAAAAGATTTAAATAAATCTCAAATCTCCAAACAAGGCTCTAGACTGCATCCCTTTAAGATGGGGATATCACCAACTTGGCAAGCATTTATAATTCAGTGTCTTCATTTATTTTTTAGCACTTGCACTGTAGTCTGTAGCCTATACTATCAATACAACAACAATGACACACCATGCAGAACTCAGCCTGCTGTGACACTGAACTGGTTAAGACCAACTGCTTCAATCACACACACACACACACACACACACACATTTCTCTGTCTCGCACACATACCCACACAAAGACATCACCCTATCTCCTTCTGTCTGTCTCTTTCACAACACACACACAGAGACACATACACACACGCACACACACACAAACACAAACACACATTACTTCATGACTTGAAATAAGTTATAATAACACATTCCACAATGTAGTGGAAATCAGGGACACAGAGAGAGAGAGAGTCTGTGTGTGCGTGTGTGTGTGTTGAGGAGAAAGCACAGAGAGAGAGTGAGTGTCTGTGTGTGTTGAGGAGAGTGCGCAGAGAGAGAGAGAGTGTCTGTGTGTGTGTGTTGAGGAGAGAGTCCAGAGAGACAGAGAGAGTGTCTGAGTGTGTTGAGGAGAGAGCGCAGAGAGAGAGAGAGAGTGTCGGTGTGTGCGTGTGAGTGTGTTGAGGAGAGAGTGCAGAGAGAGAGAGAGTGTCGGTGTGTGCGTGTGTGTGTGTTGAGGAAAGAGTGCAAAGAGAGAGAGAGTGTCTGTGTGTGCGTATGTTTGTGTGTGTTGAGGAGAGAGCGCAAATACAGAGTGTCTGTGTCCGTGTGTGTGACTTCATTGGATTTGACTTCTGCCTTTTACGCCCACTGAGCTGGGTTTTCCAACATCTTCATAGGCAGTAAAGAAATCAGGCAGCTTCAAATCAAGTGCTTCAATAATAACACTCTGTGAATCAATAATACTAACGCTACCTACCGAAGTAGGTTACAAAATGTGACTGATATCATAAGAAAGACTTTTTAAAAAGATAAACTTTGTTGATAGAAATTTAATGAATTATTGAGGCAATGAATATGCCTCGAGCATTCTTGCAATCAAATTATTCTAATTAATCGAAAAATCGTTTCAGCTCTACTTTCATGCGCGTGGGTGAATTTATTGGACCACAAAAGGTAAGGTAGTTATGGTATTAGCCCTTACAGACCATCATTATCACCAAGTACTTGTAAGCTAGTTTGCAGTCATGAAGGGAGCATGGCACTATCTACATCTACAGCTAACATCTTACAACTAAGTTGTCATATTAAGTTAGGGACTGCTTGTTTGAAACATAGCATGATTGTGGTGATAAAACGAAATTAGTCTCTACCGTAGCAGTAGTAGTAGTAGTAGCTTTTATTGTCAATTTCTTCACATGTACAAGACATACAAAGGAGTCGAAATGCGTTCCTCACTCCCCCTGTGGTGGGGAGAGCAAGAGGTCGCTGCGTCTGGGACGCGCCACCAATGTTCCAAATTGGGGGGGATGAAAGGCACAATACAGCATAACATGAGGAGAGAGGAGGAGAAAAAAAAGGCACCACCAGACCAGTGTAGGGGGGCAAAAAAACACCTCAGCACACACAAGCACATATAACGTAAGCGGCGAAGGCGTGGGGTGGTGGGTGGGGGTGGTGATTGCGTGTCAGTAGAAGTGTATAAGTTTGTGTGTGTAACGGCCAGAAAGTGTTGCTTCTTATGGCCTCCAATCTGTTAGCCTCAGTTTGCAGGGTGACATAGCGATAACACAGCCAGTAGCCATGGAGACAACCTTGATCAGAACCCAGGCAGAGACAACAATCCGCCGGTGTCTTGGAGATGGGAGTAGGGAAATGAAAGTGTCTCCCCGCCTTGTTCTCCAGGGGAGTTGTACCATGAAGTACCCATGCAGGGTTGACTTTGGGGCGACATAGGAGCAATCGGGAGATAGGCGCATAGGGCAGATAGGTCATAGGTCAATATGGCTTGCAGGTCCGCTGGACTCAACAACAAAGCATCCCCGCTGAGTGCACCTAACCCTAACTCTAGCCCCTGTTCAGTTGCATTGAATTACGGCATGACTCTCTGTCGCACCAGGTTTAGGCAGGTTAAGTCTCTGCCTATCCGTTTTATTAGACGGCTCTAATTGCACTAGTAGATTGAACGGATTTACGTTACAGTTGTGCAAATATAGTCATTTCACTGTTCTTCAGCAGCAGCCTCTTAGTAACACACCCCTCTGCTATTCAGATGGTAAGCACTACGGCAATCAATGGCATCACTGGCTCTTTGTGTAACCCCAAAGCCTCAGCAGGCCCCATGGCATGCTTGGCTTGTTTGCATACACTGGTAAACTTTGAGGAAAGATAGGCTAATGGAAAATGTCACCTGCTGAAGAATCGCTGCTGATTCAGGAACAATTTGCTTTGGAGAGTAAGTCAGATGACACAAGGTCTGATTAGTAAGTAGCCTAATATCTGTTTACCTGCTGTTTTTGTCATGCTTTTTTGGTTAGCTTACATGGAAAATGTAGCTATAACTAGCAGACTGAAACAAGCTATTTCTGTCAAATTCTGAAGACATTTTTAAATTGTCAAACTACACTTCAGTAGAAGTAGAAATGTATTTTCAGGGTCAGATGATCATATGGCTAAAATCCATGTCAAGTTGTGCTCAGAGTTGTGTTTACAATAGGCTAATCAGCCACCTAAGTCAACATGCCATGCATAGTCAGTTTGTTGCTAAAGTTGTCTTACTTTATTATGGTTCATGCATAAGATTGTAAAATGCTGGCACATAGGCTACAGATAAAGTGAACACAAATTAACTGCATCAAACTACTCAGTTAGACGATTAGTATGCATGTCTTTGTATGCTGGTATGTGTCATTATGTCTCGTCATGATGTGTCTTGTAGTGGTGCATTCAATGTTTAAAAAAGAGCAATTCTAAATATTTTCTATCCCACTTGCATCAGCTAGAAAGAGAGCACAGCTTCAGGCCAAACAGCATCAACTTTCATGGAAAACAGAAATTGATGCAAATATCACTCCACTACCACTGGGGTTTCTTCCTGCAGGGGAGCCTGGTGTGCAACTGAGGGCAGAGGACAACCACATGATGCTGGCAAAACATCTGTCCTGATGTTATTAGACATCAGTGCAGCTTTCAACACGACACCCTCAGTATTTTACTGCATTAATTAGAACACTGGGTTGGTCTCTCTGGTCTAGTTATCGGCTGGCTAAGATCCTACATACAAGATAGGAGTTTCTATGTGTCTATCAGCAACTGTACTTCGACTAAGATGTCATTAACCCATGGTGTCCTCAAGGATCCATTCTTGGGCCCCTATTATTTAATCTGTACACACTCCCACTTGGACAAATGATCAAAAACCATATAATCTGTTATCATAGCCATGCCAACAACACCCAGGTCTATTTAGCACTGTCACCTAATGATTTTGCCCCCCTGGAATCTTTCAGTGTCTTGGCCAATTTAATGACTGAATGTCAAAGCTTTCTCCAGCTAAACACTGACAAAACTGAGATAATTATACTTGAAAATCAGGACATTACATTACATTTAAGCATTTAGCAGACGCTTTTATCGCTTTTACAACAAAGAGTGCATATTGCCAACGTAAAAACTGCACTATTTTAAGTTGAAAGTGCAATAGTGTAGTTTAGTGTAGTGGACAAATTGTCCAAGAATAGAGAAAAATAGCTATATATATATAAGATTATTTTACACAGTAACTAAAATTGTAAGAGGAAGATAAATTGGTACAAGCTGATGGGTCACTGTTGTCAGTTTAGGGGGGTTTCCCCCCAATAAAAGTTTTATAATTAATTCCATAGCCACAGCAGTTATGCCTCCGGATCCGTGTCTGTTTGTTGTCGGGGTGGAATGCATAACACACATTCATTTTGTTATTCTGTAGCAATAAAACTCTGCCTACATCTATGGTTCTATAGCTCTAACAAGTGCTTTTATTTATTTATTTATTTGTTTATTTATTTCTAAACAATTCATTTTTTAACTATTCATTGATTTGGAGTTTTATCTTCTACACCATTTGTTTTAACTGCATTACTGCAAGTCTGTTTTGTTTTTTGATGTCTTTTTATGTAAAGTACATTGACTTGCCATCTTGCAGTGCCCTGGCAGAGCCACTGACAGATGGACAATGGCCACCTTCACACCGTCAGGCCAGGCCAGGCTACATCGAGCGAATAGAACGTGCTACCAGCCCCACTAAGTCCAAACAAAGTTTTGCTTCAGACTTGTCAAGCCAGTAGCCCCGCTGCAATCTCCTCAACCCTGGCCACAAAGTTCCCTGAAGTGGACGTCATGCATAATGAACCTGGATCCATCTGGATGTTCAATGTGTTACTGGATAAAAGTTGCTGCAAATAAAATATTTTTCATTTTACGACTCCTCTAGTAGTTTTTCAATAGGTAGCCTATCATTTTACGACTCCTCTAGTAGTTTGTCAAGTTGCCTTGGGTAACATTAGCATGTTTTTAAAATTTACGCCTTTGTTTTATGACAACATCAGCTGATCCTAGACCAATTGCATGCTATCTAACAAGCTACTTTTTCTGGAGAATTTATGAAGTATACACACTCATCAGAAACGTTGGAACATGTCCAGCTGCACTCCATGAAAGACCAGTCCCATTAATCTGTGAAACTGTAAAGCTGTCAGGCTCAAAATCTTTATTAAAACCATCCAGCATCAGGAGCTTGAAGAGGTTTGTTAAACAACGTGCTTTTTCTGCTTTTTTTTTTTTTTTTTTATCCCGGCGCCACCCAAATTTGATGAGACACTGGAGGTACCATACTACACATCTGTATTTTCATAGCTTGTGCAACTAAACATTTTTCATGTTTGCAAACTGCAAAGTCAATTTCAAAATGATTGCACTATTAAGCTGTTCTCACATTTTGGCACAATTGGTAGCAAATGCCATGTAATGAAGCAGCACAGTGCAGCGCTTTAAATAGCCCTGCCCCTACCTTGACCTCAGCTCTAGTACCAGTTAGCTCCAATTGGCCCAAGGTTTTAGGTGGGCCAAAAATCTGGGGCTAGTAGCCCTGATATGCACCAGTTCAGCCCGACTCGAGAAGGTGTGAAAGCATTTAGCCTCAGCATGCCTTGGCCTAGCCTGGCCTGGCCCGATGGTGTGAAGGAAGCCAATGACGACCACTGACCGACAGCCGTTGACAGATTGGCAATGACGGGCTTACAAGTGTGATACACCCATCGAATCACAATTCATTTGGCTGGCTTCAGAAAAAAAACAGTTAATCTGAAGTGTTTACAATTCGGTATTGAAACTACATCTACAACATACAAACTACAACATTTCTAAATGCTCTTGTTACTTTTATGAGGCCAACACTTATGTTTACAATGTTCAAACTTCAAAAGTCTTGTCCAAATATATTTATAGTGTGCTTTTTTTACCTCTGAAAATAGGTTTTTGTCAAATTATGTTTGCACTCAATTTAAAAAAAGACTAATTTCATTACATTCTCTATTCATTACTTTACTCTAATATTATTATTGTTAAGGTCACGCATGTATTCAGCTTTTCGTCTTCAAGTATGTAACCAATGTCACTTTTGCATTGATGTTTTTAGTTAGATGAAATACTTGTCAAGTAACGTAAAGGTTTGGTAGACTGCCTCAAAATGTCTGACAATAGGTCAGGAGTGTTAGGAGTGTTAAGGAACCTGGGTAGCATGTTAGTAGCCTGAAAATTGTGGGTTCAAATCCCTACTGCCACCATTGTTCCCCTGAGCAAAGCACATAACCCTAAGTTGCTCTATGGGAGTCTGGCCCTGAAGTAATTGACAACTCACAAAAATCTAAATCTCTTTACATAAAAGCATCTGCTAAATGTACTTTAATATACTGAAACACACTTTTCTTGCAGTATTGCAGGCTCAGGAATATGAGAATGGGTAAAGTATTTACCTATTCCTAATGAATAGGTATATTTTTTTCACAAATCAATTTAAATGCACTTTGTGTACATCAACAGGTTATAAATGCTTGGGTTGATATGCAGGGACTTTAATAATACCACCACCGTAGTGTCATGCTACATGGAAGCCACTTCCAAATCGCTACTTGTTTTAAAAGTAGCGATTTGGATGCATCTGGCCAGGTGTCTGAGGTGTGCCCACTGAGATCAATTTGGCTGTAATTGCAAACTTCAGTCAAACTAAAAAACCCAGCAAAAGATGTAAGTTTGACTTGCATCCATGCAGGGAAACAGCCTACACAGCTTCAGCACCAGAACGTTTCACATTAATGGTACAGTACCATCCGAGTAGCCTAGAAATCGACGCACCCTGGCGGTATCTTACAGGGCACCTCTACCAACCAAACAAACTTTCTGTGAAAAGTCTGGCTGTGCTGAATACGAAATTGAATGTTAACATGAACAGTTTTAGGATGCATTACAGCCCCATGGGAATACGTTGAAAATCAATGCACTAAATACAATGCAAATCCTATGGAGGACTATTTTCTGTTTATTACTTTTTGTGAGAGTGTTTCTACTTATCTGGAAAAGAAAGAAAAATCAGGAGCCTATGATGGGTACAGATGTCTACCTGAAGGCCTAAATAGAGCCTCGCCAAAAACTCCAATAAAATGTTGACTGTTATGGCCATATGGGATCATCCTGACCAAATTTGAGCCTCTTAGATGATTTAGCTTTTGAGCTATGGGCTTGTGGACTTTGACAAAAAAAAAAGAGGCCAAACAAAATCTGCACCTTTCTAACCCCGTAAAACTGTCTGTAACTTGTAAAGTATTGATTGAAAAATAATTTTATAGAATGTCTTGGCTACATAGGTACACCTGGTAATTTTGTGTGTGGGCCCTAGACAATGAAAGCCTACAGCTCTGCAACATCTGTCAAAAATAGCTAATTTAATTGAGGACACTTCAACGTCTGTACTAAATTCACCATTTTGTCACGATACACCATGTGCTGACTGTGATATTTAAAAGATGATAACACGTATGTGTGAGTGCGTGTGAGATTGAGACAAAGGGAATGTAAATGTATGAGTAAGAAACAGAGAGTGTGTGAGATTGAGAGAAATCGTAAGAGTGTGTGAGATTGAGAGAAATAGAGTGTGTGAGATTGAGAGAAACAGAAAGTGTGTGTGAGATTAAGAGAAAGGTAATGTCAGCATATGAGAGAGAAAAGCTGTGTGTTAATACCTTTGTTGTCAGACATCTTCAGGACCCCCGGGATGTTGGTGTGACCTGACACCAGAATATTCTGTGGGAATAAGTGCAGGACTGGAAGAAGGGCAGGGTGGGCTTGGAAGGAGTAGAAGATCTGAACACCATCCATCACTGCCATGTGCTTGTTCACTGCACACATAAATGCAAAACAGCTCTGTCACTTTTATTGTCATTTCAACCATATACAATGTATATAGTGAGACAAAACAACATCTCACCATGGGTCATGGTGTTACTTTTAAGGCCTAAAGAAAGATATTTGGGACAGGCTACAAGCTACATTTAGTGCACATTTAGCAACATTTAGGACACATACATTAAGGTTAGGTGAAACATTTCATTTCACTATATGAAGTCTCACTATGTAAACGTTGTTTCGTCTCACGATATAAAGTGTATATAGTGGAATTGACAATAAAACCCATATAAGTAGAGATATACATACTTTCTACTTAAATTAGAGCATTTAAGACAGACAAGGGGCAGGACAGACAACAGGCAACAAAAGACAGGGCGTAAGCAGGCATGTAACAGAGCACTGATTGTAATAAGTTCAATTCACAGTGAGGTGGAGGTAGAATATATAGCATTTATCAACAGAGAAAAGAAAAGTGCAGGAGTGCATTTCGGTTCAATGTAAATAATTTTCATCATACCAAAGCTCATCTGTTCAAAGATCTTTCAGGCAAATTGTGTATGTCGCCTACCAAATAAGTTCAAATTAGTGTTGCAATTGTTTTGTTCAACAGTCTGACTGCATGAGGGAAGAAGCTCTTCCACATTCTGGAGGTGCGGGCAGTTATACTACATTTCCATTTACATTATGCTGCATTACCTTCTACCAGATAGCAGTAAGGTGATGCTTGAGTACACACAGTCCCGCACATTATCCTCTCTTGTTGCAAAATCGAAATACTGATGAAACTTTGGTAGAAATTTTTTGAGATGTTTCTTGGTGGGGTGTAAACACCTAGTACAAATACAACCGTGAATTTGCGTGGAATGTAGAATGGTCGGCAATTAAGTCACAAACTCTACCAGCGATGAGCAGTATTGGGATACAAGCATGTTTCTGCACATATATGCACAGCCCAACTCCACTAGTCTTACCTCTGGTAATTAACTGTGGTACTACAAAAGACACTCAAAAGCTCATCTGTTCAAAGCCCATCTTTCAGGCAAATTGTGTATGTCTCCTACCAAATTCAAGTTCAAATCAGTGTTGCAATTGGTAGTATTCTTAAATAAGTGTAATGCCCATACAAAACATGAAGGAAGATCCAACTAGGGGTGGGTGAAATGGGCAAAAAATATAGGTATAGGTAAATATATATAAAAATATAGGTAATTTTGGGGGTATTTTGACAATAATAATAATTTGTCGATATCCTTTAAAAATTGTATTTTAATTGTATGAGTTACAATTAGCCACTTTAAAGTGTCTTGCAAAGTATATTAAGGGACACAATGTACAAGGAAAACAGTTCTTGTAGTCGAACCAGCTAAGGTGCACCACACATATTTGAGCGCATATACACTGACACATGGTACACCTAATAGTGCATGTCACTCCCAAGCACCACGGCGATATTGCCTATTACTGTGATGAGTCAAAAGATTTAATATCCACAAACAATGTCAACACTGGGAAAGGAAATTTCGATATCTAGCTTGTTAGCCATAACCTATTATAAACTTACTGATTATAGATATATATATATTTTTTGCCATAACTGATTATAAAATTAATATTTTATTTTTATATTATGAGTCTTAGTTCATACATGTTGGCTATATTACCCCTATAGAAGGAAAATGACATGCCCTAATTCAATCTTAACTCACTGTCTTCAGCTTACTCGCTAGTATGAATGGCGCGAGGTAGTTCATTGTGCTGTTGTGTTTCAGAGCAACAGGTTTTTGGCATTGGCATTCTTTCGACCCATGTTGGTCTTGTCGAAGCTGAGCCACTTCAATGCTAAAACTGTACTGACTAAACTAACGTCTGGCCATAATTTTGTAGTTAATGGTCTTACTCAGCGGCGCCTTACTCTGCCATAGCAAGGGGCTTCTGTTCAAGAAGCACATTCAGTGAAGTTTTAATGCGTTTCATTGCTTTTTGGTGAAGCCATTGAAATAGATAGATGGATGGATGGACAGAACAGATTTTGCAGTGAGAGATTTTTTTGTTTCATATTGGCAGTAAGCATTTTCAGTTCAACTCCAGGCGGAAAATCCACCAGACATCACTCATGTATTGAGGAGATTCCTTCCATGATCTTCATTTAGTCAGACTGCATAATTTTCAGTTCATCAGTTAGTAATAGTAAAATACATTATAATTTGTAAATCCTACATAGACCATTTTGAGACAGAGCTCTTTCCATAACAACTAGTTGCAGCGATGAGACATTTGTAAACTCCAGGAAGCAAGAGAGGCATTGTAGTGTATATAGGGACACTCACACTCAACATCTTGAAACCTGGGACAGAGCAAGGCACGAGGCGTCCCACTGTACAAAGGGATCCTGGGAGAAAAATAAGATATGACTTCTGACAATCTGATAACAGGACCTGACACACATCAACAGAGACAAGCAAGCAAGTTGGGTGTGATATTTTCAAAAAAGAACCGGATGTGTGAATAGAAAAAACAGGGTGTTGACATTACTGGCATGAAACTGCATGTGAATGGGATGCAGAAAGCACACTGCATGGTCAGAAATGCTAACATATTACGTCATGCTGTGTGTCCAGTGTCCATATCAAACCTTTGATTTCCAGACAGTGTCGGTGTTCCTGTCGCACCAGAGAAGAGTTGGACGACCCCAAAACCACAGCCTGTGGCCTGCTGGGAAAGAAAGGCCACCAGCTCTACCACTGCCACCACACAGGGGCTACACAGAGAGCTGTGGAAGTATAAAACCTGGAGGGGGAGATAGGTTCATGTTGAGAACTGTGCATAGAACTGAAAACCACAACACCACATTTCAAAAGTATTTCACTGTATCTAAAAAACACACATTTTAAAGGAGAAATCCTGTGCAAATAATCCATAGCCCTGTTGTGGAATAGCAAACTGTTATGGAATAGAGAACTGAATAGCAAATCAGCAGCTAACAATTACTAAATGGTGCACCAAAACTCAATTTCAGATTAATTTTCCTGTTCATTCAATGAATGTAGCTGTTGGCTCGCTAATCGACCTGTTGTTTCATACAGACAGCACTCAGTGACCTAAAACAACAGGGCTATTTATTTATACACATTAGAGTTCTCCTTTAAAGCTGTCACTTATAGTTAACATGAAATATATTTGGGTTTAATAAGTCACTGTTAATGCGGCTTTACACATTGACTTGTATTGTGATTAACACAGCAGCCACACAAAGACAAACATGATAGAAAAGGACAGCCAGCCTAGACTATATACTGACTATATCAGCCCGACAACCTTTTCACTTTTTACTTTATGTATCAAACCATGCATGTTTAGGAACTTCTTGGACTGCACATTTTAATATCTCTGATGTTTACATCCTGTAGTGTCTTGTGCCTATATTTACATTTTGCACTGGATTCCCCTGCACAATTCTCTCTTTCACTTATTTCACTACCATGGCATATCTGCTCGACCTCAATTAAACACACTGGATTTTTAGTTATCTACAAACTGTGCCTATATGTTATGTCTGTGTTTAAGCTACTGCACACCTTAATTTCCTTCTATATTAATGAATTCAATTACATTTTATTCAGTTTTATTTATACAGTGCCTTTTTTTTTAAGTCTCATGGCCCTTTACAGAAGGAGCACCCAAGAGCAACAGGGGCAAGGAAAAACTCCATTATTTTTAGTTAGTCTACGAAGAAACCTTGGGCAGATCCACAACTCAAGGGGCTGATCCAACTGACAGGGGTCAAGCAGAGACACACTCACACACACACATAAATTTACATTTACATTCACATTTATGCATTTAGCAGACGCTTTTATCCAAAGCGACTTACAACTCATCAACTACCAATTGTTCAGGGCCAGTCTCCCCTAGAGCAACTTAGGGTTAAGTGCCTTGCTCAAGGGCACAACGGTGGCAGCCGGGATTTGAACCCACAACTTTTCAGGCTACTTACACGCTAGCCAGGTTCCTTAACCACTACGCTACCACCACCCCACCAAATATATAAATATTTATAAATATAAATATATACATATAAGTATAGAGAGAGAGGCGCTAGGCTATGGCAGCATAACTAAGGTATGGTGCATGGCAACCCAGCACTACTGCGGGTATGGTCAGTGGCAGCTATGCCTTAAAACTGGGGGCAACAGCAGAGGCAGTCCCTCCCAAAAGACCCATGAGGAGTGATGATTTACCATGCACCATCCCTTACTATGGGAAAAAGTAAAGAACAAGGTTTTAAGTCTAGACTTAAAGGTATTGAGAGTGTCCGCTTGTCAGATGTGGGGGGGGGGGGATTATTCTACAAGGAGTGCACGGTAGCAAAAGGCTCTTCCTCCTATCGTAGAACTTGATATCCTCAGGATTACAAGAAGACCAGTATTCTGGGATCTTAGGATTCCAGGAGGGTGGTAAGGGACAAGTCTTTAATATATGTTGGAGCATGGCCACTGAGGGCTTTGTAGGTTAGGAGAAGTATTTTAAAATCGATTCAACTTTTAATGGGGAGCCAATGTTAGCAAGGATAGGAGAGATATGTTCATATTTTTCAGTCCCAGTGAGTGTTTGGGTCGTGACATTTTGTATTGTAGGTTTCTGATACAGGTATTACTACACCCAGAGAACAGAGCACTTCAATAATCAAGCCTGGTAATAAATGCATGAATTCATTTTTCAGCATCCTCAAAGGATAGGATCTTTCTAACCTTAGCGATATTTCTTAGGTGGAAAAAAGATGTTTTTAAAATGTGTTTTACATGACTATTTAGAGAGAGGTCCTGGTCAATAATTACCCCAAGGTCTTTAACTTTTGTGTTGCATGACAGTGAAAGGCCACTGAGTAAGTTTTGGTGAAGAAGTAGAATGTTGTTCAGCTGTTTAGGGCCGATAAAATCACCTAATATAATGATCTTTTCTGTTTTAAGAAAACTTTTTCTGTCTTTTTCTGTGATAAGAATTTAGTGTAGGGGCCTGGAGATCTATATAGCACAATTCCTGTTTGGATGAATCAAGTTAATGACAGGAACCTAAAAAAAAGTATCTATCTATCTATCCATCTATCTATCTAATAATTTATCTAATGACAGCAATGGTTCCTGTATTTTGATGACACTGACTCCAAAGGGAAGATCACCATAATGAAGATATGTCTTAACCTCATGCGGCACAAATTCAAAAAGATTTATCTCTGCTCACCCAGGCTAATAGACTAGCCCTACACAAACATCAAAGAGTCAAAGTTCCTTTTTGATTTTAGAGAAAGTTTTCATTTGTCTTTTTGCATTTCTTTATTAGTTTTTGCATCTATTCTGACCATCTTCTAACTCCATAACTACTATTTCTGTGCTTTAGTATGACATAATGTCCTATGGTGTGACAAATAAAATGACCAAACATTTGTTTCAATTCCAATATGGTATGATTCTGATTCATTTTAGGCACGTTTTACATAAAAAAAAAATAAATAAATAAAAATTATTTTTAATACCAACACGTAAGACAATGCATATCACCAACCCTTGTGGTAGAGGTTTAGACATTTTCGCAGTATGTGTGTTTACCTGGGGTCATGTTGGCAGATATGTCATGTTGGCTTACAGATTCTGCCCCTCTCTTTATTTGCTTCATCTACATTTCCACACTGGAAAAGTGCAGCAATTTGGCACATAAATCTTTCAGCCAGACAGCGTCAGCTTGGAAGCTCCTCTTGAAAGTTTGATCAACTCAGTCCCTTCATTACAGTGAGTCACAACTCAGTCCCTTCATTACAGTGAGTCACAAGTAGGTCACATAACTTTCAAGTGAAAAGTACAAAAGGCAGGCTGACTAAAACATCCAAAACGTTTCCAGAAACATTTCCTCATACTGAAAGGAGGTCACTTAGCCTAATCTCTTCTATTATACCTGTAACTTTTAACTGTCGTGTACCCCCTGTAACATGTCCTACCAAATACTGAGGACCCCCTGCATCACGAACCACTTGTTGCAACAATTAACATTTTTGCATTAGTAAACAAAATGCTATACAAAATGTAGCAGCACAAATCCTATATATCATTCAGCATTCATTTTGACTCTCCAGAGGAAATGTGTCCAATTATTATTATTATTATACTAATAATAATACTAATAATAACTAAAACAGAGAGAGAGAAGCAGGCAGGTATGTGAGTTGTTCACGAGCTAACAGAACTTGGCTGGCAGAAAACTCACAGTTTGCTCATAAATAATATGTAAAAAAATACTGAAAAAAAATGTCTGGTGGTGTGTACATTGGTTTGGATTGGTGTACATGGTACACAAACACAACGGAGGACTCTGAAAGATAGAACCCTCTGTGAATACGACTGCTTGTCTGCATGTTTACGGAGTAGGATGTGTATAAATTAAGTCAAACAACTCGGGACTAGCAGATCTGATGTGCCTCACGCAGCATCCTGGGTTGGAGGCGTGCTGCCTGAATCTGTTTTTTTTGTAGTAGTGTACGCTCATATGAACTTGTGGACCCTCTGCCTTGTTTTATTCAAATCAGCACATCCCGCAAAACACAATAGTTGACCATTTTATCTCTGCTAATACTATGCCTGTAGACTCTAGTCTTGGAGTGAGTCCCTCTTATGACGTCAGTGAGAGGGAGCGTTAAAGCCACTGTTAAAAGTACCAACTTTTCATATTACATTCAGCTTTTTGGTATTGAAAACCATACAAAACGATGGTGGGCAGTTTTAATATTTATGTTTAATAAGCACATTGCATTAACTTAAAATTAAAATTTAACCTGCAATTCATACTTTGAGTTTAGGAAACAGATTGACCCATGGATCAGCCAATTTCCCATGGATCAGACATAAAACTACAGTGATATTCCACAGGAAAAAAGTCTGAGCCAGTAGCTCTTAGATCTCCAGTAGATCTTTTCTCTTTAACTTTTCCACTCTCACCGTCACAAAATTAGCAAGCCAAATTTATAGTAGGACAACAAAGATATAACTGTGCAACATGACGTGCTGAGCCCCTCTGCACACCATAGGAGCAGGTTTGTGTTGGCGGCAGAACAGCTTGAGGCCATGCTCTGCCAAGAACGACATATGTTTATTCTTATGAGGGGTTACGCTCAACACAGCACTGTCAACATGCTCTCAGTGAGCGGTGGCAAGGGCTAGACACTTACACTAATCTCCTGTTAAGGTGTCATCTCCTGCAGTGAGGAAGTGGGAGGTGGCTGCCACATGGACCCATTAATGAGGAGAGAGCCCTACCCTACAGAACAAACTCACCACATACAGTCCCAGAAATATTCTAGGAAGTTTAGTCGTGATTGTGTTGACGCATCACTCCACTGTTGTGATGCAACTAGCAGCACAGAGAGCCTTCTAATGAGGACATTCTTGAGCCCTGAAATGGGATGCCAAGGTCCTGAGACTGTTTACCCAGCAGAGACCCTGCAGACTTCCACTTGGGATCCAATGCCTCAGTCACATCTGCCGATCGGCTGTGTTATAGATGGTTTATTTGGAGCACGTGCATCACTTCAAAAATCCTCCACAGAAATGTATTACGACATGACTGTTTGTTTGTGGAGATTCTCATTCTCAACACCTTGACTATTATGGCTGTACTTTTTAAGTCAGAATGACCCTACTACCTGACCTTGTTATGACAACATAAATAATATTTTAATATTTTTAATTTTATGTAACAGAGTATATTTTTAAACAACATTTAACTACCATTGCAGCAGTATTGGTCAAACTACCTGAGTTTCTTGCTCATACACTTTTTTAATCAGAGCTTTATGACTATTTTATCAGCCTTTTAATTAATCAATTGCCTGATCAACAGAATTGTATAACTGCCAATTGCAACATTATGTAGCCTACTTCTGTGAATTCATTTGTGTTTATTCTCAATGTTGTTCTACCATAACCTATTCATTTTTTAAACAACTTTTCACATTCTGTCAAACTTTTTTGTTTTTTTCTGCTAGAATTTCAACTGGTTCACGGTTGCACAGTACAGTGCAACACTGTACTATACTTGGCCGCACTCAGACAGGATGTGTGTTTTTGCTGTTGTTTCAGACAGGATGTGTGTTATGCTTTGCAGTGAGATAGACTGTTTTTGCTGTTGTTTCAGACAAGATGTGTGTTTTGCAGTGAGATGCACAGTTTTTGCTGTTGTTTCAGACAGGATGTGTGTTTTGCAGTGAGATGCACGGTTTTTGCTGTTGTTTCAGACAGGATGTATGTTTTGCAGTGAGATGCACAGTTTTTGCTGTTGTTTCAGACAGGATGTGTGCTTTGCAGTGAGATGCACTGTTTTTGCTGTTGTTTCAGACAGGATGTGTGTTTTGCAGTGAGATGCACTGTGTTTGCTGTTGTTTCAGACAGGATGTGTGTTTTGCAGTGAGATGCACAGTTTTTGCTGTTGTTTCAGACAGGATGTGTGTTTTGCTGTTGTTTCAGACAGGATGTGTATTTTGTAGTGAGATGCACAGTTTTTGCTGTTGTTTCAGACAGGGTGTGTGTTTTGCAGTGAGATGCAGTTTTTGCTGTTGTATCATTCTGGCAGTGAGTGTTCCACACTGTCCACACTGTAGCACATCGAGTAGAAAAAAGTTGAACTCTTGACCTCAAACTCTGCCCAACAAAGAATGCAACATATTATGAGAGCTTTGTCATGAACATAAGTTTTTTTCTCATGAGAAGTTTTCCTACCATAATCCTCATTCACTAAGTCTACACAATCTTTAGTTTTACAGTTAGTAACAGTGAAGGTTATGATAAGTACTGTTATACAACGTCATCTGCTTTTCTGAGTTTTAAGCCTGCAGAAAACATTGCAGCAAAGACTCTTTATAAAACTATAAATCTTTTTGTATTTCTTTTCTTTGTTATGTTCTTTTTTGATTCATGTACCTGTGCTTGTCCGGACCCTTGAAGTAGA
Source organism: Tenualosa ilisha (assembly GCA_015244755.2). Classification (NCBI taxonomy): domain Eukaryota; kingdom Metazoa; phylum Chordata; class Actinopteri; order Clupeiformes; family Clupeidae; genus Tenualosa; species Tenualosa ilisha. The sequence goes on along the minus strand of PYXC01002467.1, from coordinate 88,798 downwards.
GTAAAATGGTACATGGACCTGTCACACTTATATTCAAGTACTCCTGATATAAAGGATAAGAAATAGGTAAGTGGTCTTAATGGCTTCACTGGAAATCTATCTTTTTCTGTTTAGAATTTGTTTAATTTTTTTTACATTAAACAACAGCATTTTATTTTTGATGTTTTTTTTCCATTAGTTTCTTGATATCACCTTTCGGTATGCATTACCAAATGTATCACTGTAAAGATGTTAGTCATAATTTATCACTACAAAAATGTACAATTAATCATTTAATATGCTTCGATACTTTGATGGCCCATGCATGTACAGATGCTCTAGTGTTTGTTACCAGGCCAAAGAAGCAAACACTAGAGCATCTAGTCAAGTCACGTAAAAATTACATTGAAAAGACTGGGATTTTCTTTTAACGTTCGCTGCGCTTCCTCGTCTGGTGTAGCCAATTTCATTGATTACAGTGGAAGCTAATTGTTAACAGCAAATATATCTTTGACTTAATGCATCCAGTGTAGCCTCCCTGTTATGCATGTCTGGTTTGGCACTGAGAGGGGTGTGTAGACACTTTTTGTGAATAGTATCACCTACACACACACTGCTCTGTGCATGTGTGCTAACTCACACTCACACTCTCACACGCACACGCAGCTTATTTTGAGCTACACCGTTCACACTCCAACAAGACACAGATGTCTTCAACAGGCTCAAAATAAGTGGAGTCTGAGAACAGCATGTTACTGACACCCAATCTGAACTGCGTCACCACATATCCACTCTCTTACTGGCAGATCTGTGGAGCCCAGTTGCTCAGACAAGGACTTATAAGCATCTCTGGCAGAATCTGGCAGAATCATGGAGTGTAATCACTTACACAAGTATGATCATTTCTGTTGAAAAGGGGAAGACTGGCTGAGAAGGGACCGGTGAGTGGGAAGCGCAGTTCAGTTCACATCAAGTACTTGTTTCAAACACTAAGGTTTATTAGTTATGTAGTAGTTCATCACAGAGGGGATTTCTACACCTGATTCTACATTAGAACATTTATGGTGACCTTGAACACCCAGGCCTAATTGTCAGTCAACAACTGCAATTGTATGCTGAAGTGCAGGTTAAAGAAAATACATTTAAACAGGGCTCAGAGGTTCCTCCCGATCCTGAGAATATTTGAAAATTCTTGCCGCTAAATTGTTTCTGACATTTCAGACAGAGACATTTTGTGGTCTACAGTTAGAATACCAGAAAACACTATCGAACTTTGTGTAATCAGCGCAATCATACTCAAATCATACATAAAATCATACAATCATACATTAAAAAATGCTCAGAATGAGCCTGACTGCCGTTAGGTCAGTGGGAATGTAGCCTATTATATCTGTAGAGTGACCAGACGTCCCCGATTTCAAGAGACAGTCCCCATTTTTTGGTAGTCTGTCCCCAGTAAAATCATGACCTTGATTTTTCATGCTAACCATTACCTATGTTAATGATATCTGTCGAAATAGGACTGGGTTGTTTTTCAGGAAAATTCAGGGAAATGTCTCCAATTTTCACCTCAGAGGTCTGGTCACCATGTAGGCTTAGTTTTTCTCTGAAATAATCACCAGGACAATTATTTCATAGCCATATTGTTGGTGGATGCATTCTTCCTATGTTCAATGACAGACAGGTATTGTCTTAAATGGACTTTTTATTGGCTATTGTCTGCGAAATATGACACATGTGAAATATGAAATATGATTTATTTAAAAGTAAGCCATAAACTCAAATGTATCAATAGCAGTTAAACGTCAAAATCATAATCAAATAAAAAGTCATAAAGTCATAATCAAATAAAATATAAACAAATGACATAACCCAAACCAAGATAACCCAAAACAAGAATAAACCAAGAATGTAAAGAAATGAAACAAATCCAAGAGAGAAAGAGAGAGAGAGAGAGAGAGAGAGAGAGAGAGAAGATAGCATAGAGGTAGGGATAGAGAGAGCCCTAAACAACAATTGTGTATTATTCAAATCTAACCATTTTTTGACCTCTCTAAAAAAAATGTTTTATGACTGAAAAAAAGCAAAAGCTGATTTATTGGAGAAAGTCAAATGTGTTGCTGTGACTGGGGATGATTGGACCTCGGTACGCAATACAAATTACGTTGGTGTGACCGCACATATTATTGACGTCACTGACAGGGAATGGCGTCTTTTGCCATAACCAAAGCCTAATCGAGTTTTTAAATCGAGTCCCACCACCAATTAACATTTTTTTGGCTTTGGGTTACACCCTAAAATTAATTTGTAAACCAAAAAAAAAAACATTGTTTCATAAGCAACAGTATGGTAAGTATGCTTTTAAATAAGCAACAGTATGGTAAGTATGCTTTTAAATAAGCAACAGTATGGTAAGTATGCTTTTAAATAGGCTATTATTAGTCATCATATTGTCCTTTAGTCACCATATTGTCTTTCAGTCTATTCTACAGCAAATTTATTTTATCATTTTAATTAATACAATTTATTTTATCATTTTATTTATAAATTTACGCACAAAATAGGCTGACAGACACAATTTCACTGCATTCTTCACACCCAGTAACTACTTTCCTTGTATCCTCATACATTATAAGACAGTAATCCTCTGCTTTATACAAGCTGCATCACTGTCTTCGTATAGCCTATGAGTAACGTGTTAACGTTAGCTGTTTAATAGGCTGTTTGTCACAGCCTATTAAAATGAGAAAACATTTGAAATGTGAAATTCATGTCTAAGAAAAATATTTTTATGATTGTTAGTCTAGAATATCATATTTAACTCTAATGAAATTATTGAGACATGGAGACTGCATAGGCCTTTTGCTTGCCTGCTGGTGGAATTGGTAAGCTTCCATTCGTGTGCTATCTCCATGCAGTGAACGACAGGAGGCAAACCAAACCATTTCACTGCAGACACAAACCTTTTCAGGGACGAAAAAAGAACCGGTATTAACCGGTTACCATTATTTTAAAGGAGCCAAGAGTAAAGTTTTAAGTTTTAAAATGACAAAATGCAGTCATGTCACAAAAATGATGAACATAAACAATTACAACGTTTCTGGTTTTGTTTTTGTTCCTAGCAAAAGTGAAGAAGTTTCTGGTTTTATAGTCTTACAGTACAGTCTAAAATGCAGCCTTGCTCATAATGACCCTGCTGACACATGACTGCACACCAACCTACAGCACCAATCACATGGTGAAGTTTGCGAATGACACAACTCTGGTGGGTGTCATCACGAAGAACGATGAGAGCCACTACAGGAAGGAGGTAGACCTTCTTACCACATGGTGCAGAGCAAACAACCTGCTGAATGTCAGCAAGACCAGGGAGACTGCTGTTGACTTCCAGAGAGGTCACACTCAACACCCACCACTGAACGTCAACGGTGCTGCTGTGGAGTGAGCAAAACCAAATTCCTGGGGATGCACATCAGTGAGGACCTCTCCTGGTCCACCAGAAAGCAGAGAAAAGCACAGCAGCACCTATACTTCCTCTGCAAACTCAAGCGAGCAAGAGACACCTCACACATCATGGGCATTTTCTACAGGGGCGTCACTGAGAGCATCCTTACCAGCTGCATTACTGTGTGGGTGGGAGCTGCACTGACTACACGAACCCTGCAGCGCATAGTCAGCACAGCTGGAAAGATCATTGGTGCCCCACTCCCCTCCTTACAAGACACATATAACACCCACCCCACCCGAAAAACGATCATGACTGTAAGCGGCGCCAGCCACCCTGCACACAATCTCTTCAGTGCCATGTCCTCTTGGAGGAGATATAGATATGCTTAAACTCTGATAAAACTGAAGTTATGATGATCAGCCCTAAACAGCCCTAAACCTTCACAAAAACTTACTCAGTGGCCTTAAGTTAAAGACATCGGGGTAATTATTGACCAGGACCTCTCTCTAAGTAGTCATGTAAAACACATTTCAAAAATATCTTTTTTCCATCTATGAAATATTATTAAGGTTAGAAAGTTCCTATTCTTTGAGGATACTGAAAATTTCATGCATTTATTATCTCCAGGCTGGATTAATATAATGCTTCGTTCTCTAGGTGTAGTAATCCCTGAATATCAAAAACCTACAGCTAATACAAAAGAGACAACACTATTGTAAAAGGTGCTGTATAAATAAAATTGAATTGAATTCAATATAGGAGCATCTGTGCCTGCTCCACCACACTAGCAAACAGCTTTATTCACAAGGCTGTTAGAAAACTGAACTCTCTCCCCTCTCTCCCACCCCCTCCTCTCTGCCCCTCAAAAACTCTGGACTCTGAAGTTGCTGCTGCTTTTGTTTTGTATACAGTGTTTTCTGCACTACTACAACACATCTGTTGCACAATTACATTCTTGCACTCCTACTTACAAATAGACTGTTCTCTGAAAATAGACTCTGAAGTGGTGAACTGTCATTTTTGTATATAGCATTTCTTTTTTGGAATTTCCACACACATCAAATACATTCTTTTGCACAATTACATTTTTGCACATTATTCTGCACTATCGCTAACGCATCATACCAGAATTTTTGCTGCTTGTGACATTTTTGTGTTCTCGTCTTGTAACTTTTTGTCTTGTTAGGAAATGTCCCATCTGGTAGCAGGATAGCAAAAAACATGCTTTCTATTTCTCTGTATGTGTAGTATATGTGGAGAAATTGAGCTGAATACCTGAGCTAAGTAAAGCTGACACCATTACCAGATCTGTGTACAACAACAGAGCGCTCTTGTTGGGGAGAGCTTGCCTGAAGCATGAATTGAAAGGGAATGTGAGGGACCTGGTTGGGCTCCTCAATGGCAGGATGTCGGCAGACCGGAATGAGTGGGTGAAGGGTACGACACAGACCTCCAACAGTCCAATATTTCTCAAAAATATTGCTTTTTATTGTACAAAAATAAAGTGCATATCTCGCACACAAAACAAAATAACTAAACCAAAATACTAATTCAAACGCAATACTGAACACGAAAATAAATTCTTACAAAAGCAAGATAACTACTAATACAAGGCAACAACATGGTTTCAGACTCACTGCTTTTCTCACTGGACACCAGCAGCATCTTCTCCTACACCCTCTAACTGTGAAATGAGGCACCCCTTAAATACACAGTCAACTCGGTTAAAATTAGACCAATCATTACGCCAATCACCAATTGAGCCATACCACAGTCATAGGGTAATCTACACACACATTTACCCACAACTCATACAACAATAACACCATCCATAAATACACCACAATCATACTACAACACATTATTTATACACTGGTGACACATAACACGCAACAAATCGACATCAGCAAAATAAACACATTTAAACAACCCCTCTACCATGTTCCACACCCCCAGGATCACGACGAGTGGTGAAATACTGCCACCATAGCGGTGCGCGCTCCCGCATAGTAACAGCATGATGTACGAATGGAGGAGCATGTGAGTATGGCGGTATGTTTGAATGAACCGGGGATTCAAACAGTAATACAAAATAAATGGGGCATGAGACAGCGGGTACCTCACTGCATGCAAATGATGTTAACAATAAATGTTCTAAACAGTATTATTTGTGTTCTGACTGGTTTGTTCGGTTATCGGTGAGCCTTGCTGTAAACAGTAATGGCGTTTACCACGCCAACACTTCCGTGTACACTTGACATGGGTACAATCTCTACAAAAACTCATACCCTACCTGAGAGATGTCTGTTCATGTAGGTAGTGGCGTTTGTGACTTCAAACAATGTTTGGGAAACTTAGGGTGAAACTTAGCATGTGTGTGCGTGTGTGTGTGTGTGTGCGCAGGTGCACCATGTCTCTCCTACTCGCTCCATGTCTTGCGGTGCTACCGCAAGGCACAAACAGTTCGAGAGAGCGCAGCCAACAAACAAGCAGTTCAGTCTTTTAAACAGTGAAACGGTGAGAGGGTGAGACGGCAAAGCTCACCTTCTCACAGGGAAAAATACAACAGATACTTAATTCAACAGCTAGACCCTGAGACATTGACCACACACTCCCTGACTGCTGGTCCTAGATAAACCATAACCACACACTCCCTGACAGGCATCATCCTCCAGCAGAAATGATTCAGGTGACCATAAAGACTTTAAAGCACATTAAGGATTATCAGCACTGTAGTGACATTGTACAGAGAAAGATTTTTGCTTTGGTGACTGAAAACTTGGTATTGTGTGGCTAATAGTGAGACTTGGCTGGAGGAACTGCCTCATGAAAGCGGACTGTAACATGTCCCCATAAATTATTAAAAGCCACTCATGCAACTGTGATCATGCTAATTTTTTTCTTCAAAGTCAGCTAATCCTCTAGGTTAGGTCATATTTTCATAGGCTTCCACTGTCTCCTGTGTTGTGTCCCTGTGTCATGTCAGAACATTCCAGATGACTTAATACGTTCATGTTTGCATACCCTAAACTGGCTTTCAACTGTCCCTAAATGTGACTTAGGTGTGATCAATGCAGCTGCTACCACCAAATGGCCTATCACCAAACAATTGTCTATAACATATTTTGTAAAATAAATGGTGTAACTGAGGATTGAAATTGTCTGTTGTGGCTAAATGGCGCCCCCTGTTACAAACTACAGGCCACCTATAGTTGATTTCCCTACTGTGACATCACAGCACAGTACCCGCAACATTACAGTGCACCCACTACAGAAACTGGACTACACCACTGACTTGGTTCAAATTAATGCATGCCATTTCGGACAAAAGCATCTATTAAGACATTAGCAGACATTCACATTTAAAAATACAATGTTGTTCAACATTCCACAGCCCCTCCTAACCAATCATAATCATCTGGTGACACTGCTACCATACCTCGTCAATAGAAATCCTGCCCCTCCTAACCAATCATAATCATCTGGTGACACTGCTACCATACCTCGTCAATAGAAATCCTGCCCCTACTTTGCTGTTCCGAGGCAGCAGGGCTGTCATGGAATGAACTCTTCCAAGTTCTTCCAAAGAAGTGCCGACGGGCTGCATCAAAGAAGGAGACACGCAGCTGGAAGCTGTCTGCTTCCTATAATAAAAATGACAGTTCTTCAGTTAGCTGTTGTTGTGGATCTTATGAGAGTCTGTTAACTGTGGATAAACATTTTGACATCATCACGTGCCTTTCTGAATACAGTTTCAATTCCCCCAAACAATATGAAATTATATAATTTATTGTGAAAACAATCAGGGACACGATTTTATGTTGCATTGCCTAGGTTTAAGGTCATGTTAGGTATGATTTAGGCCCACTATTTTGTTAAGACAGGGTCACATCTGCAATAAATAAGGTAAAACTGTGCTCATTCACAATAACTTAAAGCAATGTTTTCATAAAATAATGGGACTTTTTCCATTGGGTAAAAGCTCATGATGCACAACCAGAACCCAGCTGTACCAAACAAGTCGATTAACTGTATGTGATGATCTCCAAATCTTTACCCTTGTTTGACACTGAAGTCATTTGAGTCACTGAAATACTCTTGCTTGTGGGCTCGTTACCAAGGTTTTGCATTTACTAGTCACTGCTAAGGTGTCAGAGTGAAACATGTTATAAGCTCTAATCACACACCTGTGCATACGGTTACATGTCCATCACTTACAGTTCACTCACTTGTTCTAATCACACACCTGGGCAGTTACACTTACATCACTTACAGTTCACTCACATAAGCTATAATCACCTGTGCATTCGGTTATGCTTACATCACTTACAGTTCACTCACATAAGCTATAATCACCTGTGCATTCGGTTATGCTTACATCACTTACAGTTCACTCACATAAGCTATAATCACCTGTACATTCTGTTACGCTTACATCACTTACAGTTCACTCAGTCACTATAATCACACTCCTGTGCATATGGTTATGTTTACAACATTTACAGTTCTCTCACTAGCCTGGATAGACATTGAGCTTCTATGACAGTGTCATCTTTCAAGGAACCAATTGAAACTATTCAGAAAGGTCAATGTATGCTACTTAATGAGAACATGAAACAGCTAATGTGGATTAATTATATTCAGAATTGTATTTTGTATTTTAAGATCATTCTACACCTTAGATTAATTCTAAATTCATATTTGCTGGATTTTGCTACATCTCATCGTTGGCCATCTGGCTACATCACTGAGTTGGTTAGTTGAAAATTCTGTGAAGTATAGTCAGTGCAGAAGCCTCGAAGGAGCAAGTCATGGTCACAGACAATTTAATTATCCTATGTTGGTATTCCGTAACCACCACATGAGATGATTTTACTTGTTTAAGCCACAAATATGTCATGTGATGTCAGAGAAGACTAGCTGCCAGCAACGTGAGTGGATAAACACACTGTGAGTAGTTTGGATTGGTGGGGAGAAAAAGCTAAAATAATAATAATGATGCTTGCCTATGTTCTGTAACATCTATAATTTTGGAAATGCCCAATAGAAACACCACACCAAACACCATTATCTTTATCATAATTGTAACCCTGGCAATGGAGAGCCTGATGAAAGTATATGGCCCACTGCAACTACAACCCTCATAATCCAAAGCACGATTAAGAGGTCTGGGACCGCCAGAAGAACTATAGTGTGAACAGAACGAAAACCGAGGCCTCATTAGAGCTGAAGCAGACCAGAAAGAGACATTGGTCCTCTTTCAAATAAATATATTACGTGAACACAAACAGAACTAAGTTCTTTTTGTTTGGGTTCACTTTTTGGTCCACTTTTAGAAGAAACACTTGCAGTTGCCTGACGAGGCAAAGTGTGAGAGGATAGTCAAAAGTAATTCTTATTTTAAAAAACTCTAACTATAACAATTTGCCACTTCCAGTAACAACAATGAACAGATCACTGCCTTTACACATTTGTTTGTTGATCTTGTTTATAACCCATCAAGTTAGACGACCAGTTACAAACTAATTAATACTAACTAATAGTTACAAGCTAATGTAGCTACTGTGCAATAATTTTAGAACTTCAGACAACCAACATAGTTACGTCATTGTGCCATTCTAAGAAAAGATGGCGCTATACATGTTTGGTAAATTTAATATTAGGCCACTTATTATTCATTAACCTGTGACCCTGACAGTATTAAACCCTTAGGAAATTTCTGAGTGGGAACCAATCTTGTAAACTAAGACTTCATCTAGTGTTTCATGTCCTCTTGCCGTGATTTCCTCCAAATCTATGCCCGGCTGACAGACCTAAAAGATCCGTAACATCAACCACAGTCCCGTGTTACACCAACTTGTTGACTCACTACTAGAACAACAACACCTATTAGCCTTAACGCTACTGTAAACGTTGACGAGTTAATTCATAGAAGTCAGAACATTTACCAGAAAAGTAGCAGCTCCATCCACATGCTTGAAAGCGATCTGGAAACCTTGTGAACGTCTTTTATGGTCAAACTGGCGGGCCGTCTGGCTGTGGGGCGGAACCGCTCTGTTTTGTTCAAACACGTCTCTCCACTCGGCCATGATCTAAGCTTAACTCACTTCTCCGCTACAAACCAGAACAATAACACGAAGGAAACCTTACGTTACTGTTAGGAATATCACTGTCGATATGTTAGTCGATATGCTAAGTAGCCATCTGACCGATTATTTCCTTACTTGGATGAATCGAATGAATATCCATCAACTCCACAGTCATTTATTGACACGGAATTTATACACAGAGAGGGTTGAAGTTGAGTATTAAAGATCTTTGTTCTGTGCGTAGCGCTAGCCACTTAATGCTTGATAACTAGCCATCCCTCTGTCAAGAAGGCTTATCCTCCAATGACTGGTGGTCTAGTTAACGTAACAGCAGATTATAAAAACGCCTTCCCACTGTCATTACAGAAACAATACTTTTCAGCAAAGATACACTGTGAGCAAAACTATAATGGCAAAAAACAATGTGCTGTCGGATACCTGCCGCCTCACATAAAACGGTAACATCTAACAGCGCGTGGTGGCCGTTGCCTAGGAGATTCCTCTTCTTCTTTGTTTCGCAGTTGGCGACCAATTTACATGTAGCGTTACCGCCACCACCTGGACTGGAGTGTTAACAACAACACAATAAATGTATCTGAAACAGATTTCATCGTCAGTCAAATTTATACTCTGTCGATTGAACTCTAAACTAATGTTTGTGGTGATTCTCGTCCTACTGCAAATTTTGACCTGGGAATTTTCAGAGAATGTAACATTTATAATTTGTAAAAGTATAACTGCACCCCAAAATGTGTTTTTTGCTGACTAAATGAAATTATTTATGTACATTTACATTACATGTATGCATTTAGCAGATGCTTTTATCCAAAGCGACTTACAAAAGAGGATAACATTCAAGCTACAACACAAAGTAACTAACAAAGAGTGCATATTGCTAAATACAACTGCACTATTTTAAGTTGAAAGTGCAATTGTGTCATAAAAAGATTAAGTATAAGATGTTAAGTGCATTCATTTACATTTACATTTATGCATTTAGCAGACGCTTTTATCCAAAGCGACTTACAACTCATCAACTATCAATTGTTCCGGGCCAGTCTCCCCTAGAGCAACTTAGGGTTAAGTGCCTTGCTCAAGGGCACAACGGCGGCAGCCGGGATTCGAACCCACAACTTTTCAGGCTACTTACACACTAGCCAGGTTCCTTAACCACTACGCTACCACCACCCCTAAAAGGTGGAGAGGGTATCTGTTGATCTGGTAGCACTTGGAAAGTCATTCTACCAGCGTGGAACAAAACATGAGAAGAGTCTGGATTGACCTGCGCAAGGTGTTGGCCGTGCTAGATAACGTTCCTTAGAGGAGTGAAGTGGTCGGCGGGTGACATAGGACTATGTGGCAACACACACTTATACCAGGGTTAATAGTAACGTGTTTCCAGGCAAAACGGCGTTTTGTGACATAATTTGAAAAATAGCTCCCTGCACCCTCTACAGTTTCAATTGTGCTCTACATTTGATGACGAAAATTACCACAGCGTGCCCAAAAGGAGAGAGGTGGTCAGACGACTGGGTCTGGGTAAACCTCTTCAGTGGCAGCAACACTTCTGGCCCAGGTTCATAATTTTTCTTGTATGGTAGGCAATCATATATATATTTCAATAAGACAAATAGTCTATGTATGGGTCTAATCAACACAATTCACAACAAGACAACAATCGAAAACAGCTTTATAAAGGGTTCATGTTATTTATAGGCTAAATGCAACAGCGTGTTGTAAATGCAAAAGTACCAGATCTCAATAAGAAGAGAGTGTGAACTAACCTATCCTAATAAGTCTTGAATACTAAGACAACTTAATCCATGGTTCTTTGTATGACTTAACATGCCAACCATTCATTGGAAAACAAATATGAACAGTGCCATCACACGCTACTCTAACCAAATGGCAACCAAGTGAATGCCTAATATGACAGTCTTTCAGGAAAATTTAGTCTGGGAACGGCTCTGCCGATGTTTTCTGCTAAGGATGATTCATACAGGTTTGCAAACCAACCATAAGGACAGTTGTAGATTCTACCAGATAGAGGGAGGCGAGAGAGGCTCTTGCTAAGCAAGCGATGTCAAAGTCAAAATGTGCCCTCTAGTGGCCATAGTGGAATTTGCATATTAGTTAAATATTTAGTTTCACCTGAAACATTTAGATTTAACATTTAGATTTAACAATTAGATTCATATTTAACATTTAGATTTAACATTTAGATATATAGTTATATTAAAAAAATAGAATTAACATTTAGATTTAACATTTATATTTAGATTTAAATTGAACATTTAGATTTAGATTCAGTACTTAGGTTTAACATATAAAATGTAGTGTTACATTTAATATTTAGATTTAACTATTTAAAATATCTATAAGATGACAAATATTGTTATAAATGTGCAAAAACTTGAGTTTTAAAAACTGACACCCATTTTTTAAACATTGTTTAAAGCTGAATGTGACAAAATGTAGCTGTAATTTTCAGCACGAGCCGCTTTACAAACGGCACTCCATAACATACTGTATAATGGAGGCAACTATGTCCACATAGCAGCTATCTACATAATGAAGGCCTACAAATAAGTGATAATATTCTAGACAAAGTAGAGTGACATAATATTGAAGACACATGGAGTGGGATATAAAGTGCAAAGTAATAGTTTATTAATAATAAAAGTATCTGAACTTTCTTTTGAAATAGTGTCCTTATTTATTTACAGTCAATATTTACATGACAGCAGAACAAAGAGGACAAGACAAATAAAATCAATACCAGCAAAAAAATGAGCAAAAGGCAACGTATTAATCAGATGGATCGGCCTGGATTTCACACCTCCATAACATCTTCAAATTCCTGAAGACTGATTGTTCCCAACTTGGACTAAAGGGTAGACACCGATTTGAAAAATGCTCTAGTGAATAATATGTGAACAGTGAATTCATAACACCTGCACAGTCTCTGTGAATGTGTTTGTTGATGTATCAGTCACCTGATTTAAATTGCAAGCCAGTTGAGACTCAGGAAGATTCGAGTCCCAATTCACATTGAAGAGAGCATCTAACATAGGAAAAACACAGACGACACTTAAGACAAATGGTCTGGTTAATACAGTAATATGGCCTTCATACCGCCTTCATAGAGATGGGATTATGGTCCCATGATCAAACATTTAGAGTTAGTAGTTACTAAGTAGTTAACTAAGCAACTGACATTTTGTCTCTGTGAAAGTGTATGGTGTATCGGTCACCTGATTTAACATGGAAGCCTGTGTAGAATCTACCGGCTTGGGATGATTAGTGTCCTGAATCACATCCAACCCAGGCTACATACTGAAAACACACAAGACACTTTAGACAAATGGTCTGGTTAAAAATATGGCCTTCATATCAACAGCACAGAAGTTCAGGATTTCTGCGCTCCTCAATGCCTTGACATTCATACCATGCCTGGCAATTCTCTAAAATGGGGCATATGTGGATTTTGTACATTTGAAAGAATTACTGAATAACATGGGTCTTGGGGGCGTGTCCCAGGAAAATCTCCAGGATTATCAGATTTTGGGAAAATTCATAAATCCCAAGGTGACAACTGCTAAAATATGGTACCTCCACACAACACTCCCATACAAGTTACAACAGACAAGGCGTCCCATCCCAAGTCTACAACCACCAGCCCAGCCAGTTGAGGACCTTGCCCAACCAGAATAAGACGTGCAGGCTGTCGAAGACCAGGATGACGCCAGACCAGTAGTGATGTCACCTGCCATGTGCCTACCCGCCAACCATAAACACCACTGGACAAAACCTGAGGATTCGTGCATCAATTTAAAACACTCAGGGGTCCGGGGCCTTTCAGACACTTAGAGGTAGTCTGCTACACTTTGACATTTTTAAGTTTTTCAGCTAACTAAAAACACATATGCAAAAGTGGCACAAATGGTTATATTCTAGAAGACCTTAGGAACAATAATATAAGAGTAAAGTGAATGTAATGAAATTAGTTTTTATTAAAATTCTGTGTAAATACAACTACACAAAAACCTATTTTCAAAGGTCTTCAAACATTGTAAAAAAGCACACAATAAATATATCTGGCCAAGACTTTTGAAGTCTGAACCTTGTAAACATAAGTGTTGGCTACATAAAAGTCAGAAGAGCATTTAGAGAAGTGTTGTAGTTTCAATACAAATTGTAAAAAAGTAAGACAAACTAAAGACAGTGGCTGTTTCAAATGAATACTGATTAGATGGGTGTATCACACCTGTAACTACCCCCTCCCCACTGTCATTGTCCATGTGTCTGTGTGTCAACTGCTGTCATTGTCCACCTGTCAATGGCTCTGCCAGGAAACTGTTACATTGCCCCAGAGCTTTGCAAAAGAGCTTAGATTGTGCTGTGAAAAGAGCTTCTCATCTAAGATGCCATGCAGAAAAACAGTTTCTGTCTTGCTGAAGGCAAAGGTAGACGTTGCATGTATCGCACTTCCAAAAAGATTTTGTTTTCTTTCCCTGCAGCCTGCAGAACACACAGGCTCTGCGACCATCACCGTCCCTCTTTCCATCTGCGCTGAGCGCAATCCCACAAACTGGAATGTGAGTCTCTCCAGCTGTCTGCACAGGTGCCTTTGGGGGCTGAGAAGTCAGTGGTACACCACACAGCTGTGCAGTGAGCTGCTCCACAAACTGCTTGTGGCTCATGCTTTCCTCCTGCTTGTTTTCCATGAGTTCTTTGTGGAGGATGAAGGCATTTGTTGCAGCAATGTCCAGGAAGTGCAGAAAGAGCTTCTTGTACCACTTTGCAGTTTTGTGCTGTGTTGGGTAGTACTGGATTAAGTTACACTGCTGTGCTGGATCTGTGTCCTCTCAAATAAACACTGAGTTTCCAATATCCAGCTCCTCACAGAACATTTTTTTGTAAATTTGTTTATGGTCAAATAAAATCCAAAGTTTATATGTTCTACATTTGTTGCCTGCTTAAATTGAAACACTTCCTGCGTCGGAAAAGCCATACTGCTCTACACTGGATACACCAGGAGCTGGGAGGTGTCATTTTGTGTCAAGAAAATTAGTTCTTGTTTGCTTCAATTGTCAACTCGTTTACTTAAATGGTGGTACAAATGGTGATATGCCATTTTGGACACGGCAACTGTGTCCAACTGCTGCTCATTCCTTGGTGGTAGAAGAGACAGGCAGGCAGACAGAGGTTACACGGCCAGGAAAGCTATAGGTAGCAAGCCGGTAACAAGCAAGCAAGCAGGCAGACAGACAGAGAGTTTCCTGTTATCAAATGATTGCAGTGCAAAGCTTGGTATTAATAACTGGTAAATAAATAAATAAATAAAAACTGTTGGTCTACATCTTCCTTTATCTGACTGAGACTAGTCAGCATGTGGGAACAACATCTTTAAATAATCAGGTGGCCAAAGACAAATTCTCAAATTAAAGCAGTCTTTCTCAAATACTGGGGCAATGCCATGGGGGGCCACGTATGACCATGGAGAGGTACTAGAATAAATAATACTATGTACAGGTTCCAGAGGGCCAGCAAATATAAACTAAACTTGGCTCCAACAGTGTGTCTCTGACTGAAGTGTAAATGTACATCACTAAATGTTTGTTTCAGCCAGTGATACATTACAGAATTGCTAAATTACAAGAGTGACACACCCTTTAGTTAAGTCTTATGGCCAGGTTGCCTAATAGGTTTGAATGCAAAATCTCTTCAAAGCAGCTGAAATGGTAAAATATTAATGAAACTGTTATCATGTTCTCTGTGCATGAGATGTGCTTGGTTTTACATTTCAATAAAAGTATACTTTTTACATAATTTTAAGAATATCACAATTTTCCATTTTTATCTCATTGGAACACATAGGGACAACCCATCAACCTGACAACCTACCCCGTGATGGGGTTGTGCGAGGTACATTTGACGGCCCATATCTTTTGAACAGAACGAGTTCTAATAGAGCTAAATTCCTCCATTTGTATCTCACATATTAGGCATCAGTTGTGTGCTGAAATGGAATTTCTGCAGGACACTATTTTGGTGGAAATTAAACTGAAGTAAAAAGTGTGACAATCAACCCCGCTTTCCCCTATTTCACTCACAACTTTAAGTGCCGCGCCTGCAGCATCTCTGATACAATTGGCCGCGCTGGCAGTCATTTCCAATGGTGCCTAAACAGAAGAGAATGGTCTATAGTCGCCCTCTTGTGGTCATTTAGCGTACGACATTTTTTCAGCTTTTTGCAACTGGACATGTCTTTTATTAGCAAAGGAAAGATTATTGCTAGCAGTGTAGGTTTATTTAAAAAAGAGCTTGTAGGGTAAATTGTTTTAAACTTTCTCTATGCTCTTCTCGTCATTACAGACGTTCTCAGAAGTCTGGGAGAGTATTCTTAATGCAAACTATCAAACAATCAATCCAGACATACATCACTACATGTTTGTTTCAGCCAGTGACAGATGATACATTGCAAAAATGCTACATTACAGGACTTGCAATTCACCCTTTGGTGCAGGTCTTAGTCATGGTAGGGAAGTGAGAGGTCCTGCAATAATTAAGACTTTTTAAGCCCCCACACCATGTCAAGGCAAAGTACACGTGAAGGTCTTTTTTATTTTGTTTTGAGCCTACTTAAAATGTTAAAGTTTATCTCTAGACCCATTATTTTCGTCCCTGGACTGGATACTGCCAATTGCTCCTCACCCACATGCTTAGGGAATGTATAACGTGGACACACTAAGCCTATTTCACTCACAATTCTGCGATTAACGCACTGTGCGTAGCATTGCTTATACTATTGGCCGTGCTGGCGGTCATTTCCTCTGTTCCTCATCCACATTAGAGTGGTCTATAGTCGCCCTCTTGTGGTCATTTAGCGCAAGGCACTTTTTTCAGCTTTTTGCAACCGGACATATCTTTTATTGTCAAATGAAAGATTATTATTAGCAGCGCAGGTTTATTTTAAAAAGAGCTTGTAGGGTAAATTGTTTTAACCCTCTATGGTATGCATCATGATGCCAGTTGGTAAAAAATATTTGGAATGTTTTTTTGTCACAAAATAGTAAAAAAGTAAACATGATCCAGAGAATTTTTTAAAATATTTTTTTTTTTGTATTTTTTTGTTGATGTTGATGTTTTGAACACTGTACGACAGCGGAAATGACTGAAAACAAGAGTTTTGTTAATCATTTAAAAACAACTTTATTTAAAAGCTATTTATAGTCATTATAATTATTACATTCATTGTTTTTGTTTCTAGTTTACATTTACATTTACATTTAGGCATTTAGCAGACGCTTTTATCCAAAGCGACTTAAAAAAGAGGATAACATTCAAGCTACAACTCAATGAAAGAACAAACAAGGAGTGCATATTGCTAACATAGAATCTGCACTATTTTAAGTTGAAAGTGCAATAGTGTAACGCAGTGTAGAGAAGTTAAATTATTAAGCGCATTCTCAAAAATTTACACCAGGAGATATTCTTGGAAGAGCTGGGTCTTCACGAGTTTCTTGAAGGTGGAGAGGGTATCAGTTGATCTGGTAGCACTTGGGAGGTCATTCCACGAGCGCGGAACCAGATATGAGAAGAGTCTGGATTGACCTGCACGAGGCGTTGGCCGTGCTAGAAAATGTTCCTTAGAGGAGCGTAGCGGTCGTCGGGTGACGTAGGGCTTCAGAAGAGTATTCAGGTAGATGGGAGCAGAGCCATCTTGTGGGCCACCATAAGTGCCATGAATTTAATGCGAGCAGCCAAGTGTAACCAGTGAAGTTCAATGAACAGAGGTGTGACATGTGCCCTTTTTGGCTGGTTAAAGACCAGACGTTGCAGCTGCATTCTGGATCATCTGTAGCGGTCTCACCGCACAGGCTGGTAGGCCTGATAGGAGGACATTGCAGTAGTCAAGACGAGAGATAACCAGGGTCTGAACCAGGAGCTGGGTTGCATGTTGGGTTAGGTACGGCCTGATCTTCCTTATGTTGAATAGGGAAAAACGGCACGACTGAGCCACAGAGGCAACGTGATCTGCAAAGGTCAGTTGGTCATCGATCATGACACCTAGATTTCTTGCCACTTTGGTGGGAGAAACAGACAGGGAGTCGATCTTGATACTGATGTCGTGATGTATGGCTTGTTTGGTTGGGAGGACCAGCAGTTCAGTTTTGGAGAGATTTAGTTGGAGGTGATGTCCTTTCATCCATGCAGATATATCAGAGAGACAGTCCGAGATCCGTGTTGACACCATGGAGTCGTCCAGCGGAAAGGACAGATAGAGCTGGGTATCATCAGCATAGCAGTGGTAAGAGAAGCCATGGGAGTGGATGATTGAGCCCAGCGAGGTGATGTACAGGGCGAAGAGAAGGGGCCCCAGCACAGATCCTTGGGATACTCCTGTGGTGAGTTGGTGAAGTGCCGATGTCTGTCCTAGCCATGATACGTTGAACGACCGTCCAGTAAGATAGGACTTGAACCAGGAGTGCACTGTGCCATCAATGCCAATGTTGGTCAGCTTGTCCAGCAGGATGCTATGGTTGACCGTGTCAAATGCTGCTGATATGTCCAGCAGGATGAGCACTGAGGATTGAGCTGCCGCTCTGGCCTCTTTTAATGCTTCCGTCACAGACAGAAGCGCTGTTTCAGTGGAGTGGCCACTTCTGAAACCGGATTGGTTGGAGTCGAGGAGGTTGTTCTGAGTGAGAAATCCTGTGACCTGTTTAGAGACAGCTCGTTAAATGGCTTTGGAAAGGAAGGGAAGAAGAGAGACAGGCCGGTAGTTTTTCCACTTGAGTGGGAGCAAGGGATGGTTTTTTGAGCAGCGGTGTTACCTGGGCTTGTTTGAAGGCAGTGGGAAATGTACCCCTAGTTAGTGAAGCATTGACCACATGTGTGGTTGCTGTCACAATGGTGGGGGTTATGGCCTGAAGAAGGGTTGTTGGGATAGGGTCCAGAAGACAAGAGGTAGACCGGCTGTCTGTGAGAAGCTTAGACATCTCTGCCTCGGAGAGAGGAGTGAAAGAAGAAAAGGAAGCAGTTGGTTTAGAGAGGCTAGGAGAAGGAACCTCTGTAGATTGGTTTGAGAACTGACTACTAATAGCTGCAACTTTGTTAGTGAAGAATGCAGCAAAAGTGT
Source organism: Tenualosa ilisha (assembly GCA_015244755.2). Classification (NCBI taxonomy): domain Eukaryota; kingdom Metazoa; phylum Chordata; class Actinopteri; order Clupeiformes; family Clupeidae; genus Tenualosa; species Tenualosa ilisha. Next base: position 70,137 of record PYXC01002467.1, on the reverse strand, counting down.
CAGCTGTGAAGTTAGTTGGAGGAGGTGGGTTTAGTAAAGATTTAAAGGTGAAAAAGAGTTTCTTGGTGGCCGTGGCATTGTTAATCTTGTCGTGATAGAAAGCCTTTTTCACAGCGGTGACACTGGATGAGAAGGAAGATAGTAGTACTTGGAATTGTGTCAGATCGGCCGAATTCTTAGTCCAGTTCTAGTTCCGAATTCTAGTTCCAGTAACTTTGAGTAATCATTTGAATAATCATTTTCATTTGATCTGGGTGTCTTGATTCTTCCATCTTCAGCTTACTTCTTGTGGAAATTCATGAAGCAGTTCTTCTCAGCTGTGAGGCACAGGTAGATTTCTCACTTTGTGCACTGCACTCTGACAATACCTGTACAGCCTGGGTATTTGCATAGGCCTTTTTTCTCCATGACGGCAGGCCAGTGATCAGTGCTATCCTGACACACAGCTGCTGGCAGCACTGATGCAGTGGGACCTCTGCTCCTCTTCTGAGCAAGTTCTTCTTCAACATTTTGGGAGGGTCTTCCCCTCTTCTTCTTCCGCTCCATGCAAAGGCAGCTTGCAACTTGACTTTTGAAGTGGAGCAGGCTGAGGATCTCTTTCTTTGGGATGTTGCAGGCCCTGCAGTCCATGCGATACAACAGCCAGGCGTTGACAAGGGTGAAATCCATCATGTGGAACACAATCCTGTGGTACCACTTCCTAGACCTCAGCTTTGTTCGGTATAGAGCAATTAGTGAGTCTAGGAGATCCACTCCACCCATACTTTTGTTGTAGGTCTGGACAATACTTGGGCATGTAACCGCCACTGCTTTTTTTTGTTTCTTGTCCCATCTTTGCACAGACACCGTGGGGTTAGCAGAAGAAAAGGTAGAGAGGAGTGTTACAGCACGATTGCCATACCATTTCACTGCCCTGAGCAGCACTCCCTCATATTTGGTTTCCTTCTCTTCAAAGGATCCCCTACCTTTCTTTCTCTTTACGCGATCTTCAGAGAAGCTGCACCCTGCAAGGTGATTCTGACGCACTGTTTCTCTTTCTCACCAAAGAGAAATAGTTATATAGCACTGCATTTAACTGGAAATACCTGTCACTGCACTTTCACCCTCACTGTCCTCGCTGTCTCCACTGTCCTCATTCTCTGACTCATCTTCAGCATTCTCACTTTCTGCACTATCCTCATGCTGTCCTTGCAGGGTGGCAAGCTGCTCATTTTCATCATCACTAAAGACTAATTCGTCCTCACTACCATCTACAGGCAGGGCTAGTTTGGCTGTCTTCAATGAGGAACCATAAAAAATAATTGTGTAAATGGAGGAAAAATGTGTAAAACAATAATGGTTACAATAATGGCTATAATATTTTTTAGAAATGCCTTAAATGTTAGTCTTTCTTGTCCTAAATCACTTTGGATAAAAGCGTCTGCTAAATGCATACATGTAAATGTAATGGTACAGTGTTGCCAGGGGCGGAGCTATAGGCGGGGCGGGCGGGGCAATCACCCCTGGGCCCAGGGCCTTTTCCTGTCCGCTAAAGGGCCCCACCCATCGCAGACGGGCCTTTCATATTAATGAACATTCCTTCTCACGTGAAATTGCTGCGGTCAATGTACTCATTTCAATACTATGTATAAAGAACGGCAGCGCCAAGCTTTATATACCAAGACATTGTATTGATTGTGTTGCTGACGGTGGGTATTTGGAAGCCTGTTTTTTTTCCATGTATCATTCTTTGTAAACATCACTAAAATGAACCTAAATATAATAACGATTGTAGTTTTAAAACTAAGCTACATTGTCCCTTTGTGATACGTATATTTCTGTTTGAGTATGTAGTTATTACAGAGTAATTTGTCTTTTAAAAGTGTAATGCATTCTGGGTCATCATCTGCAGCGCGTACGTCTCCTCCGCTCCTCCTCCCCCCTAAACGAGCCTGTCCAGAGTAGGCAGGGGGGCAGGAGGACAGTGTGGTCGTGACATAGGTCATGAGAAGTAGTGTCCGTGTAGTGATATTGCAGACATTTCGACATGTTTAAAGCTAAAAGTGGAGCCCAAAAGAGGAAAGAAAAGAAAAATAAAGATGAGGCAAACGCCAAACTTCCCAAATTGGACTCTTTCTTAAATACTCCTTCTCGGGTTCAGCCTAGCAGTGACAGGGAAGAACATGCATCGTCATCTTCAAGCAGTAGCAACTTGATTAGCAGCAGCGAGTGTGGAGTGTGGAGTGAAGTGAGTAGCATCCACAAGGAAGCTAGTTTTCCAACGGATCGTGGCAATTTCATAGAAAATATTACTGATGCCAATGTGAAGCGGTAAAAAAATGCTATCACTGACATAGCGAGTCATGGGGGGGGGGGGGGGGGGTTGTTAGGGGGGCCCGATCGAAACGTTTTGCCCCTGGGCCTTGTCTCCAATTGTTCCGCCAGTGAGTGTTGCGGTATGGCAACGTACACATTTCAACAGTTTAATATAATTAAATGATTAAAAACAGTGCATTAAACAACATAGTAGTGAACTTACCTTACTTATTCATGTGTATGTATTTTTTTCAAAGTCGAAAATGTCCAAATAAATACTTTTTCACGTGATGTTTTCAGAGCAAAATGGCAAGGCTCTTTCAATGCACCACATCATAAAGGGGGAAGTAATTTGTTTGTGTAGGAGGGATTTAATGGGTTTGTTGCCAAATGGCAACATTGTACCATAGAGGGTTAAACTTTCTCTATGGTCTTCTCGTCATTCCAGACGTTCTCAGAAGTCTGGGAGAGTAATTTTAATGTAAACAATCAAACAATCAATTCAGACATATACATCACAAAATGTAAATTGCTTAGTTAACTACTTAGTAACTACTAACTGTAAATGTTTGATCATAGGACAATAATCCCATCTTTATGAAGGTGATATGAAGGCCATATTACTGTATTAACCAGACCATTTGTCTTAAGTGTCTTCTGTGTTTTTCTGTAGACTGGGTTGGATGCTCTCTTCAATGTGAGTTGGGACTCAAATCTTCCTGAGTCTCAATTGGCTTGCAATTTAAATCAGGTGACTGATACATAATCAAACACATTCACACAGAGACTGTGGTGTGGACTGTGTTATAAATTCTATTTTTTTTTTTTTTTTTTTTGTCGTGTCCTCTGTGTTCTGCTGTAATGTAAATATTGACTGTAAACAAATAATAAGCACACTATTTCAAAAGAAAGATAATTTTATTATTAATAAATTATTACTTTGCACTTTACATCCCACTCCATGTGTCTTAAACAGTATGTCACTCTACTTTGTCTAGAATATTATCACTTATTTGTAGGCCTTCAGTATGTAGATAGCTGATATGTGGACATAGTTGCCTTCATTATACAGTATGTAAGGTAACTCGTGCTGAAAATTACAGCCACATTTTGTCACATTCTGCTTTAAAACTCAAGTTTTTGCACATTTATGACAATATTTGTCATCTTAGAAATATTTTAAATAGTTAAATCTAAATATTAATTGTAACACCTAAATGTTAAATGTTAAATCTAAATACTGAATCTAAATCTAAACGTTACATTTAAATCTAAATATAAATGTTAAATCTAAATATAAAATATAAATGTTAAATCTAAATCTGTATGTGAAATGTCAATGTTAAACCTAAATGTTAAATGTAAATCTAAATGTTAAATCTAAATGTTTCAGGTGAAACTAAATATTTAACTATTATGCAAATTCCACTATGGCCACGAGAGGGCACATTTTGACTGACTTTCACATCGCTTGCTCAGCAAGAGCCTTTCTCGCCTTCCTCCATCTGGTAGAATCTACAACTGTTCTTATGGTTGGTTTGCAAACCTGTCTGAATCATCCTTAGCAGAAAACAACATCATTCTGTCGGCAATCCAGAATTTCTCTACAGCGACGATGACAGCGACAGCAACCACCACAGGGCTACCACCACAGGCCAGCTCGGTAAGTGTCTGTGTTTTCCAAATCCCTTAGCATTGGGTTCTTGTCAAGGCCAACTTAACTAATTTAGCTAACGGCAGCTGCGAGAGATTTGCGTTGGGTTACAGCTAACGGAGGCGACTCATGGTTCGAAATGAACGGTGTAAGAGAGTTAGGCTAGCTAGCCGCTAATGTTTTATTTAACACGAGAAAGCTTTGTGCCGTTATGATGAAACGACATTCTTGTGAACTTTTGTCTCCAATAAGAGAATTATTACACCGTTCATTTCGAGCCATGAGTCGCCTCCGTTAGCTGTAACCCAACGCAAATCTCTAGCAGCTGCCGTTAGCTAGTTTAGTTAAGTTAGCCTTGACAAGAATCCAATGCTACGGGATTTGGAAAACACAGACACTTTAATAAACTATTACTTTGCACTCTACATTCCACGCCATATGTCTTGAATATTATGTCACTCTACTTTGCCTAGCATATTATCACTTATTTGTAGGCCTTCATCATGTAGATAGCTGCTATGTGGACATAGTTGCCTCCATTATACAGTATGTGTCTATATCTTTCCATTTGTCTATTTGACTTGTCTATTTGTTGAATGTATGGAGAGTCAATTAGACTGATTGTGATTCCCCTTTGTGATTTGAATGTGGTGACATCATTTCATTTATGGGTCTTTGAAGAGCTGTCTTGCAAAATAATTCCACCAGGTTCGCAACTGTGCTGAAACATGTAAGCCAACAATATTTGTCTGGCTTCGTCCTTAAACAAGTGAGTTTTTGATCTTTTGACTAAGACACACTCTTTGGGAGTGTCGTGCCTGGCGTTCCCACAAGGGGGCCCAGAGTGAAGACCCATATATGAATCCCAGATCTAGAGAGGGCTGTATGTCAGCAATGCAGCTTAGAGAGACTCGTGGCCGATGGTGCTGGAAAGCCTTACTTTTGAAAATCGAGATCCAGCACTATGGATCAGTTAGTGCTCTTGATTTTGTGGCTAATTACAAAAACCCACATGCACCCATAATACCAACATCCCTTTGTTGTTATTATTATTATTATTATTTATTTTTATTATTAATGTTGTGTATTATTAGGGCGTGTTGTGCCTGGGGCTCTCACAAGGGGGCCCAGCTGAACTGAGCTGAACTATGGTGCAAAGACATTCATTAGACCGCTACCACAACTATCAAATGTGGAATCCGCTACCATGAGTATCGCATGTGAAGACTGCTTCCACATGTGTAACCCACCACAGTCCAAAGTAATGACTGGATCACACTCCCCATGATGCACAATATATAAGTTTCCTTGTCAAGCACACACATTTTATTCTCTTTTTTCAGACTTGTCTTTGTGTTTTCGTTGGTTGCACAGTTTTGAACAAGCAAAAGTCCTGAAGTGGAGAGTTGGATGGGCAATGGATCATCTGCCTGTTGCCAAGTAGGGGTTGATAAAAGCTAAGGAATCCCAGAAGGAGTGGACAAAAGTTGGCAGACGTTGGGATTACAATGAGCTTGCTCTGATGGTAAAGGACCAAGGTCCCTGCTACGCTTTGATCAACTGTTTGAAAAGGAGAGGCTTTTTTGATTGATTGATTGATTGATTTTATTTGACATTCTCAGTTCTTGCATACAGTGAAAAATACATGGATTAGTTTGGGTGAACTGCACCACATACCCACTAAAAACATAAAAACAGAGAGTCAGGATATCACAATAAAGCTCGAAGGCTTATTTCCATTGTGGTCCTCTGATGTTGAAGGGCAGCAGGTGTTAGAATGACAAGAGTGGCAGTGTGATACAGCTACATATCAAAAAACGTACACAGATCATACTAAATCATACATCATACATAATAAATAAACGCATACATCATAAATAGAAATTTCTATACATACTAAGATAAATTTAAGACCTATACTGACTGATCTCTAATCCAAGTTTTCAAAGCCCTTTTGTAACTATCTAAGTTGGTGATAGTCTTTATGTTACCTGGTAGTCTATTCCACTTACAAGATGCAACATATGAAAAGGAATCCTTTCCTACTTTGGTTTGCACTTTCAGAGGAACAAAATTTGAGGCACTCCCTCTTGTTGAGTAGCTGTGAATGTCGCTCACTCGACTGAAAAAATTACATAAATATTTAGGGACCTGACCCTTTACAATCTTGTAAACCATGTTAAGCTCAATTTGAGAGACTCTATCTTCTACTCTCAACCAACCCAGTCTCTCAAAATGACTAGGATCAAGGTGAGTTCTTGGGGGCAGATCCAGTATGATCCTTACAAGTTTATTTTGTGAGATCTGAAGCTTATTCTTAAAGAACTTACTTAGGCCATTATACCAAGAACAACAGGCATAATCATAATACGGTTGAATTATAGCACCTGCTAGGGTCAGCCTAGCCTTCTTTTCCAGATACTTGGAAATTTTGGCCATATAACGAACTCGCTAGTTTACTTTAGTTATTACTTTCTGGGCTTGACCAGCTCCAGACAACTGACTGTCAAGCACACACCCGAGATAACTGACTGAGTCCTTCATTTGAAGTGCCGTATTCCCAACCAATACCTCAAAACCTGGGTTTTTATTCAACTTCACTCTAGACCCAAACAGAATGGATTCAGTTTTACCAAGATGAAGTGATAACCTATTAAATGATAGCCATTTGCTCACATTAGACAGTTCAAGGCTTAGCGTTGACTCTACAGTCTTTTTATCCTTATGTGAAAACACTAATACAGAATCATCAGCAAATAAAAACAGTTCACATGAACAAGCTGATTTTAGGTCATTAACATATAAAAGAAATAAAAGAGGGCCTAGAACACTCCCCTGAGGGACCCCACATTGTACCTTTTGCGGTTGTGATAATGTTCCCCCAACATCCACCACTTGTATTCTGTTCTGTAAATATGAGTCAAACCACTTAACTGCCATATTACCAAAACCAATCGCCCTTAGTTTAGACAGTAAGATGCTGTGGTCCACTGTATCGAATGCTTTTTGCAAATCTAGCATGACCATACCACAGAAATTCCCCTTGTCTACGTCCTTTCTAATGTAATCTGTTAGGTACAATAAACATGTGCCTGTGGAGTGTGATTTACGGAATCCTGATTGCAGTTCATATATTAGGTTGTGAGATGATAGATATTCATTGACCTGCTCAAAAACAATTCGTTCAATTATTTTTGATAGGGTACACAAAATGGAAACAGGTCTGTAATTACCCTGATCCAGTTTACTCCCTTTCTTATTCAGTGGAATCACTTTTGCCATCTTAAGGTCATTAGGGGACCGCAGCGTTTACGACAAGTGGAGGAGAGAGCAGTGCAAGCATCGCACAAAATGTATCCTCTGTAAGCATCTGTCTTGTCTTTGAAAAGAAAACAGTATGTTGCAAACACTCTGGAAGACAAAGAGTACAGTGTTATATGTAATTCTTTGAACTGCTTTTCATTGTTTATGATTTGTTTACTGACTCCAACTGAAAATTTACTTCAGTTTACTTCGGCAGGCATGAACTGACATGGGTTCATCGTCTGTAAAGAGAAATGGAACACAAACCTTCCAGAATTTAAAGACATTCGTCAGCATTGGATATCAATGGAGAAGATGGCCATTGAAGAAGATGACAAAATTATAAAGTCAGTCACTTACCAGAAATGGAAGTGGCTTCACATTAAGGACTTTGGTTAAAGCAAGGGAAAAGGTGAGCAAACAACAAACATTGGATGACATATGAAAAGCAGCGTCAAAGTTTTGTGAGGACATGACAGTCATATTTCCTTTTTCTGTTCTGTGTAGGTATAATTGCCACCGTGCCTTTCTCCAAAGGAGGTATTGCGTGTGATTAACATGGGCGAGTCATCCCTGCTTCTGAAGGAAAAAAGTTAATGGATGAACTGGAGGATGGAGTCATGTGCTATCTTTTTTTTCAAGGGCAAAGATGGTGGCAGTCTTTGTACTGATGCGCAGACTTTCCCCTGCGAGTGTCATCCTCTGAAGGACACCACTCATTGGTTAAATAAATGAGTAATGTTTATGGGCTGAAATATGAGCCACCAGACACTGAATTCAAGGAATTTATAATTGAATTTGAATAGCTAAACTAAAATAACTGCACATAGACTGAAATTGTATTTATTAAGGTGAATCCTTGCAGTGAAAAACTGAATCTGAATACTATGATATGAATTTTAATTCACGTTCAGTTCTCAAAATTCATTCAGTTCTCAATTTTACTGTGATCCACATCCGGGTAGTTTAAGGATGGAGGAAGAGCAATCGAGCACAGATACACAGGGCTCCTCTTCGGCCAATCAGCACTGACATTTTTGAGCACAGTGCCCACTAAACGGAGGAGGAACAAGTGTGAGGACTGGAGCGACCATGACTGCAGATATGTCGCATATGGTAATGGCAGTATATATACATTTTAACGTTCTTTTAATTAAATGCTGTTAATGTTATAGCCATTTTATTGAAACATTTCGCTTGGTCAGCGAGCTTAAACAAATCATGTTCACAGTGATGTCAGACGACTAGTATGTTTCAGTTATGATTTTAGCAAGGAGCGCTGGAACTGGTCTACAAACTGCAATGCAAAGAATAACGACACCTTTTTACTCAGTACAAAGCACCGAGTGAAAGTGAACGTAGGCTGGTCATGTCTGCAGCGTGATTCATTTGAATAACTACTCGTGACTGAATGTCTTTGACCCCGCCGGGTTCTGCTGAGAGTCTGTCGCTGTGTATGGCAGGTGCTATTGAGAATGAGGAGTTGTCGTAAGTCCGCCTCCGTTTAGTGCTTCTCTTTGATACTAACAGAAAATACAGACTTATTTGTCTATTCTTAGGACGCAGAGCTAATTCCAGTCACAGAAAATGTATACGGAAGAAAGACCCATGACATCACCGTTTAATATTAATTTGCTCCCTGTACGACAGTGAGCTAGGCTAACAAGCCACTAGTTTCTGTTCATCTCAACGGCTTGTTGAGGACAAGGGTTCGGGTTGTGGGTTGCGCTGAGAATGGTAAGGGCTAATTATATTAATATTCTGATTCGATAATGTCTAAGTTATTTATATCAGGGATAATTGGCGACATGGTGTTCGTATATCAGAAAGTCAATGCACGTTGGAGGTTCTGAGGCTGCTATGGCCAAGACCCAGTCGTTAGTTCCATGGCTTTGGTTGTCAGGCGAGTGTAACAGGATCGTACCTGCACTTTAACTACGGTCCCTGCATCTTCGCCCCCACCTGCGTTGTAATTGGCTAATCGTTAGCCGTGCCGGTATAAAGCTAGAAGGCGATGCAGGTGGTGTCTGTTTGTCTAAGGGATACTCCAGGTCGGCTAACCACGCTTTCCCCGATTCTCGTCTTGTAGCTCCGGACGTTAATTCCTTTTCCACTGGCTTGTTGGTATGTTGCCTTTTACTGCGTTGGAATTTCCTGCATTCCGATATGTTTGAGTATTTACGGTTTGTTTTCATTCCAGCCGTGGCTGCGTTGCTGCTTACTGTCTAGCAGGGCTGCTCTATCATGACCCTCCGATGCACTTGTCGCTCAGGTATGTACTTAAAACTACTTGTAGAGACACCGAATAGTCAAGTCAAGTAGGTTTTTATTGTCGTTTCAGCCATATACACAGTACTTAGTGAGACGAGACAACGTTTCACCGGGAACAATTGGTGATACATGTAACGTGCTCTTGTACACGTATGTACATACAGTCCAACACAGTTATAAACAAGGGAGGTCAAGTTACAGGTGACCTAAAACAAACACGCTAGACAGGGCATGGCTTCTAGCAGAGTACTGTGGCTAGTAGTGTGATTTGTAAACAGAAGACTGTTCTATATAAATGTAAATAATAGCAGCAAGGCTAGGGGTTATGATTTGTAAACAAAAGACTATTCTACATAAATATAAGTGATGGCAGCAAGAAAGTGCGGGGGGCATAAAGGTGCAGTGTGCTGTAACGTGCTGGTTTGCATCCTGAGTTACTGAGAAATTCCAGTCCAATTGCACTACAGGTTGTTCAGCAGTCTGACTGCCTGCGGGAAAAACCTCTTCCCCATTCTGGAGGTGTGGGCAGTGATACTGCGGAACCTTCTGCCAGATGGTAGTAAGGTGAATAGTCCATGGGAGGGATGGGTAGTGTCTTTGGTAATGTTCTTGGCTTTCCACAGACAGCGGGTGCTGTAGATGTCTGAGAGGGGAGGCAGAGAGACTCCAGCGATCTTTTCGGCTGTCGGTTGCCGAACCACGCTGTGATGGCGCCGCTGAGGATGCTCTCAATCGTCCCTCTGTAGAAAGTTGTGAGGATGGAGGTTGGGAGATTGGCTTTACAAATAGTATTGACTAGCAGGGTAACGTGTTGACTCTGTGTGGCTTACAGTAATAATCTCTCAAGACGGTTCCACAGGCTGAGCTCTCTGTGGCATGTCAGCTTCTGCCCAGAAGGTTCATGCCTCTTTTCCCCCTCCATTTTCTGCAGCTAGGGTTAACAGTGGAGTAAATAAATACTCCTATATTTCCCCTAGGACTCGTGTGACATCCAACGGTGAGAGTCAGTGTTGCTGTTTTGCCCTCCGCCTGTTTTGTTTCCATTTTTCCGTCTGTCGTCCTGCTTGTGGTGGCTGGTTACCTGGCAGCTCGGCCGCCTGCGACTGGGTGCTGGCAGTTTATTTTTGTACGCGTGTGTGTGGTTGTTCACTGTATGTGTATGTCGGTGTGCTGGTTGCATAGAGCTTGTTGATTGTGTTTGTTTTAATTGTTTATTTTTTTTATCCATGGTCTGTATAGTGTCTGTCCATTTATGAATGCTTCTGGTGACTGTGCGACTGTACTAACGGTGGTATTCCCTGTACGCTGTAGTAACAAACCTTGCTTGCTGTGTGTTACTTCATTGTGTTTACTGTGAATTATTTCATGTTGTTGGTAGTGGATTATTTAATTTCATTTGGACTCACAGTGTGACCAATTTGATTTCGGGGATGTTTTAACCAGGGGTTTCGATGCATCACCAGTAAGCCCATTAACTGTTGTGTGTTTTGACTGTCATTGATATCTTAAGGCCGTTGTTTTAATTTGAGTGCTCTTGAGTGCTTATTACAGTTCATTATGAACTTGGCGCATTGATACCCAAGTGTAACACGGTCTGTAAACAGGGACCACCTCATAGGTGTGCGTATACAGAAAATTAATCAACGTTCCAAACAGCGCATCACATTTGGAAATAAAATCAAGCCATGGTATAAATTGTTATATTAAGTGGATGTGTAGCTCTTCCAACCTACCGCTGAGGCAACTTATAAGTGACCAAGTCTCCCAGTCCCCAGTACAGAGCCAACCCTAGGCCCAGTGCCCAACAGCAAACTGCCCCCAAGGTGTTGTGTCTAGTTTCATAATAAATAACACTGATTAACATGTATACCAATTCAATCATTTGGCTGCATTTAAATGTTAACTACTCAGCATAAAATATTGTGATCCATCTTCTGAACCTGGTGTCATTCTAACAGACAGGGAACGAGTCAGGAAAGGAGCAGAGATGGCCGACCCAGTGTGCACACAGAAATGTCAAGGTCCTTCATCGATTTTGGCTTCTATGCCAAACTGACTTATACATTAGTCAATTTGAACTCTCAAAATATAGCTAGTGAGATGTGTACTTGTATTGTGTAATGTAATGTTCTCATTGTCACAGGTCTTTTCCAGCCCTTTTTGGAGCCAAGGGAAAGCGCCGGTGTGTTCGAGGGCCTGCCAACCACTTCACACATAGCCCACTATCAAAACAAATATCACAATGTGGTGTATGTGGTATTATTTATTATTTTACTGGTGGTTTATATTACTCTTGAAGGCATGTTCAACCCTCATCAACCCTCAAAGATCTCTATCCAAAACTGGAAAGTGTGTCTAGGGGCTGGCTGATTTACAAAGCAGCAGGTACATAGAACTTAAGGCCAATGTAATTTTGTTATGAAAAATTGGATTAATATCATGAGTGATGAGTACTGTCCCATTTCAATACAATTCAACCATTAAATTACTTTTCTTTTTAGGAGGGTGGGGTGCTAGAAAATTACACATAGTACTCCTGGGGACAGTGGCTATACAGGGCTAATTCTGAAGACTGCAAGTGGAGGCAGAAAGGGTGTCTTATATATTGCTCCAATACAGGAGGAACTAGACACTCTGCCACTGCCTCCTGACTCCAGGTTCCTCTCCACTATGCCAAAGGCAATGTGCCACTCCTGTCAGACCAGCTATCCACTACAAATCCTTTCACTGCATGTTCAAACCTGTAAGCCTTCAGATACATATCCACAGTAGGTATGTACAGACCTATTGTATGTTGGGAGATCACATTATACGATAAATACCTGTATCCTGTAAAACACGGAAACAACTACTGCATGCTGTTAAGCTTGCCACTAGATATCTGTAATATTCAATTCAATTCAGTTTTATTTATACAGCGCCTTTTACAATAGTATTGTCTCATGGCGCTTCACAGAAGGAGCACCCAAGAGCAACAGGGGCAAGGAAAAACTCCCTTATGTTCAGTTAATCTAGGAAGAAACCTTGGGCAGATCCACGACTCAAGGGGCTAACCCAACTGCCAGGGGTCATGGAGAAAAATTACAATCAGTAGTAACCATGACAGACTATAAGTTGCCTATGGTTTAGCTAAGGTTCATAATAGTTCATAATAGAGTATTATCCCACTTTTACATTACATGGTAATCACTCTATAGGTGGTTATCAGGAATTATGGCTGGACAATGTAGCAGCGGCCAGGCATAGTGACAAACTCGAAGGGGTGAGATGGGTCATGGGGGTAACAGTAAGGGTCCATTTGACAGCGCCATTGTGAGGGGGGGTCAATCACGAACCCTCAGGAAGGGGAGTCGGGGCCCAGCATCGGCGTCCAGGAAGGTCCTCTGTGATGGGGAGTCGGTCCTGACATGGGCCTCCCGTAGTGTTGGTTGTAGTCCACTCAGGAGGGGAGGGTGAGAGGAGTCTGCCAGAATGAGGCAGGGATGACACTCAGCAAAGATAATTGTGGACAGAGGAAAATAGTGAATTAGGCCAGGCTCACACATCAGAAAGCAAATGTGTAATTTGGGCATACATACATGTGTATAAAATATATATATATACATATAAATATTGAGAGAGAGCTGAAGGAGAGAGAGAGGGAGTTGTACGGCATGACACATGAAGGTTGTGCGGCGGCGCTAGGCTATAGCAGCATAACTAAGGTATGATGCATGGTAAACCAGCACCACTGCAGGGATGGTCAGTGGCTGCCATGCCTCGCAACTGGGGGCAACAGCAGAGGCAGTCCCTTCCAAAAGAACCATGAGAAGTGATGATTTGCCATGCACCATCCCTAACTATGGGAAACAGTAAAGAGGAAGGTTTTAAGTCTAGACTTAAAGGTATTGAGAGTGTCCGCTTGTCGAATGTGGGGGGGGGAGATTATTCCACAGGAGGGGTGCACGGTAACAAAAGGCTCTTCCTCCTATCGTAGATTTTGATATTCTTGGGATTACAAGGAGACCAGCATTTTGGGATCTTAGGGTTCTAGGAGGGTGGTAAGGGACAAGTAAGTCTTTAATATATGTTGGTGCATCGCCCTTGAGGGCTTTGTAGGTTAGGAGGAGTATTTTAAAATCAATTCGACTTTTAATAGGGAGCCAATGTAGGGAAGCAAGGATAGGAGAGATATGTTCGTATTTTTTAGTCCTGGTGAGAGTTCGGGCCGCAGCATTTTGTATTAGTTGTAGGTTTTTGATGCAAGTATTGCTACACCCAGAGAACAGAGCATTGCAATAGTCGAGCCTGGAAGTAATAAATGCGTGTATTAATTTTTCAGCATCCTCAAAGGATAAGAACTTTCTAACCTTAGCAATATTTCGTAGGTGAAAAAAAGATGTTTTTGAAATGTGTTTTACATGACTATTTAGAGAGAGGTCCTGGTCAATAATTACCCCAAGGTCTTTAACTTTTGCATTACATGACAGTGACAGGCCACTGAGTAAGTTTTGGTGATGGGGTAGAGTGTTGGTCAGCTGTTTAGGGCCAATCATCATAACTTCAGTTTTATCAGAATTTAAACAAAGTAAATTATTAGTCATCCAGGTTTTGATGTCTAGGAGACATGCATCAAGTTTAGTCATTGGCATATAGTCATTAGGCTTCATAGAAAGGTAAAGCTGGGTATCATCAGCATAGGAGTGGAAAGTGATACCATGTTTCCTTATAACAGATCCTAACGGTAACATGTACAGGGAGAACAGCAGGGGACCTAGCACTGAGCCTTGGGGTACACCAAACTTTACTTTGGTATGGGTTGATGACTCATTATGAGCGTGTACAAACTGGTAGCGACCAGAGAGGTATGATTTGAACCAGGCTAATGCAGTGTCTTTGATGCCTATCATGTGTTCAAGTCTGTGTAGTAGGATACCATGGTCAATAGTGTCAAATGCAGCACTAAGATCCAATAGGATTAATATTGATATATATCCATTATCAGATGCGATAAGGAGGTCATTGAAGACTTTAACTAGGGCTGATTCTGTGCTATGATTAGTTCTAAAGCCTGACTGGAAGGTTTCCTGGATATTATTGTCATTTAAGAAGCTACAGATTTGCTTAGACACTATTTTCTCAAGTATTTTTGAAACAAATGGGAGGTTCGATATGGGTCTGTAATTAGCAAGGACATCAGGATCAAGGTTTGGTTTTTTAATTGATGGTTTGATAACTGATGTCTTGAAGGATTTTGGGACATGCCCAGCTATGAGTGAGTCATTTATAATTTTAAGAATCATCTCAGCCAATAGAGGGAGAGCTGCCTTAAGAAGATCAGTTGGGATAGGGTCCAATAAGAATGTTGAGGCTTTAGCTAAAGAGATCAAAGACGTAATTTCTGATATATTGGTGGGTGTGAATGAATCAAAGTATGTTACAGGTTGACTAGAGCTAGCTGTAACCATTACATGTGGTCCAACTGGATTTGAGGTTACAAGGGAATTGTGTATTTTAAGTCTAATAGATTCAATTTTGTCATTAAAATAGTCCATGAAGTCCTTGCTGCTTAGAGTTAATGGAATGGAATGGGACACCTCGTTCCTGCTTTTTGTTAAACGGGATATAGTGTCAAAAAGGAATTTTGGATTATCTTTATTATTGTGTATAAGTGAGGAATAGTATGCTGATTTGGCATTGTTAAGTGCTGTCTTGTACTCTTTTAAGCTATCTTTCCAAGCAAGGCGGAACACTTCAAGTTTAGTGGCATACCATTTCCTTTCAAGTCTACGAGCAGCTTGTTTCAGTAAGCGAGTCTGTGTGGTATACCATGGGGGAATTTTTTCTTGTTTCCTAGTTTTCTTTTTGAGTGGTGCAATTGTGTTGAATGTGGAGTATAGTACATTTACAACACTGTCAGTTAATTGATCAACTTGGGTTGGGCTTGGCATAGAGCCTTCTAATACAGGGCTATATTGGCTCAGCAGAGGCTCGAGGAGAGACAGAATTTTTGCTATGAAGTCATCTGTAGTTTTGGGAGTTATGTTTCTAGTGTAGTAGTAGACTGAGTTAGGTGCTACATAGTCTAATGTGATTTTTAAAGTTAATAAGTAGTGGTCAGTTAGTGTAGAGTGTTGAGGTAGGGTTGTAAGTTCAAGAACAAGTTCAAAAACAAGATCAAGGGTGTGGTTACCTTGATGTGTAGGTGTGTTTACATTTTGGGAGAAGCCAATGTGATCAAGCAGAGATTGGAAACTAATTGCCAGGCTATCATTTGCAACATCGATGTGGATATTAAAATCACCTAATATGATTATCTTTTCTGTTTTAATGACTAGAGCAGACAGGAAGTCAGAGAATTCTGATAAGAATTCAGTGTAGGGGCCTGGAGGTCTATATAATGTTACAATTGTTAAGGGTTTAGCACCATTCCCATCAGGATGAATCAAGTTAAGGACAAGAACTTCAAAAGATTTAAAAATATAATCAAGCTTAGGGGCCATAGTGAGATTTGAATTGTGAATTGTGGCTACTCCACCACCACGGCCATGACAACGTGGTATGTGATAAGATGTAATAGACAATGTTTTGCTCCTCAAGATCTTCCTCGGGTGCAACATTGTGAATAATGCTTGCATAATACTCACTTCATACCATACCATCTTCAGATAATAATTGAGAACTTGCTACTCTCCTTTATCAGATTAGTGATGAAGACTCGGATTACAGACACTCCAAATCCGATATGGAAGACTTTGAGGTAAACTGAAATCAGAAGGTAATTGGTACCTTTTCAAACATCAGTGGTATTTTGGTTTTAAAAAAGTTTTGGACAAAGTATAAGAGACATATTACACAATTACAGACATGACACAATCTGTACTGTTAATCAGCAAACATTAAATGTCAATCTGTCTACATAAGTGTCACTTTGCCCCTGGACATGTTGCACTATTAAGCTTGAATAAAGTGTCTTAAGAGAACAAAGAGGAGACTTATCATTACAGTGGATTTGGTCATTACTTGTATAGTAACCAGTTCCAGTTACCCATACCAGTAACCAGGTGTAATGTGAAGTTTTAAGGTAGTTTGTAATGTAATGAACAAACATCAAATGCAAAAACATCTGTTGAAAGATGAATAACAGATCAAGAAAAATTAATATTGGCATCGCATCACAATGTCTTTCTCAATTTTGTCACTGCTCCTGACAGCCTACAGAGGAAGATGTGCTTTTTGTGTCCTCAAAGACAGAGGTATGTTGTGATGTTAAGTGATTAATTTTGAGCTATTATTGTCTCCATCTTTTATGTTAAACATTTAAGTGACCGTGTGTCCAATCTGTGGCCCAAATTTCCCTCCCAATGAGCTGTAGGCACATGCCAGTTAGTGTGGAGAGGGGTAACAGAATCTTTTAGCATAATCTAGAAAATATGTGAAGATATTGTTGCATTTAGTTAGGCATATCCCTCCAAGCACCTGTCTTCCCACCAATGGATTAATGACCAGTTAAACTTACCTGTTGTTGCCTGAGCTGTTACCATAAAGGTTGACATCTGTGTATTTAAAGTCCACCTTTAACTTTTATATTGTACACTTTTGTTTTAGGTCAGGGGATATGGGTTTTTGGGTGTTTTGTCATTTCAGAAAACCTGTCTTTATTCCTTGAACTTCAAAACAGAAGATGAGCATTTCTAGGTTCGTGTGCTTCTACAGTGCATCTGGAAAGTATTCACAGCGCTTCACTCTTTCCATATTTTGTTATGTTACAGTTATGTAATAGTTATGTACATGTGGTTTCTTAGTTTTTTTATTTTTTATAAATTTGTGAAAATGTCAAAGACTTTTTTCACGTTGTCATTATGGGGTGTTGTGTGTAGAATTGCGAGGAAAAAAATGAATTGAATCCATTTTGGAATAAGGCTGTAACATAACAAAATATGGAAAGAGTGAAGCGCTGTGAATACTTTTCAGATGCACTGTATAGTCTCCAACAGTAAATAACCTAAGGCTCTTAAACTTTTGGGGCCAAGTACCTCATCATGACAAATAATTCAGGGACTGAACTAACAAAAAAGTCACTGACACAAAGGTGCAAATACTCACAAAGAGTAAAGCATGTCACATATACATACATACAACATACATACACCGGACAACCACTTAAAGGAATACAGACAATACACAGTTTCCAGAATCACACTGCCTAACACCCATTAAGGGAGGGAAAGGGAGTTCCTCACAGGTACACATATTGGAACTAGAATCTTTGCCAAACAGCTTGGATTTTGTACTATTTACTCCCCTTTGCTTCAGCTGATCACCCAAATGTAATCACGTGTTCCTTTCTCATTATCAACATTTCCTGAAAGTTTAATTGAAATCCGTTCATAACTTTGAGTTATTTTCAGTTGCAATAGAAGTAACCATCGTGACATTCCATAGTGATTGGAATCATTCTTTGTTTTCAAAGAGATGGTTGCAGGGATTGAGCAGAAGCCGTTTAAGGGTGACCAGATTGGAAAATGTCCCAAATATTCCATGTTGGATCTTGATCAAGCAAACTCTAGGTATGCCTATGGGATTACATTACTAACATTTGCCCTACCTCACTTGAATGACAAGTAAAATGGTTGTTAATATGTGGCATGCCATTTATTTCTTGCTTTCTGCCCTGAGTATGTTTTTGTCTAAGGACATGACATGGACATGACAGGACATGTTTCTACTATTTTCTACTTTTTCTACTAATCATTTTCTTCATTTTCTACTAATTTCTACTGGAGTGCTGGTGAAATCTCGGTAGTAAGTCTGGCTCAGAGCGGACCACCACCCTGCTCCCTCAAAGTTTGGTGCTGCAAGTACTTGTGTGACGGGGAGATACAGATTGAGCACATTTCTCTGGTGCGGATGTCTCTGATGCGCCGTATACATCACTTATCTCCCAGGTCTTATGGGAGTCACTTATCTCCCCGCTGACACAGAATTCATGGTAGTCAGGGAATTTTGTAGTAACATCAATACTGAGATATTTGGTCAAAGATATTGTGATATATGATTCTGATGACTAAGGCTGCCATGCAAGGTGCCAATTAGACTATCACTAACAATGAACTCCATGGTGTATGTATTTGGTGAATATCGCGCTTTTCGAAGTGTAAAGGCCCCTCCACATCTGTGTCGGGTATGAACACGCCGTATTTACCAACGCACTTACGTTGTGTCTTTGATTATCTCTTAGGCATTTGTGTGTGTGTGTGTGTGTGTTTGTGTGTTTTTAAGGTTCAGTCGGCCACAGAGGCTACAATGACTGAACTGATTGTGGAAATTTTGAACTGTGGCTATACTGGACCTGTTAATGTAGAAAAGACGGAAGAAATTGTTCGGTGACATTTTTTTTTTTTTTTACTCAGCTGTTCCTTGGCAAGAATGTTATTGTAATCGTACTCATGGCAATTTGATTTAAGTTTATTTACTCTTCATGAAGGAAAAACTTTCCTTGTCAGATATTAGATTTACCTCTGTCGCTACAGACAAACTGTGTCCAATGTTTCATATACATGATTGTTTCATCTGTCTCTGAAAAGATGAACTTCCAGAGGTGGGTAACTGGGTCACCTGTCCCCCAGTACATTTCTCTAGTGGCTGACAGGACAAGGCCACATTCCCATCTTCCCAGAAGAGAAGAGAAACTTCAGAGTCGTTGTAGAGTTCAATCACACGTGTGACATCCAGTATGGTATACATACAGTTTGCTACCCCACAGTCACTGCATGTAGCAATACAATCTGCCTGCCTGTTAAGCATATGCAAATTTATCTCGACTTCAAACAAGTAATGACAGAAGCCTTTTATCTAGGCCGGGCATTTCACCAGGTTGACATGAAATGCTGACGTTGCAAATATGTAGTGCTACTTTTTGTTTTTCCTATAGCTTCAGTGGTCAGTACAATATATATACATTCAGGCTAAAGTAGTAAATGGGTTTCAGATATTTGTGCCATCTTTCTAAATTAAAATCTAGTTTGTATCTGCACCTAATTCTGTTCATGGGTGTTAATGACCATTACACTGAATGTTGTGCTTTAAGCAGCATCAGCATGTTTTCAATAAGTGTTTTCATCACATGTCCTTCACTGTGATTTTACCCTCCTCCCTTTCGTTGTCAACTTGCCACAATTAATGTGAGGGTGTCTGATTAAATTAAAAAGTATGAAAGCAAAATACAACTTTGTGGCATTTTATACATTTCGTTTTAAGTAGTTTGCTGTAAATGGTGGAAGGTGGTCTACAAGGTGCCTGGATACATGAGGTCCTACACTGGAATTGTCCCAAGTTATTGAAAGTCCTCTAGCACAGGCATGACTGTCAATGATGGTGAAGTAGGTACAAAGCATGAGTGAGTGTGGTCAAATAATTGTCTCTTCCAAAACTATTTGAATTAGAAAGGGGATCAATGGCAAGGCGTAGCATTTCAATGTCCTCTGTCTTCAGTGGACATTCCATTTCTGGCACGGGTTGGTGGAGTTGTCCCAAGAGACCCCTAAGCTCCCTCAAGTCGGATTCCCTAAAACCAACAAAATACAGTATTATCAGTATGTAGATTGAGAAATCATGGTTGGACATTTACATTTATGCATTTAGCAGACGCTTTTATCCAAAGCGACTTACAACTCATCAACTATCAATTGTTCCGGGCCAGTCTCCCCTAGAGCAACTTAGGGTTAAGTGCCTTGCTCAAGGGCACAACGGTGGCAGCTGGGATTCGAACCCAAAACTTTTCAGGCTACTTAAATCATGGTTAGAGGCAGGACAACGATAAAATTGCCATTATTACTCAACTGTCACATTTTCCTCAGACATCTCTGGCTCTCTGATGGGGTGCTGCAGCATCCAAAGTTCCCAAAGCTGGTTTGGGGAAATGAAGCCCTCTGTCCAGATAGGGTGATCATTCCATCCAGCAGAAAACTCAGCCAAATCAACCTTAAGTCTAGGGAGAAAGGTGTAATGGGCACAGAAGAGATGAAGATGATCCGAGATGTCAAGGGTCCGTCTTCCTCCAGGCTATGTAATATGTCATAGTAAGTGTGTGTAACTCCTGTCTAAACGTCCCTCCATAGGCGTTCAATTCTACAATTTGTACATAGAAAAGTTTCTAAAAGAATAGCCAAACAGTAACTCAACTGAAGTAAATACCACACTGAAGGGCACACCGTGGATCAAAATAGCATATATACTTATAGACTAACAATAACAACCCATGTCATGTACCTACTTTGATCTTGATGTAATTTTATAATAATCACTTTCCCTCAGTCTGACTAAGCATTCCTGAATGTTCTGTAAAAGCAATGCAATGAATTGTTAACATACATTATCTGGTAATGCAGCCCATTTCTCAATCAGCAAGCAGAAATATTCCTTTGCAACAAATTTAAAACTGGCATTTTTGTAAAATTATGTGCGTTGAATATTGAATTTGAATTGTTAATGACCTTAGCGTAATCTTGTAAGTACTGTACTAAAATTGTAAATCTTTGGTTTCATTTACGTCACCTAGTAAACACACTTCGTCACAATCATGATGATAACATATATTACAGACTATTTTCAATTATTTTTATGTTCTTTTTTAATTCGCCGTGTATCAGTGCACATTAAAAATAACTGCACATCCTAATCATCTTCAAACAATGAAAATGTGTGACATACTTGTAGACTATTGGCCCAAATATCAAATCCCATATTGTAAAAAAACTAACAAAACATTTGGCACCACCTACACTTCATTTGGTCTTCCAATCAACGTCATTTTGCAAAGCTAGGCTTAACAGAACTTTGGAATTGCTAGCTTGACAACCAAAGCCATGACACTAACGACTGGGTCTTGGCCATAGCAGCCTCAGAACCTCCAACGTGTATTGGAGCCGTGTTGTCAGTTATCCCTTATATAAATAACTTTGACATTATCAAATCAGAATACTAATACAGTAAGCCCTTACCATTCTCGGCGCAACCCACAACCCGAACCCTTGTCGTCAACGAGCCGTTGAGATGAATAGAAACTAGTGGCTTGTTAGCCTAGCTCACTGTCGTACACGGAGCAAATTAATAATAAACGGTGATGTCATGGGTCCTTCCTCTGTATACATTTTCTGTGACTGGAATTAGCTCTGCGTCTTAAGATTAGACAAATAAGTCGATATTTTCTGTTAGTATCAAAGAGAAGCACTAAACGGAGGCGGACTAACAACTCCTCATTCTCAATAGCACCTGCCATTCACAGCGACAGACTCTCAGCAGAACCCGGCGGTGTCAAAGACATTCAGTCACGAGTAGTTATTCAAATGAATCACGCTGAAGACATGACCAGCCTACGTTCACTTTCACTCGGTGCTTTTCACTGAGTAAAAAGGTGTCATTATTCTTTGCACTGCAGTTTGTAGACCAGTTCCAGCGCTCGTTGCTAAAAACTGAGACATACTAGTCGTCTGATATCACTGTGAACATGATTTGTTTAAGCTCGCCGACGAAACCGAATCGTTAAAAAAAAGCTTTAAGATTTTCCAAAAGAACGTTAAAATATACGTAAAATTGCCATTACTGTATTTGTCATATCTGCAGCCATGGTCGCTCCAGTCTTCACACTTGTTCCTCCTCCGTTTCGTGGGCACTGTGCTCAAAAAGGTCGGTGCTGATTGGCCGAAGAGGAGTCCTGTGTATCTGTGCTCGATTGCTCTTCCTCCATCGTTAAACTACCCGGATGTGTGTCACCGTAAAATTAAATTTGAATTTTGAGAACTGAACATGAATAAATTTAAAATTAAAATATACTATTCAGATTCAGTTTTTCAATGCAAGGATTCAAATTAACAAATACAATTTCAAACTATGTGTTTTAAGTTCAGTTTTTCTAATGCAATTATTTAAGTTCAGCTATTCAAATTCAATTATAAATTCCTCAAATTCAGTTTCTGGTGGCACATATTTCTGCCCATAAATGTTGCTCATAGAAAAAAGCTTCTTATGTCTTCACTGTGCAAAGCTGAGCACCTTTGTTTTTGTGTGACTTCCCCTCTTGTTTGGCTTTGGTTTAAGTTACATTGCTGTGCTGGATCTGTTTCCTCTCAAATAAACACTGAGTTTCCAAAATCCAGCTTTAAACACCTCACAGAACATTTTTTTGTATGTTTGTTTATGGTCAAATAAAATCCAAAGTTTATATGTTCTACATTTGTTGTCTGCTTAAACTGAAACACTTGCTGCATGCTTCAGAAAAGCCACACTGCTCTATAGGCTACTGGATACACCAGAAGCTGGGGTGTCATTTTGTATTAAGAAAATGAATCCTTGTTTGCTTCAATTGTTGACTTGTTTCCAAAAATGGTGGTACAAATGGTGATATGCCATTTCAGAAACGGCAACTGTGTCCAACTGCTGCTCATTCCTTGGTGGTGGAAGAGACAGGCAGAGAGAGGTTACACGGCCAGGAAAGCTATTGGTAGCAAGCAGGCAGACGGACAGAGAGTTTCCTGTTATCAAATGATTGCAGTGCAAAGCTTGGTATTAATAACTGGTAAAATTAATAAAATAAAAAACTGTTGGTCTACATCTTCCTTTATCTGACTGAGACTAGTCAGCGTGTGGGAACAACATCTTCAAATTATCAGGTGGCCAAAGACAAATTGTTAAATTAAAGCAGTCTTTCTCAAATAGTGGGCCGATGCCATGGGGGGGGGCACGTATGACCATGGGAAACATGCTATTTTTTTGAGGTACTAGAGTAAAGTGTTACAAATAATAGTATGTACAGGTTCCAGAGGGCCAGCAAATATAAACTAAACTTGGCTCCAACAGTGTGTCTCTGACTTAAGTGTAAATGTACTTCACTAAATGTTTGTTTCAGCCAGTGATGCATTACAGAATTGCTACATTACGAGAGTTGTGACACACCCTTTAGTTAAGTCTTATGGCCAGGTTGCCTAATAGGTTTGAATGCAAAATCTCTTAAAAGCAGCTTAAATGGTAAAATATGAATGAACTTGTTATCATGTTCTGATATGCATGTGCATGAGATGTGCTTGGTTTTACATTTCAATAAAAGTATACTTTTTACATAATTTTTAAGAATATCACAATTTTCCATTTTTATCTCATTGGAATACCTAGGGACAACCCATCAACCTGACAACCTACCCCGTGATGGGGTTGTGCGAGGTACATTTGACAGCCCATATTTTTTGAACAGAATGATTTCTAATAGAGCTAAATTCCTCCATTTCTATTTCATATATTAGGCATCAGTTGTGTGCTGAAATGGAATTTCTGCAGGACACTATTTTGGTGGAAATTAAACTGAAGTAAAAAGTGTAACAATCAACCCCGCTCTCCGCTATTTCACTCACATCTGTAAGTGCCGCGCCTGCAGCATTTCTGATACAATTGGCCGCTCTGGCAGTCATTTCCAATGGCGCTTAAACACAAGAGAATGGTCTACAGTCGCCATCTTGTGGTCATTTATCGTACAGCACTTTTTCAGCTTTTTGCAACCAGATCATAGACCATATCTTTTCCAGACCAGACCTTATCTTTTATTGGCAAATGAAAGATTATTGCTAGCAGCGCAGGTTTATTTAAAAAAAGAGCTTGTAGGGTAAATTGTTTTAAACTTTCTCTATGGTCTTCTTGTCATTCCAGACGTTCTTAGAAGTCTGGGAGAGTAATTTTAATGCAAACTGTCAAACAATCAAAAATACTTAAAATGTTACAGTTTGTGTCTAGACCCATTACTTTTGTGCCTAGACAAAATTCTGCCGATTGTTCCTCACCTACATGCTTGGGAATGTATAATGTGGACACACTAAGCCTATTTCACTCACAATTCTGCAAGTACCGCACTGTAGCATTGCTTATACTATTGGCCTGCTGGCGGTCATTCCTCATCCACATTAAAGTGGTCTATAGTCGCCCTCTTGTGGTCATTTAGTGTACGGCACTTTTTCAGCCTTTTGCAACCGTACATTTCTTTGGCAAATGAAAGATTATTGCTAGTAGCGCAGGTTTATTTTTAAAAAGCCTTGTAGGGTAAATTGTTTTAAACTTTCTCGATGCTCTTCTCGTCATTCCAGACGTTCTCAGAAGTCTGGGAGAGTAATTTTAACGTAAACTATCAAACAATCAATCCAGACATGTACATCACTACATGTTTGTTTCAGTCAGTGACAGATAATACATTGCAAAAATGCTACATTACAGGACTTGCAATACACGCTTTGGTGCAGGTCTTAGTCATGGTAGGGAAGTGAGAGATCCTGCAACTTTTTGAGCCCCCATACCATGTCAAGGCAAAGTACACGTGAGGGTCTTTTTATTTTGTTTTGTAGCCTACTTAAAATGTTACAGTTTGTGTCTAGACCCATTATTTTTGTGCCCAGACTCGATACTGCCGATTGTTCCTCACCTACATGCTTGGGAATGTGGACACACTAAGTCTATTTCACTCACAATTCTGCAAGTACCGCATTGTAGCATTGCTTATACTATTGGCCGTGCTGGCGGTCATTCCTCATCCACATTAGAGTGATCTATAGTCGCCCTCTTGTGGTCATTTAGCGTACGACACTTTTTCAGCTTTTTGCAACCTCTATGGTCTTCTCGTCATTCCAGACGTTCTCAGAAGTCTGGGAGAGTAATTTTAATGTAAACAATCAAACAATAAATCCAGACATATACATCACTAAATGTTAATTGCTTCGTTAAGTACTTAGTAACTACTAACTGTAAATGTTTGATCATGGGACCATAATACCATCCCTATGAAGGCGGTATGAAGGCCATATTACTGTATTAACCAGACCATTTGTCTTAAGTGTCTTCTGTGTTTTTACTATATAGACCGGGTTAGATGCTCTCTTCAATCCCTGCGTTTACATGAGCTTTTTGCAACCAGACATATCTTTTATTGACAAATGAAAGATTATTGCTAACAGCGCAGGTTTAATTCAAAAAGGGTTTGTAGGGTAAATTTGTTGTAAATTTTCTCTATGGTTTTCTTGTCATTCCAGATGTTATAAGAAGTCTGGGAGAGTAATTTTAATGTAAACAATCAAATAATCAATCCAGACATATACATCACTAAATGTTTGTTTCAGCCAGTGACAGATGATACATTGCAAAAATGCTACATTACAGGACTTGCAATACACCCTGTGGTGCAGGTCTTAGTCATGGTAGGGAAGTGAGAGATCCTGCAATAATTAAGACCTTTTCAGCCCCCACGCCACGTCAAGGCCGAGTGCACAAATCAGAACACAAACAACCCTACACACAACCCAACATTTATACTACACCCAACTCAGCATGCACGTGAATGTTGTCTGAAGACATCAGACTTCTTTGTCTTTATTTATTTATTTTGTCATAAGAACTCTTCAAACACAAATCAGAACACAAACAAGCCCACACACAAGCCAACATTTATGCTACACCAAACTCAACATGCACAGGAATGTGATATGAAAGGCGATATGAAGGCCATATTACTGTATTAACCAGACCATTTATCTTAAATGTCTTCTGTGTTTTTCTTCTGCAGACTGGGTTAGATGCTCTCTTCAATGTGAGCTGGGACTCCAATCTTCCTGAGTCTCAATTGGCTTGCAATTTAAATCAGGTGACTGATACATAATCAAACACATTCACACAGAGACTGTGTAGGTGTTATGAATTCACTATTCACATATTATTCACTAGAGCATTTTTCAAATCGGTGTCCTGTGTTTCTGCACTGGGAACAATCAATCTTCACAAATTTGAAGATGTTATGGAGGTGTGAAATCCAGGTCGATCCATCTGATTAATACGTTGTCTTTCGCTCATTTTTTTGCTGGTATTGATTTTATTTGTCTTGTCCTCTTTGTTCTGCTGTCATGTAAATATTGACTGTAAATAAATAATAAGCACACTATTTCAAAAGAAAGTTCAGATAATTTTATTAATAAACTATTACTTTGCACTTTACATCCCACTCCATGTGTCTTAAACATTATGTCACTCTACTTTGTCTAGAATATTAACACTTATTTGCAGGCCTTCATTATGTAGATAGCTGATATGTGGACATAGTTGCCTCCATTATACAGTATATTATGGGGTGCCGTTTGCAAAGCGGCTCATGCTGAAAATTACAGAAACATTTTGTCACATTCAGCTTTAAACAATGTTTAAAAAATGGGTGTCAATTTTTAAAACTCAAGTTTTTGTCATCTTACAGATATTTTAAATAGTCCAATTCAATTCAATTCAGTTTTATTTATACAGCGCCTTTTACAATAGTATTGTCTCATGGCGCTTCACAGAAGGAGCACCCAAGAGCAACAGGGGCAAGGAAAAACTCCCTTATGTTCAGTTAATCTAGGAAGAAACCTTGGGCAGATCCACGACTCAAGGGGCTAACCCAACTGCCAGGGGTCATGGAGAAAAATTACAATCAGTAGTAACCATGACAGACTATAAGTTGCCTATGGTTTAGCTAAGGTTCATAATAGTTCATAATAGAGTATTATCCCACTTTTCCATTACATGGTAGTCAGTCTATAGGTGGTTATCAGGAATTATGGCTGAACAATGTAGCAGCGGCCAGGCATAGTGACATACTCAAAGTAGTGAGATGGGTCATGGGGGTAACAGTAAGGGTCCATTTGACAGCGTCATTGTGAGGGGGGGTCAATCACAAAGCCTCAGGAAGGGGAGTCGGGCCCAGCATCGGCGTCCAGGAAGGTCCGCTGTGATGGGGAGTCGGTCCTGACATGGGCTTTCCGTAGTGTTGGTTGTAATCCACTCAGGAGGGGAGGGTGAGAGGAGTCTGCCAGAATGAGGCAGGGATGACACTCAGCAAAGATAATTGTGGACAGAGGAAAATAGTGAATTAGGCCAGGCTCACACATCAGAAAGCAAATGTGTAATTTGGGCATACATATATGTGTATAAATATATATATATATAAATATTGAGAGAGAGCTGAAAGAGAGAGAGAGGGAGTTGTACGGCATGACACATGAAGGTTGTGTGGCGGCGCTAGGCTATAGTTATAAATAGTTAAATCTAAATATTAAATGTAACACCTAAATGTTAAATGTAAATGTTAAATCTAAATCTACATGTAAAATGTCAATGTTAAACATAAATGTAAATCTATATCTAAATGTTAAATATCAATCTAATTGTTAAATCTAAATGTTTCAGGTGAAACTAAACATTAACTAATATGCAAATTCCACTAAGGCCACTAGAGGGCACACTTTGACTGACTTTGGCATCGCTTGCTCAGCAAGAGCCTTTCTCGCCTCCCTCCATCAGGGAGAATCTACAACTGTTCTTATGGTTGGTTTGCAAACATGTCTGAATCATCCTTAGCAGAACACATCGGCAGAGCCGTTCTGGCGGCAATCCAGAGTTTCTCTACAGCGACGATGACAGCGACAGCAACCCCCACAGGGCTACCACCACAGGCCAGCTCGGTGAGTGTCTGTGTTTTCCAAATCCCGTAGCATTGGATTCTTGTCAAGGCTAACTTAACTAAGCCGCTAATGTTTTATTTAACACGAGAAGGCTATGTGGGTAATGTTAGTGTAACAGTGTTATAAATAAACCTAATTTTTTTAAGTGAACTTCCCCAAATCCCTTACTGTTTACCTATGTGATTCCTTTGGTTCCATGAATCACTTTGTTTTTGTTTCAGACCGGGCGTTTATTGAGGTTGCACACACCCAGACACACCCATGTCTTCCTCACTCCGTAGTGCCACAAGAGTTCTTAATACACTTGATGTCAGAAAAAGTACAGTTTCTCTGGGACCATCAGGGAATTTCAACTGGAAATGTACAGGCTTGACATTGTGTTTCTTTCTAGAGTGGTTCATTTGCCTCCCAAATGTGTTCTTGAGAGGAAAGCTTGCGCATCAATACAAAGACTGCCACCATCCTTGCCCCTGAAAAAAAAAAAAGAGCACATGACTCCATCCTCCGGTTCATCCATTAACTTTTTTCCTTCAGAAGCAGGGATGACTCGTCCATGGTAATCACACGCAATATCTCCTTTGAGAAAGGCACGGTGGTAATTACACCTACACAGAACAGAGAAAGGCAAGGTAGTAATTACACCGACACAGAACAGAGAAAGGCACGGTGGTAATTACACCGACACAGAACGGAGAAAGGACTTGTCATGTCCTCACAAAACTTTGACGCTGCTTTTCATATGTCATCGAATGTTTGTTGTTTGCTCACCTTTTCCCTTGCTTTCTCCAAAGTCCTTAATGTCAAGCCCCTTCCATTTCTGGTCAGTGACCGCCTTTATAATTTTCTCATCTTCTTCGATGGTCATCTTCTCCGTTGATATCCAATGCTGACGAATGTCTTTAAATTCTGGAAGGTTTGTGTTCCATTTCTCTTTACAGACGATGAACCAATGTCAGTTCATGCTTGCCAAAGTGAGCTGAAGTAAATTTTCAGTTGGAGTCATTAAACAAATCATAAACAATGAAAAGCAGTTTAAAGAATTACATATAACACTGTGCTCCTTGTCTTCCAGAGTGTTTACAACATACTGTTTTCTTTTCAAAGACAAGACAGATGCTTACAGAGGATACATTTTGTGCGCTGCTTGCACTGCTCTCTCTACCACTTGTCGTAAACGCTGCGGTCTTCATATCCAGCACTTATCTTCATCTGTTTTGTGGCCGGTAGGCCATCAAGAGTGACAGGAAATTCTTCAACAAATTGTTCAAAAAAAAGTCTGGAGCTGGCCGCTTCAAAGCTGAGGAAGAAGAGCTATCAGAATAGGATATTTTCAGTACTACTTTCAGGCACACAATCTTTAACTCTTCATTCAATAATACATACATAACTGCAATCACAAGACATACCTTTCACCAGACTCCTGTGGATTGTCATGGCTGGGAACAGCACTCTTGCTGATCTGCTCGCAACTGAGATAACAGTAAAAAAAATTTTGGTTTACGTCGGTGTACATGACCTGATTTAATTTAAATGCATGGGAGGAAGGGGATCCTAAATTATAAAGAGGGATTGTGTGTGTGTGGATATGACCTGGTATAACACCTCTTCCCGTGTGTGAAGCAAGTTTTTTTGTTTTATCTGACACTGTCCTGGTAAAATGAAATAAAATCATTAATTCATTGAATATGGATTGTGGATGAAGTACTTTTAGAAATACTCACTGCGGCCAAAGACTAAGTTCTAAATCTGAATTTGCATTTGCAATGGGACCGCCCGTCTGACCGAGGAAGAAGAGGCCCTCGTCTTCCGTCTCTTCATGTTGCCTCTGCAAGGCCAGTGGGCAGATGCATGTGAGGTACAACTCAAACCACTGTGGTAATGACATAAAAATGTCAACAACCAGGTTGAATTTAGCAGTCTTTGGAAAACCTTATCCAGAAAGACATTTGGAGCGCACATTTGAATGTGGCAAAATACCTCTTCCTCCTCAATTATGAGAGTACAGGCCTCTGAATTATCACTGAATCGGATGGTCACACCATGAGTTGCAAGATTGCAAGAAGGGAACTCATACCTTCTTTTGTCTTGCAATCCAATCTGCTGTCTGTAGAGAACAGTTTGTATGCATGGATGAGCACAGTTTGTAAATATGGGTATGCTTTCTTATATTCTTAAATGTATGGAAAGCTTTTAATGACCAGGATGATTTAGTTTTGATGTGTAGGAATATAATGTGGATTCTCGCATACCTTGAAATTCACCAAACTCCTCAAGGATTTGTGGTACAGCACAGACAAGATAGCCATACAGAAATAGCGGAACTGTGTCATGGAGTTTGTTCCCACTGTACTCCCCGTCTTCAGTTTAGCCGCCACACTGCACATCCATGGAGTGGTGTGCTGTAGAAGCTCCCGTTTCTTCACAGAAGAACTAATTGTACCCAACAACAGATAAGAGACACACGTTAGACACCTTAAGAACATTTGATAATGATTGAAACTATTAGTAGTAATTTCAGAGGAGAATCCAACCTTTCCGCTGGGTCACTGACAACAAAAAAGCCTCTCCTTTTCAAACAGTTGATCAAAGCGTGGCAGGGACCTTGGTCCTTTACCATCAGAGCAAGCTCATTGTAATCCCAACGTCCGCCAACTTTTGTCCACTCCTTCTGGGATTCCTTAGCTTTTATCAACTCCTACTTGTGTTCCGCATCGCTCTAGTCCTTAATACAGGCCTTCTTAAGATGATTTGGCAAATTATAATAAGGCTTCCTGCAGAGCAGGCAGTACACATTTCGCCTATTAGGGCCCTCCCTTGAATAAACACTGAAAAAAATAATTATTTATACACATAAACACACACATACACACACACACACACACACACATATATATATATATATATATATATATACACACAATATCCAGAGATGTGTAATCCACTGAGCTTTGCTATCAAGAAATTTGCTGCTTATCTTCATTTAGGTGTTAATGGAGGACTTAAGCTTACATGTAATGACCCTTCAACAGCACTTGTCGATGCACCAAGGAATGCAGGGGCTCAATAGTTATCTTGGCCTTGAGAAAAAAATGGAAGAAAGTGACATTGCACTGTTGCGCCATTTATTCTAGACAGCTTGCTGGTTATCAGTCACCAAGGCTAAAATTCCCTTGGTAGGCATCTGTACATCTACGTTCAGTCTGCAGTCTTCAGAGCCTAATGTCTACAAAACTGTATTTTGAAATTTATTTTGTGGTCAGAGGAGCCACACATTGCAAAACACCCTAACCTAACTCCACTGAAGGAAATGGTAACATTGATGCCCACAAAACACAAGGGACAGAGGCTGAACGTGTTAGATAACACAACATTATTTTCTCTGAATAGAGAACTGACCCAAAATATTTGTTCAGCTACTGGGCTACAGCTGACCTGCCCCTAAGACTTGTTTGTGAATAGAGCATGGGTCAGTCATTTCAAAATAATGAAAACAAACAAACACACGTTACTGTACCGTGAGTGACATAACTTTATCATCCACAACTGAAATTTCCATGGCCTTACCGAGGGTCTTCTTTGTGACAGGCTAACACCTTTCTGTGGTCTATGGCAACAGGCAGATGATCCACTGCCCATCCAACTCTCCACTTCAGGACTTTTGCTTGTTCAAAACTGCAGCCAACGAAAACACAAAGACAAGTCTGAAAAAAGAGGATAAAATGTGTGTGCTTGGCAAGGCAACTTATATATTGTGCATCATGGGGAGTGTGATCCAGTCATTACTTTGGACAGTGGTGGGTTACACATGACATGTGGTAGCGGTCTTTCATGTGATACTCATGGTAGTGGATTCCACATTTAATAGTTGTGGTAGCGGTCTAATGTGTGATAGTTGTAGTCTTTGCACCATAGACTGGAGTTCAGCTGGTCCCCCTTGTGAGAGCCCCAGGCACAACACTCCCTAATAATACACAATATTAATAATAATAATACAACAAAGGGATGTTCAGATTATGGGTGCATGTGGGTTTTTGTAATTAACCACAAAAGCAAGTGCACTAACTGATCCATATCGCTGGACCTCGATTTTCAAAAGTAAGGCATTCCAACGCCACCGGCCACGAGTCTCTCTGAGCTGGCATTGCTGACATATAGCCCTCTCTAGATCTGGGATTCATATATGGGTCTTGTCACAGCGTGTCTTCACTCTGGGCCCCCTTGTGGGAGCGCCAGGCACGACACTCCCAAAGAGTCTTAGTCAAAACATCAAAAATGAATCTGTTTGAGGACAAAGCCAGACAAATATTGTTGACTTACATGTTTTAGCACAGTTGCGTACCTGGTGGAATTATTTTGCAAGACTGCTATTCAAAGACCCATAAATTAAATGATGTCACCACATTCAAATCACAAGGGGGAATCAGAATCAGTCTAACTGAATCTCCATACATTCAACAAATAGACAAGTCAAATAGACAAATGGAAAGATATAGACACATACTGTATAACTGAGACAACTATGTCCACATAGCAGCTATCTACATGATGAAGGCCTACAAATAAGTGATAATATTCTACACAAAGTAGAGTGACATAATATTCCAGACATATGGAGTGGAATGTAAAGTGCAAAGTAATAGTTTATTAAGTGTCTGTTTCCAAATTGTCTTGTCAAGGCTAACTTAACTAAACTAGCTAACGGCAGCTGCTAGAGATTTGCGTTGGGTTCCAGCTAACGGAGGCGACTCATGGCTCCAAATGAACAGTGTAATAATTGTCTTATTGGAGACAAAATGATGGGGAGACGTGGAGTAGATCTGTCAGCATTTATTCACTGTAACACATCAAACAGGGCACGTCACACGAGGACAGGGGAAAGAATGCTGGCATCCCCCTTTTCCAGACTTCCAGCATGAGAAACAAAATGATAAAATTAATACACTTCTAGGCTACACATTTCAGTACATTATAGCCTTCCGTGTGAAATACTTAGCTACAGTAATACAACAGTGCTTGTGCTCGTATAGTGTAGTTTAACAAAAGTAGCATAAATTAAAAGAATGAAAACACATGTGCAGAGTTTTGAATAAAGTTCATGACAAAACAAGTGGGTTTTAAGAATTCAGGAACATGTAACACATCAAACAGGGCATGTCAGAGAGGACAGGGGACAAGAATGCTGGCATCCCGATGACAATGTAATGAGCCAGTTAGCATCTGCTTAATGCTAATTAATGTTCGACAATTCACACGTATTTTATGATGCTAATTTGCATATCTGACATTCTACTAACAGCGAAAACGACAGTATGCATTTCCACATCACAAAACTCATACATGTCATAGAAAACAATTAAAAGTTGGCTGTACAAATGAATTACATTCACGGAGCACTAAGACATCAAGCTTTCCCCTTTTCCAGACTTCCAACATGAGAAAGTCTGGGTGTGTGCAACCTCAATAAACGCCCGGTCTGAAACAATAACGAACCGATTCATGGAACCAAAGGAATCACATAGGTAAACAGTAAGGGATTTGGGGAAGTTCACTTAAAAAAATGAAGTTTATTTATAATACTGTTACACTAACATTACCCACATAGCCTTCTCGTGTTAAATAAAACATTAGCGGCTAGCTAGCCTAACTGTAACGTTCGAGTGCTCTCTTACACCGTTCATTTGGAGCCACGAGTCGCCTCCGTTAGCTGGAAACCAACGCAAATCTCTAGCAGCTGCCGTTAGCTAGTTTAGTTAAGTTAGCCTTGACAAGAATCCAATGCTACGGGATTTGGAAAACACAGACACTTACCGAGCTGGCCTGTGGTGGTAGCCCTGTGGGGGTTGCTGTCGCTGTCATCGTCGCTGTAGAGAAACTCTGGATTGCCGCCAGAACGGCTCTGCCGATGTTTTCTGCTAAGGATGATTCAGACATGTTTGCAAACCAACCATAAGAACAGTTGTGGATTCTCCCAGATGGAGGGAGGCGAGAAAGGCTCTTGCTGAGCAAGCGATGCCAAAGTCAGTCAAAGTGTGCCCTCTCGTGGCCATAGTGGAATTTGCATATTAGTGAAATATTTACTTTCACCTGAAATATATAGATTTAACCATTAAATTGATATTTAACATTTAGATATAGATTTACATTTAACATTTAGAATTAACAATAAGAATTAACATTTACATTTAACATTTAGATTTACATTTAACATTTAGGTTTAACATCAACATTTCGCATGTAGATTTAGAATTAACATTTACATTTAACATTTACATTTAATATTTAGATTTAACATTTATATTTATTTTTAATGTAATGTTTAGATTTAGATGCAGTATTTAGGTTTAACATTTAGGTGTTACATTTAATATTTAAAATATTTCTAAGATGACAAATATTGTTATAAATGTGCAAAATCTTGAGTTTTAACATTTGACACCCATTTTTTAAACATTGTTTAAAGCTAAATGTGACAAAATGTGGCTGTAATTTTCAGCACGGGTCGCTTTACAAACGGCACCCCATAACATACTGTATAATGGAGACAACTATGTCCACATAGCAGCTATCTTCATAATGAAGGCCTACAAATAAGTGATAATATTCTAGACAAAGTAGAGTGACATAATATTTAAGACACATGGAGTGGGATGTAAAGTGCAAAGTAATAGTTTATTAATAATAAAATTATCTGAACTTTCTTTTGAAATAGTGTGCTTATTATTTATTTACAGTCAGTATTTACATGACAGCAGAACAAAGAACCGGCAAGAGAAATGAGTGAAAGGCAACATATTAATCAGATGGATTTCTGGATTTCACACCTCCATAACATCTTCAAATTCCTGAAGACTAATTGTTTTCAACTTGGACTAAAGTGCAGAAGCACAGGACACTGATTTGAAAAATGCTCTAGTGAATAATATGTGAATAGTGAATTCATAACACCTGCACAGTCTCTGTGTGAATGTGTTTGATTATGCATCAGTCACCTCATTTAAATTGCAAGCCAGTTGAGACTCAGGAAGATTCGAGTTCCAACTCACAATGGCCACGTTTACATGATGTTTTTAATTCCGAATTAATTATATAGTTCAGAATTAAAATATCCTCCTTCGAGTTTACATGGATATAATAATTCCGAATTCAGGTTTACATTGAACACACGTTAAATTGGCTTTACCTAATTCCGCTCAACGTCTGGGGGTTGGGAAGGGTTGTGATTGGGCAGGGGGCAAACGTACACATTTCCGTCTACCGGGAGAAAACACAAACTTCAGCTGGCTACCGGCTTTTCTGTCAACTCGGTTTGTCTCTACACCATGGATACAAACGTGGTACAAACTTTTATCGCAGTGGTCACGATAATAATTAAGCAGCAGCTCGATAATATCAACGCCCTTTACGTATGTCAGCTGAAGAGGAGAAGGGACCAACGTTTGCTGTGGAACGCCATCTGGCTGTGTGTCATCGCGTTAGAAGGGCAACCGAACGAGCATGCGCCGAACGACCAGAATTATCTTTAAGCTGAATAAACGTTTACATGTTCAAGAAATAAATTAATTCCGCTTTAAAATAGGAATAAACCACCCACTTAATTTGGAATTAAGTTTCATTCCAAATAATCATTTTCATTAGGAATTAAGTGTTTACATAGTCTTTTTAAATCGGAATTCATGTTTATTCGGAATTAAATTAGCTTTATTCGGAATTAAAGCTCTCATGTAAACGCAGGGATTGAAGAGAGCATCTAACCCGATCTCCATAGTAAAAACACAGAAGACACTTAAGACAAATGGTTTGGTTAATACAGTAATATGGCCTTCATAGAGATGGGATTATGGTCCTATGATCAAACATTTACAGTTAGTAGTTACTAAGTTAACTAAGCAATTAACATTTTGTGATGTATATGTCTGGATTTATTGTTGGATTGTTTACGTTAAAATTACTCTCCCAGACTTCTGAGAACGTCTGGAACGACGAGAAGACCATAGAGGTTGCAAAAAGCTGAAAAAGTGTCGTACGCTATATGACCACAAGAGGGCGACTATATACCACTCTAATGTGGATGAGGAATG
Organism: Tenualosa ilisha; assembly: GCA_015244755.2. Lineage (NCBI taxonomy): Eukaryota > Metazoa > Chordata > Actinopteri > Clupeiformes > Clupeidae > Tenualosa > Tenualosa ilisha. The sequence continues at coordinate 34,039 of PYXC01002467.1, read as the reverse complement.
ATCGCCAGCACGGCCAATGGTATAAGCAATGCTACAGTGCGGTACTTGCAGAATTGTGAGTGAAATAGACTTAGTGTGTCCACATTCCCAAGCATGTAGGTGAGGAACAATCGGCAGTATCGAGTCTGGGCACAAAAATAATGGGTCTAGACACAAACTGTAACATTTTAAGTAGGCTACAAAACAAAATAAAAAGACCCTCACGTGTACTTTGCCTTGTCATGGTATGGGGGCTCAAAAAGTTGCAGGATCTCTCACTTCCCTACAATGAGTAAGACCTGCACCAAAGCGTGTATTGCAAGTCCTGTAATGTAGCATTTTTGCAATGTATCATCTGTCACTGACTGAAACAAACATTTAGTGATGTACATGTCTGGATTCATTGTTTGATAGTTTACGTTAAAATTACTCTCCCAGACTTCTGAGAACATCTGGAATGACGAGAAGAGCATAGAGAAAGTTTAAAACAATTTACCCTACAATGCTTTTTAAAAATAAACCTGCACTACTAGCAATAATCTTTCATTTGCCAAAGAAATGTCCGATTGCAAAAGGCTGAAAAATTGCCGTACACTAAATGACAAGAGGGCGACTATAGACCACTTTAATGTGGACGAGGAATGACCGCCAGCACGGCAATAGTATAAGCAATGCTACAGTGCGGTACTTGCAGAATTGTGAGTGAAATAGGCTTAGTGTGTCCACATTATACAATCCCAAGCATGTAGGTGAGGAACAATCGGCAGAATTTTGTCTAGGCACGAAAGTAATGGGTCTAGACAGAAACTGTAACATTTTAAGTATTTTTGATTGTTTGATAGTTTGCGTTAAAATTACTCTCCCAGACTTCTAAGAACGTCTGGAATGATGAGAAGACCATAGAGAAAGTTTAAAACAATTTACCCTACAAGGATTTTTAAAAATAAACCTGCGCTACTAGCAAAAATCTTTGATTTGCCAAAGAAATGTCCGATTGCAAAAGGCTGAAAAAGTGCCGTACACTAAATGACCACAAGAGGGCGACTATAGACCACTTTAATGTGGATGAGGAATGACCGCCAGCACGGCCAATAGTATAAGCAATGCTACAGTGCCGTACTTGCAGAATTGTGAGTTAAATAGGCTTAGTGTGTCCACATTATACATTCCCAAGCATGTAGGTGAGGCAGAATTTTGTCTAGGCACGAAAGTAATGGGTCTAGACAGAAACTGTAACATTTTAAGTATTTTTGATTGTTTTGATAGTTTGCATTAAAATTACTCTCCCAGGCTTCTAAGAAAGTCCGGAATGACGAGAAGACCATAGAGAAAGTTTAAAACAATTTACTCTCCAAGCTCTTTTTTTTAAATAAACCTGCATTGCTAGCAATAATCTTTCATTTACCAATAAAAGATATGGTCTGGTCCGGAAAAGATATGGTCTATGATCTGGTTACAAAAAGCTGAAAAAGTGCTGTACGATAAATGACCACAAGATGGCGACTGTGGACCATTCTCTTGTGTTTGAGCACCATTGGAAATGACTGCCGGCGCGGCCAATTGTATCAGAAATGCTGCAGGCGCGGCACTTACAGATGTGAGTGAAATAGCGGAGAGCGGGGTTCAGGGGTGTAGGCAAAAATGTGTAATACTGTGGACCTTTGTGAAATAGAGTGGACCCCAATTTAAGCGGGGGTCTGGGGATAGAAAATTTTCTATTTCTTAGGTGCAATTTCCTGCATTCTAACCAATTTTAGGGTGAATATATTAGCAAATCCCATCTGATTCATAGCCCTCTAATCAATGGCAAGATTAAGAATTGTGTCAAGTTTCAGCTCAGAGCAGATGTTTTGTTTCAAAATACAAGACGACCCCCCATTTTACTTACTCAAAAACAACAAAACAAAAGCAAACCTACATTACAGACAATGGATCTTTATTTTTTATTGTTTTATAAGAGAGAAGAAAGTATATTTTTAACAAGAAGAAAAGGAGATTTAAAAACAAAAAAACATGGCCATTTGACGTCTAAATTAATGCAGTAGAATAAATTAAGAGTTTACCGTTGGCCAGTAGGGGGAACCATTCCTTGGACATCACGAATACAGGCAAGGATGACACAGTTTCATAAGCAGACCAGCTATGTATGATACATGGGACCACAGATGCAACAAATAAACTAAACTAAACTATGATACATGAGGTGAACTTTTTGCATTCAGAAAAGTAGAGCTGGTTCCATCTGGTGTGGCGGTCGCGGAGGTCGAACTTGGTACAGGGACGGCATCATCATTGTCCACATCTGTTTCTTGTAATTTCGATCTCTTTGGTTTATTAAAAAAACAGGACAGCGATGTCTGTTTAGACATTTTCGATTAAGCTAGCGCAGCTAAATTAGCATTCTCTGTCAGGTAGGCGATAACTTCCGATTGTTGGCATAGCAACGAATGTTGGCTTCTTTCCGCTTATCAAAAACGCGGACATTACCCAATCAAAATAATGTAGAGAAAAGACCACTGACAAAAATATAATTTCTGTAAATAGTTGAAACATTATACTTTATTCAAAGTGTTTAGTGTTGTATTACATTATTTTAACCTGCTCATTGAAATTCACGTTATAAAACAACTCGAGCGAGCCCGCTCTCAATCAAGTTGGGCACCTCCGATAGGGTGGGCCAGCTGTCAATCATAGTGGCACCGGCCCACTGTTGCCCTTATGTGCCTACGCCACTGGCGGGGTTGATTGTCACACTTTTTACTTCAGTTTAATTTCCACCAAAATAGTGTCCTGCAGAAATTCCATTTCAGCACACAACTGATGCCTAATATATGAGATACAAATGGAGGAATTTAGCTCTATTAGAAATTATTCTGTTGAAAAGATATGGGCCATCAAATATACCTCGCACAACCCCATCACGGGGTAGGTTGTCAGGTTGATGGGTTGTCCCTATGTATTCCAATGAGATAAATAATGGAAAATTGTGATATTCTTAAAAATTATATAAAAAGTATACTTTTATTGAAATTTAAAACCAAGCACATCTCATGCACATGCATATCAGAACATGATAACAAGCTCATTCATATTTTACCATTTAAGCTGCTTTTAAAAGATTTTGCATTCACACCTATTAGGCAACCTGGCCATAAGACTTAACTAAAGGGTGTGTCACAACTCTCGTAATGTAGCAATTCTGTAATGTATCACTGGCTGAAACAAACATTTAGTGAAGTACATTTACACTTAAGTCAGAGACACACTGGTGAACTTGTCCTGAACACAACCCTCTTGCAACTGGATCCTGGACTTCCTGGTGGGCAGACCACAAGCAGTCAGGATCGGGAAAAAGACTTCCGGCACAACCATACTGAACACAGGAGCACCTCAAGGCTGCGTGCTCAGTCCGCTGCTGTTCACACTCCTCACCCATGACTGTGCGGCAACGCACAGCTAAAACCACATCATCAAGTTTGCTGATGACACTACCGTGGTGGGTCTGATCAGCGGAGGCAACGAGGCCCCGTACAGAGAGGAGGTGGCTCAGCTCAGCAACTGGTGCACCAACAACAACCTGTCTCTCAGCGTGGACAAAAGAACTGGTCATCGACTTCAGGCGTACTTTGAATAAATACATCCCACTGTGCATCAACAACCTTCCAGTACAGATTGTCCAGAGCACAAAGTTTCTGGGCACACACATAACTGACGACCTCTCATGGACTCTCAACACCACACACATCACAAAGATAAAGGAAGATAAAGGAAGATGTAGACCAACAGTTTTTTATTTTATTTTTTTTACCAGTTATTAATACCAAGCGTTGCACTGCAATCATTCCATAACAGGAAACTCTCTGTCCGTCTGCCTGCTTGCTACCTATAGCTTTCCTGGCCGTGTAACCTCTCTCTGCCTGCCTGTCTCTTCTACCACCAAGGAATGAGCAGCAGTTGGACACAGTTGCCGTGTATGAAATGGCATATCACCACCATTTTACCACCATTTTTGTAAACAAGTCGACAGTTGAAGCAAACAAGCAAACAAATCCTGGTGTATCCAGTATAGAGCCGTATGGCTTTTCTGAAGCAGCAAGTGTTTCAATTTAAGCAGGCAACAAATGTAGAACATATAAACTTTGGATTTTATTTGACCATAAACAAACATAGAAAAAAATGTTTAAACTGGATTTTGGAAACTCAGTGTTTATTTGAGAGGACACAGATCCAGCACAGCAATGTAACTTAAACCAAAGCCAAACAAGAGGGGAAGTCACACAAAAACAAAGGTGCTCAGCTTTGCACAGTGAAGACATAAGAAGCTTTTTTCAATGAGCAACATTTATGGGCAGAAATATGTGCCACCAGAAACTGAATTTGAGGAATTTATAATTGAATTTGAATAGCTGAACTTGAATAATTGCATTAGAAATACTGAATTTGAAACACAAAGTTTGAAATTGTATTTGTTAATTTGAATCCTTGCATTGAAAAACTGAATCGGAATAGTATATTTTGAATTTGAATTTATTCACGTTCAGTTCTCAAAATTCATATTCAGTTCTCAAAATTCAAATGTAATTTTACTGTGACACACATCCGGGTAGTTTAAGGATGGAGGAAGAGCAATCGAGCACAGATACACAGGACCAATCAGCACCGACCTTTTTGAGCACAGTGCCCACGAAACGGAGGAGGATCAAGTGTCAAGACCTGAGCGACCATAGCTGCAGATATGACAAATACAGTAATGGCAATTGTACATATATTTTAACGTTCTTTTGATTAGCTGTTGTTAATGTTATACCTTTTTTGAACGACTCGGTTTCGTTGGCGAGCTTAAACAAATCATGTTCACAGTGACGGCAGACGACTAGTATGGTTCAGTTATGATTTTAGCAACGAGCGCTGGAACTGGTCTACAAACTGCAGTGCAAAGAATAACGACACCTTTTTACTCAGTGAAAAGCACCGAGTGAAAGTGAACGTAGGCTGGTCATGTCTTCAGCGTGATTCATTTGAATAACTACTCGTGACTGAATGTCTTTGACACCGCCGGGTTCTGCTGAGAGTCTGTCGCTGTGTATGGCAGGTGCTATTGAGAATGAGGAGTTGTCGTTAGTCCGCCTCCGTTTAGTGCTTCTCTTTGATGTTAACAGAAAACATCGACTTATTTGTCTAATCTTAGGACGCAGAGCTAATTCCAGTCACAGAAAATGTATACGGAGGAAGAACCCATGACATCACCGTTTAATATTAATTTGCTCCGTGTATGACAGTGAGCTAGGCTAACAAGCCACTAGTTTCTATTCATCTCAACGGCTCGTTGACGACAAGGGTTCGGGTTGTGGGTTGCGCCGAGAATGGTAAGGGCTAATTATATTAATATTCTGATTTGATAATGTCTAAGTTATTTATGTAAGTGATAATTGACGACATGGTGTTCGTAAAGTCAATGCCAGTTGGAGGTTCTGAGGCTGCTATGGCCAAGACCCAGTCGTTAGTTCCATGGCTTTGGTTGTCAAGCTAGCAATTCCAAAGTTCTGTTAAGCCTAGCTTTGCAAAATGACGTTGATTGGAAGACCAAATGAAGTGTGGTCGCACTAAAAACCCTCTCAGAGGCATATAATTTGTTGCTACTCCTTGTATTTCCATCTGCTCGTCATTTTGCTAAAGCTGTCACATCTTTACCATTTATTACAGTTCACCACGAACTTGGCGCATTGATACCCAAACGTAACACGGTCTGTAAACAGGGACCACTTCATAGGTGTGCGTATACAGAAAATGAATCAACGTTCCAAACAGCGCGTCACATTTGGAAATAAAATCAAGTATAAATTGTTACATATTAAGTGAATGTGCAACTCTGCAAGACGCCTCCTTGATTTACTGACAAATGAAATACCTGTCCCTGGTCCTGTTGGGCCCAGTCCCCAATACAGAGCCAACGACCCAGTGTGCGCACAGAAATGTGAAGATCCTTCACTCTTTTAGGCTTCTATGCCAGACTGACTTATACATTAGTCAATTTAAATTCTCAAAATATAGCTAGTGAGATGTGTACTTGTATTGTGTAATGTAATGTTCTCATTGTCAGGTCTTTTCCAGCCCTTTTTGGAGCCAAGGGAAAGCGCTGGTGTGTTTGATGGCCTGCCAACCGCTTCACACCAGTCGAAGAGATGCAATTTACATGTTACCTCTTCCCCAAATATCTTGAATGCACTTCCAAAAGCAGTGAAGAAATTTTCCATCTGCAAGCTGGTTTGGGATGCAGGTCCACGCTGATACCAGAGAACTACACCTATGATGAGGTGAGGCGGCACATTGGGGTCCTAAGCCTCCCAGACACTTTAAGGCAGTCTGCTAAACCTTGACATTTTTAAGTTTTTCATCTATCTAAAAACACATATGCAAAAGTGGCACATATGGTTATATTGTGAAAGACCTTAGGAATAATAATATAAGAGGAAAGTGAATGCAATGAAATTAGTTTCTGTTAACATTCTGTGTAAATACAACTACACAAAAACCTATTTTCAAAGGCCTTCAAACCTTGTAAAAAACACACTATAAATATATCTGAAAACATAAGTGTTGGCTACATAAAAGTAAGAAGAATATTCAGAAATGTGCTGTAGTTTCAATACAAATTGTAAAAAAGTAAGACAAACTGAAGCCAGTGGCTCTTTCAAATGAACACTGATTAGATGGCTGGGTTAGAAGATGGCTGTATCACACCTGTAACTGCCCTCTCCCCGCTGTCATTGTCCATGTGTCAATGGCTGTCATTGTCCACCTGTCAGTGGCTCTGCCTGGGAATTGTTACCTTGCTCCAAACCTTTGCAAAACAGCTTAGATTGAGCTGTGAAAAGAGCTTCTCATCTCGGATGCCAAGCAATAAAACAGTTCCTGTCTTGCTGAAGGCAAAGGTAGATGTTGCATGTATCGCATTTCCACAGAAGTTTTGTTTTCCTTCCCTGCAGCTTGCAAGACACAGAGGCTCTGCGACCATCACCGTCCCTCTTCCCATCTGTGCTGAGTGCAATCCCACAAACTGGCATGTGAGTCTCTCCAGCTGTCTGCACATGTGCCTTTGGGGGCTGAGAAGTCAGTGGTACACCACACAGCTGTGCAGTGAGCTGCTCCACAAACTGCTTGTGGCTCATGCTTTCCTCCTGCTTGCTTTGCATCAGTTCTTTGTGGAGGATGAAGGCGTTTGTTGCAGCAATGTCCAGGAAGTGCAGAAAGAGCTTCTTGTACCACTTTGCAGTTTTGTGCTGTGTTGTGTAGTCCTGATCAACTGCTCAGACAAATCCACACCACCCATGAACTTGTTGTACTCCAGCACGGGTGTTGGGCATGGAACAGACTGTGTTGACCAGGCACCCTGTCTGCTCTTCACTGAACTACATCCCCAGTGTCGGCAGCATAGATGGTGGAGGAGACAGATATTTCTCGTGTATCCATCCACTTCGTATAGATGACAGGTCCATCTCTTATCCAGTGGATTGTTCCTCTGGGTGAACGCTTTGTCAGTGCGTTGAGGTTACTGCGTGGGCAGTCCCTCCGGGATTCTCTGTATGTTCCACATGCACCAAACTTGGCAGCATACAAGTCCTTGAAAAGCTTTGGGCTGGTGTAGAAATTGTCCATGTACACGTGGTATCCAGACCCCAAATATCCTCTGTTAGTCAGTGAAACATTATAACAGTATAAGTTCCTCTTTCATTATCCTTATACAACATTATATTAACCATTACAAAGCAGAGACATAATGACACAAATCTACATATCTGATGTAAATTTATAACACATAGAGTAAGCTATCTATCATTCACACCTAATCTGTTGTGATAATTTTCAGTTTCGATTCACACCTTCAGTTTCAGCTCACACCTTCCATAACAAAGACATGCATACTAATTATCAAAACAACAGTATCCTATAGTAGATAATATGTCTGTATTTTACAATCCCATGGACAGACTTATGCACGGAGCACAAGCTAATACAGTACGCTAATACACTTGGTAACCAACTGTGGCTATGCATTGCATGTTGACTGTAAATACAACTAAATGAGTACAGTGTGACATGGATTTCAGTAATATGCACATCTGTCCAGTAAAATATCTTCGTACCTCTACTGAAGTGTAGTTTGACACGGAGCACAGGCTAATGAAGTAGGCTAACAGTCACTTAGCAACACACAATGACTACATTCTCCCTATGCTAACTGAATAAACTGACAACAACAAGTAGTAAAATGTCGAGCTACTTACTCATCAATAATATCCCCCATGTGATCTAGACGAAGCTCAAAGTACATTTCATCATTGCCGTCATCACTGGATACATCTGACCGTGCGTCGTCAGACTCACTCTCCAAAGCGAGTTCTTCCAGAATCTGCAGTGAGGCGACATCTTCTTGCTGGACATACTTGCTCAGTGCTCAAGGTACCAGGAACCAAAACATCCCTCTACCATGCGGGTTTGTATACACTGGTGAAATGGGGCGTGTTCTCACCTTTGCCGCAAAACAATGACCCAATGACGCCACTGATTGCCCTGGTGTTTACCATCTGAACAGCTGAGGGGTGTGTCAGTAATAGGCTGCTACTGCCTGAACTGGTGAAAAACATTTCTTTACATTCTTTTTACAAAGCTCATTCGATACATATTTATTTAAAAACTGGAAGAAAACTAGAAGATTGGTGTTACTCATATGTTTCTAGCATAAAAACTCGCAGAGCTACAGATGTGTTTTCAGAACAGTCCAAAAAAAACCAGAGGGCGGCTACAGACCCACGAGAGTTAAAAAGTGTGTGTGTGTATATATATATATATGTATTAATATAGCCCATTATCACAACTGCCACAATATGGTGTATGTGGTATTATTTTACTGGTGGTTTATATTACTCGTGAAGGTATGTTCAACCCTCAAAGATCTCTATCCAAAACTGGAAAGTGTGTCTGGGGGCTGGCTGATTTACAAAGCAGCAGGTACATAGAATTTATGGCCAATGTAATTTTGTCATAAAAAATTGGATCAATATCATGAGTGATGAGTACTGTCACATTTCAATACAATTCAACTATTAAATTACTTTTCTTTTTAGGAGGGTGGGGTGCTAGAAAATTACACATGGTGTGTCCTGAGGACAGTGGCTGTACAGGGCTAATTTTGAAGAATGCAAGTGGAGGCAGAAAGGGTGTCCTATATATTGCTCCAGTACAGGAGGAACTAGACACTCTGCCACTGCCTCCTGACTCCAGGTCCCTCTCCACTATGCCAAAGGCACTGTGCCCCTCCTGTCAGACCAGCTATTCACTACAAATCCTTTCACTGCATGTTCAAACCTGTAAGCCTTCAGATACATATCCACAGGAGGTATGTACAGACCCATTGTATGTTGGGAGATCGCATTATACTACAAATAGCTGTACCCTGTTTAACACAGAAACAACTACTGCACACTTTTAAGCTTGCCACTAGGTATCTGTGATGGACAGTGTTTTTTTTGGGGGGGGGGGGGGGGGGCATTGTGAATAATGCTTGCATAATACTCACTTCATACACCATCTTCATATAATAAATGAGAACTTGCTACTCTTCTTTATCAGAGTAGTGATGAAGACTCGGATTACAGACACTCCAAATCCGATATGGAAGACTTTGAGGTAAACTCAAAACAGAAGGTGACATAATTGGTACCTTTTCAAACATCAGTGGTATTTTGGTTTTAAAAAGGTTTTGTACAAAGTATAAGGGACATATTACACAATTACAGACATGACACAATCTGTACTGTAAATCAGCAAACATTAAATGTCAGTCTGTCTACATAAGTGTCACTTTGCCCCTGGACATGTTGCACCATTAAGCTTGAATAAAGTGTCTTAAGAGAACAAACAGACTTATCATTACAGTGGATTTGGTAATTACTTGTATAGGAGCCAGTTCTACCTGGTGTAATGTGAAGTTTGAAGGTAGTTTGTAATGTAATGAATGGGTAATGCAAAAACATCTGTTGAAAGATGAATAACAGATATATGCAATTAATTTTTAGCTATTATTGTCTCCACCTTTTATGTTAAAAACATTTAAGTGATTCCAGTTGCAGACCATGTGTCCAATCTGTGGCCCGAATTTCCCTCCCAATGTGCAGGAGGCACATGCCAGTTAGTGTGGAGAGGGGTAACAGAATCTTTTAGCACAATCTAGAAAATATGTCAAGATATTGTTGCATCTAGTTAGGCATATCCCTCCAAGTACCTGTCTTCCCACCAATGGATTAATGAGCAGTTAAACTTACCTGTTGTTACCTGAGCTGTTACCATAAAGGCTGACATCTGTGTATTTAAAGTCCGCCTTTAACTTTTATATGAGTTTTTGTACACTTTTGTTTTAGGTCAGGAGATATGGGTTTCACTGTCAAATTCATATTTGTGTTTTGTCATTTCAGAAAACCGGCCTTTATTCCTTCAACTTTAAAACAGAAGATGAGCATTTCTAGGTTTGTGTGCTTGTATAGTCTCCAACAGTAAATAGCCCAACTTAACTTACTTGACCTAACTTAAACTTTTGGGGCCAAGTACCTCATCATGACAAATAATCCAGGAACTGAACTAACAAAAAAGTCACTGACACAAAGGTGCAAATACTCACACAGAGTAAAGCATGTCACATATACATACATACAACATACATACACCGGACAACCACAGACTTAAAGGAATACAGACAATACACAGTTTCCAGAATCACACTGCGTAACACTCATTAATTTCTCCTTCAGCCTTAATGATGTTCTACAGGCCATCTCTGCTGCTGTTAACAATGAGTAAGAATTTCTTCACACTGCATCAAGATCCCATGTGGTGGAGCGGTGCCTTGCTCAATGGAAGCGTCAGAAGAAGGCATTGCCAACCAGTCGGTTAAAAATCCGATCATAGGGGAGGCGGGCCTTGATACAGGAGCACTGCGGAGAGAGTTCCTCACAGGTACACATATTGGAACTAGAACCCTCGCCAAACAGCTTGGATTTTGTACTATTTACTCCCCTTTGCTTCAACTGATCACCCAAATTTAATCACGTGTTCCTTTCTCATTTCCTGAAAGTTTAATTGAAATCCGTTCATAACTTTGAGTTATTTTCAGTTGCAATAGAAGTAACCGTAGTGACATTCCATAGTGAACGGAATCATTCTTTGTTTTCAAAGAGATGGTTGCAGGGATTGAGCAGAAGCTGTTTGAGGGTGACCAGACTGGAAAATGTCCAAAATATTCAATGCTGGATCTTGATCAAGCAAACTTCAGTTATGCCTATGGGATTTCATTACTAACATTTGCCCTACCTCACTTGAATGAGAAGTGAAATGGTTATTTGTTAATATGTGGCATGCCATTTCACTCAAATTGCTTAATTTTGCATAGAATTATTTCTTGCTTTCTGCCCTGAGTATGTTTTAGTCTAAGGACATGACTGTTTCTACTAAGTGTTTCTTTCAGGAGTGCTGGTGAAATCTGGGCAGTAAGTCTGGCTCAGAGCGGACCACCACCCTGCTCCCTCAAAGTTTGGTGCTACAAGTACTTGTGTGACAGGGAGATACGGATTGAGCACATTTCCAAAGAGGTTTGTTGATCCATCTTTGTAATACAGAATTCCCCGCTATCACAGAATTCATGGTAGTCAGGGGAATTTTGTAGCAACATCAATACTGAGATATTTGGTCAAAGATATTGTGATATATGATTCTGATGACTAAGGCTGCCATGCAAGGTGCCAATCAGACTATCACTAACAATGAACTCCATGGTGTATGTATTTGGTGAATATCGTGCTGAAGTGTAAAGGCCCCTCCACATCTGTGTCGGGTATGAACACACCGTATTCACCAACGCACTCACGTTGTGTCTTTGATTATCTCTTAGGCATTTGTGTGTGTGTTTTTAAGGTTCAGTCGGCCACAGAGGCTACAATGACTGAACTGATTTAGGAAATTTTTAACTGTGGCTATATATGGACCTGTTAATGTTGAAAAGAAGGAAGAAATTGTTCGGTAAAATATATATATATTTTTTTTACGCTGCTGATCCTTGTCAAGAATGTTAGTGTAACCGTACTCATGGCAATTTTATTTAAGTTTATTTACTCTTCATGAAGGAAAAAAAGCGCTTAATATAACTGAGGACTAGGGTTGGCTTCATTGATGTTGAATTGAAAGCAATTCTCTTCTTGACAGAGGATCAGTCTAGCGTTTCTACTTCCTGGCCCTCCTAACCAAAGATATCGGCTGTTGGCTAAACCAGCACAGTAACATTATGCATGTATCACAATACAGCAATAGTTATAGTAGGCCTAGGCCAAGGGGCCTAGTTTTAGAGGTCCTTACATTAATGTTCACGTTTTACTTTGTTACATTTAACTTCATATTGAATGTCTTTTTCCCCCTCTATATTTTAGTGCTGCTGTTCTTCATGCCATACTTCGGCTGCTGCCCCTTCTCTCCCAACTACGTGAAGGTCTGCAGCTTTTTGGGCTCGCCGATGTAATGAACCAGTATCCAAACATCTGCCAGCCACTCTTTGTCCCTGGGATGGGGGTGAAGGTGAGTTACTTTTACCTTGATGTAATTTTATAATAATCAGTACTTCACCTCTGGTTGTGTACGCTTTTTCCACTTCCATGTCCGGTGCCTCTCACAGTCATCATCTGGGCAATGCTGACAATTTCAACACCCAACATCCAGCATGAGGTTGTCTAGATTTGATGGCCTCACTTCATCATCCAGAGCATCATCAGTCATGGTGGAATACAGGCTCCTAACTGACACATTGTACTCCTGCATCCTCCTGTGTATAGTTCTTCGTGAGACCCCACGAATGTCTGCTACACATGTGGCAGGTAGACCAAGATGAAGAAGACTTTGGAGGTGGTCCTCTCTGACCTGTAGTCTTAAACGTCCATGGGGACCTTTACTCCTTACCACAGATTTTGAGGGGGGAGGCTTATTCCGCAGGTCTAACAAACTGCTCGGTTGACGGAGGGCTGAACAAATAAAACAATTTGTGACATACTTGTAGGCTGTTGGCCCAAATATCAAATCCCATATTGTAAAACAACTGTAACAAAACATTTGGCACCACCTACACTTCATTTGGTCTTCTAATGTGCTATCCCCATTCCTCTACTCCCTTTTCACCCATGACTGCAGGCCTGCGTATGGATCAAACTCCATCATCAAGTTTGCAGATGACACCACGGTGATTGGACTCATCAGTAACAACGATGAGTCTGACTACAGGGAAGAGGTGAAGCACCTGGCTGCATGGTGTGCTGACAACAACCTGCTCTTGAACACCAGCAAGACCAAGGAACTCATTGTGGACTTAAGGAAAGAGAAGGGAAGCACCCACGACCCCATCCACATCAATGGTATGGCTGTGGAACGTGTCTCCAGCTTCAAATTCTTGGGGACCCACATCTCCGAGGACCTGTCCTGGTCAAACAACACCTCAAGCCTGGTTAAGAAGGCCCACCAGCGCCTCTTCTTCCTAAGGACACTAAAGAAAAACCACCTGTCCACTGGCATCCTGAGCAATTTCTACCGCTGTGCGATCGAGAGCATCCTGACTAACTGTGTGACAGTTTGGTATGGGAATTGCTCTGTTGCTGGTCGCAAGGTTCTGCAGCGAGTGGTGAAAACTGCTCAGAGAATCACAGGGACTTCACTTCCTGCCATTGAGGATGTCCATAGGAAAAGATGTCTGCGGCGGGCACGCAGCATTCTGAAGGACACCTCTCATCCTGCCAACAAACTGTTTCAACTCCTCCCCTCCAGAAGGCGCTACAGGAGCCTACACACTAAAACCACCAGGTTCAGGAACAGCTGCTTCCCCACTGCTGTCACACTACTGAACTCTGCCCCCCACTGAACCTCACACTTTGCTGCCATAGCTATGCTGCTATAGCCCTTGGACTGCACATCTGTACATCTGTATATACTTAATACATCTGTACATCTGTATATACTTAATACATCTGTACATAACTGTCTCTATAGCTCTATTACCCTTACTATCTCTTCACCTAACATGTATATTGCTCTTCTGCCTATTTATTATTACTACTCTTATCTGTATATAATCTGCTCTTTACTGCTGTACATACTGCATACTGTATATACTGCACTTGCTGCTCTTTGCACTTCTGATTAGATGCCAAACTGCATTTCGTTACCTGTATTTATACATGTGTAATGACAATAAAGTTGAATCTAATCTAATGTAATCTAATCTAATCAACGTCATTTTGCTAAAATAGGCTTAACAGAACTTTGGAATTGCTAGCTTGACAACCAAAGCCATGGAACTAACGCCTGGGTCTGGGCCATAGCAGCCTTAGAACCCCCAACGCGCATTGACTTTCTGATATACGAACACCATGTCGTCAATTATCACTTACATAAATAACTTAGACATTATCAAATCAGAATATTAATATAATAAGCCCTTACCATACCATACCAACCCACAACCCGAACCCTTGTCGTCAACGAGCCGTTGAGATGAATAGCTCACTGTCAAAAGTCAAGTCGAAGTCAAAGTGTACTTTATTGTCAATTCACTATGTAACAGGCATTACACAGAGGACTGAAATTGCGTTTCACCAGACACCAAATGTGCAATTTAAACTAGAAACACGCACACACACACACTCACGCAAATAAACATACAACTACACTCATGGACATGAAGTGCACACAGTCATCCACAATAGATACCATAAGACATGCGACATACAGGTAAACATATATGCTTCCAGCAAGAAGGAAAGGAAGTTCGAGGTAGCTCTTCTTGGTAGCTGGTGTAGATGGAAAAAAGTGAAATGTGCAATTTGTAAGGTGCAATAAGTGAAGGTGCATTTAAGTAAAGTGCAAGTGTGAAAGCACCATGGACCTCAGTGTGTGTGAGATTGTTTATGGATGTCAGTAACATATTCATGGAATGTTCATGGAATCTTCTTCATTGTGTTGATTAGCCTGATGGCTTGTGGGAAGAGGCTGTTTCTCAGTCTATTTGTGTGGCACCGCATGCTGCGGTAGCGCTTTCCTGATGGTAAGAGGGAGAACAGTTTGTGTGCTGGGTGGGTGGTGTCCTTGATGATATTGATGGCTCTCTTGGAACAGTGTGATGTGTATAAGTCCTGAATGGCTGGTTGGGGTGATCTGATGATCTTTTCAGCAGTCCTCACCACCCTCAGTAGAGCCTTCTTGTCCGCAGCTGAGCAACTGCCGTGCCAGACAGAGAGGCTGCAGGTAAGGATGCTCTCCATAGCACCCCTGTAGAAGGTGGTGAGTGCAGAAGTGGGGAGGTCAGGTCTTCTCATTCGTACACGGAGCAAATTAATATTAAACGGTGATGTCATGGGTCCTTCCTCCGTATACATTTTCTGTGACTGGAATTAGCTCTGCATCCTAAAATTAGACAAATAAGTCGATATTTTCTGTTAATATCAAAGAGAAGCACTAAACGGAGGCGGACTAACGACAACTCCTCATTCTCAATAGCACCCGCCATACACAGCGACAGACTCTCAGCAGAACCCGGCGGTGTCAAAGACATTCAGTCACGAGTAGTTATTCAAATGAATCACGCTGAAGACATGACCAGCCTACGTTCA
Source organism: Tenualosa ilisha (assembly GCA_015244755.2). Taxonomy (NCBI): domain Eukaryota; kingdom Metazoa; phylum Chordata; class Actinopteri; order Clupeiformes; family Clupeidae; genus Tenualosa; species Tenualosa ilisha. Next base: position 18,368 of record PYXC01002467.1, on the reverse strand, counting down.
CTTTCACTCGGTGCTTTTCACTGAGTAAAAAAGTGTCGTTATTATTTGCACTGCAGTTTGTAGATCAGTTCAAGCGCTCCCTGCTAAAATCATAACTGAAACATACTAGTCGTCTGATATCACTGTGAACATGATTTGTTTAAGCTCGCCGACGAAACCGAGTCGTTCAAAAAAAAAGCTATAACATTAAGTGCAGTTAATCAAAAGAACGTTAAAACAAATGTAAAACTGCCATTACCGTATTTGTCATATCTGCAGCCATGGTCGCTCCAGTCTTCACACTTGTTCCTCCTCCGTTTAGTGGGCACTGTACTCAAAAAGGCAGGTGCTGATTGGCCGAAGAGGAGTCCTGTGTATCTGTGCTCGATTGCTCTTCCTCCATCCTTAAACTACCAGATGTGGGTCACAGTAAAATTTAATTTGAATTTCTACTGTTCCTCATTCACATTAGAGTGCTCTATAGTCGCGATCTTGTGGTCATTTAGCGTACGACACTTTTTTCAGCTTTTTGCAACCGGACACATCTTTTATTGGCAAATGAAAGATTAATGCTAGCAGCGCAGGTTTATTTAAAAAAGAGTTTGTAGGGTAAATTGTTTTAAACTTTCTCCGTGCTCTTGTCGTCATTCCAGACGTTCTCAGAAGTCTGGGAGAGTAATTTTAATGCCAATTGTTCCTGACCTACATGCTTGGGAATGTATAATGTGGACACACTAAGCCTATTTCACTCACAATTCTACAATTACCGCACTGTAGCATTGCTTATACTATTGGCCGCGCTGGCAGTTATTTCCAATGTTGCTCAAACACAAGAGAATGGTCTATAGTCGCCATCTTGTGGTCATTTAGCGTACGGCACTTTTTCAGCTTTTTGCAACCGGACATATCTTTTATTGGCCAATGAAAGTTTATTGCTAGCAGCGCAGGTTTATTTAAAAAAGAGTTTGTAAAGTAAATTGTTTAAACTTTCTCTGTGCTCTTCTCGTCATTCAAGACATTCTCAGATGTCTGGGAGAGTAATTTTAATGTAAACTATCACACAATCAATTCAGACATATACATCACTAAATGTTTGTTTCAGCCAGTGACAGATGATACATTGCAAAAATACTACATTACAGGACTTGCAATACATGCTTTGGTGCAGGTCTTAGTCATGGTAGGGAAGTGAGAGATCCTGCAATAATTAAGACTTTTTAAGCCCCCACACCAAGTCAAGGCAGAGTACACGTGAGGGTCTTTTTTGTTTTGTTTTGTAGCCTATATTCATGCCTAGACTGGATACTGCCGATTGTTCCTGACCTACATGCTTGGGAATGTATAATGTGGACACACTAAGCCTATTTCACTCACAATTCTGCAAGTACCGCACTGTAGCATTGCTTATACTATTGGCCGTGCTGGCGGTCATTTCCGCTGTTCCTCATCCACATTAGAGTGGTCTATAGTCGCCCTCTTGTGGTCATTTAGCGTATGACACTTTTTCAGCTTTTTGCTACCTCTACGGTCTTCTTGTCATTCCAGACGTTCTCAGAAGTCTGGGAGAGTAATTTTAACGTAAACAATCAAACAATAAATCCAGACATATACATCACAAAATGTTAATTGCTTAGTTGACTTAGTAACTACTAACTGTAAATGTTTGATCATAGGACCATAATCCCATCTCTATGAAGGCGGTATGAAGGCCATATTACTGTATTAACCAGACCATTTGTCTTAAGTGTCTTCTGTGTTTTTACTATGTAGATCGGGTTAGATGCTCTCTTCAATCCCTGCGTTTACATGAGAGCTTTAATTCCGAATAAAGCTAATTTAATTCCGAATAAACATGAATTCCGATTTAAAAAGACCACGTAAACACTTAATTCCTAATGAAAATGATTATTTGGAATGAAACTTAATTCCAAATTAAGTGGGTAGTTTATTCCTATTTTAAAGCGGAATTAATTTATTCCTTGAACATGTAAACGTTTATTCAGCTTAAAGATAATTCCGGTCGTTCGGCGCATGCTCGTTCGGTTGCCCTTCTAACGTGATGACACACAGCCAGATGGCGTTCCACAGCAACCGTTGGTCCTTTCTCCTCTTCAGCTGACATACGTAAAGGGCGATGATATTATCGAGCTGCTGCTTAATTATTTTCGTGACCACTGCGATAAAAGTTTGTACCACGTTTGTACCTAGGTGTAGCGACAAACCGAGTTGACAGAAAAAACGGTAGCCAGCTGAAGTTTGTGTTTTCTCCCGGTAGGCGGAAATGTGTACGTGTGCCCCCTGCCCAATCACAACCCTTCCCGACCCCCAGACATTGAGCGGAATTAAGTAAAGCCGATTTAACGTGTGTTCCATGTAAACCTGAATTCGGAATTATTATATCCATGTAAACTCGAAGGAGGATATTTTAATTCTGAACTATTTCATTCCGAATAATTAATTCGGAATTAAAAACATCATGTAAACGTGGCCATTGTGAGTTGGAACTCGAATCTTCCTGAGTCTCAACTGGCTTGCAATCTAAATCAGGTGACTGATACATAATCAAACACATTCACACAGAGACTGTGCAGGTGTTATGAATTCACTATTCACATATTATTCACTAGAGCATTTTTCAAATCAGTGTCCTGTGCTTCTGCACTTTAGTCCAAGTTGAGAACAATTAGTCTTCAGGAATTTGAAGATGTTATGGAGGTGTGAAATCCAGAAATCCATCTGATTAATACTTTGCCTTTCACTCATTTCTCTTGCCGGTTCTTTGTTCTGCTGTCATGTAAATACTGACTGTAAATAAATAATAAGCACACTATTTCAAAAGAAAGTTCAGATAATTTTATTAATAAACTATTACTTTGCACTTTACATCCCACTCCATGTGTCTTAAATATTATGTCACTCTACTTTCTCACTTATTTGTAGGCCTTCATTATGTAGATAGCTGCTATGTGGACATAGTTGCCTCCATTATACAGTATGTTATGGGGTGCCGTTTGTAAAGCGACCCGTGCTGAAAATTACAGCCACATTTTGTCACATTCAGTTTTAAACAATGTTTAAAAAATGGGTGTCAAATTTTAAAACTCAAGATTTTGCACATTTATAACAATATTTGTCATCTTAGAAATATTTTAAATATTAAGTGTAACACCTAAATGTTAAACCTAAATACTGAATCTAAATCTAAACATTAAATTAAAAATACACATAATTGTTAAATCTAAATATTAAATGTAAATGTTAAATGTAAATGTTAATTCTAAATCTACATGTGAAATGTCAATGTTAAACCTAAATGTTAAATGTAAATCTAAATGTTAAATGTAAATCTAAATGTTAAATGTAAATGTTAATTCTAATTGTTAATTCTAAATGTTAAATGTAAATCTATATCTAAATGTTAAATATCAATTTAATGGTTAAATCTATATATTTCAGGTGAAAGTAAATATTTCACTAATATGCAAATTCCACTATGGCCACGAGAGGGCACACTTTGACTGACTTTGGCATCGCTTGCTCAGCAAGAGCCTTTCTCGCCTCCCTCCATCAGGGAGAATCTACAACTGTTTTCATGGTTGGTTTGCAAACATGTCTGAATCATCCCTAGCAGAAAACATCGGCAGAGCCGTTCTGGCGGCAATCCAGAGTTTCTCTACAGCGACGATGACAGCGACAGCAACCCCCACAGGGCTACCACCACAGGCCAGCTCGGTAAGTGTCTGTGTTTTCCAAATCCCGTAGCATTGGATTCTTGTCAAGGCTAACTTAACTAAACTAGCTAACGGCAGCTGCTAGAGATTTGCGTTGGTTTCCAGCTAACGGAGGCGACTCATGGCTCCAAATGAACGGTGTAAGAGAGCACTCGAACGTTACAGTTAGGCTAGCTAGCCGCTAATGTTTTATTTAACACGAGAAGGCTATGTGGGTAATGTTAGTGTAACAGTGTTATAAATAAACTTCATTTTTTTTAAGTGAACTTCCCCAAATCCCTTACTGTTTACCTATGTGATTCCCGGTTCGTTATTGTTTCAGACCGGGCGTTTATTGAGGTTGCACACACCCAGACTTTCTCATGTAGGAAGTCTGGAAAAGGGGAAAGCTGGATGTCTTAGTGCTCCGTGAATGTATTTCATTTGTACAGCCAACTTTTAATTGTTTTCTATGACATGTATGAGTTTTGTGATGTGGAAATGCATACTGTCGTTTTCGCTGTTAGTAGAATGTCAGATATGCAAATTAGCATCATAAAATACGTGTGAATTGTCGAACATTAATTAGCATTAAGCAGATGCTAACTGGCTCATTACATTGTCATCGGGATGCCAGCATTCTTGTCCCCTGTCCTCTCTGACATGCCCTGTTTGATGTGTTACATGTTCCTGAATTCTTAAAACCCACTTGTTTTGTCATGAACTTTATTCAAAACTCTGCACATGTGTTTTCATTCTTTTAATTTATGCTACTTTTGTTAAACTACACTATACGAGCACAAGCACTGTTGTATTACTGTAGCTAAGTATTTCACACGGAAGGCTATAATGTACTGAAATGTGTAGCCTGGAAGTGTATTAATTTTATAATTTTGTTTCTCATGCTGGAAGTCTGGAAAAGGGGGATGCCAGCATTCTTTCCCCTGTCCTCGTGTGACGTGCCCTGTTTCGTGTGTTACAGAGAATAAATGCTGACAGATCTACTCCACGTCTCCCCATCATTTTGTCTCCAATAAGAGAATTATTACACTGTTCATTTGGAGCCATGAGTCGCCTCCGTTAGCTGGAACCCAACGCAAATCTCTAGCAGCTGCCGTTAGCTAGTTTAGTTAAGTTAGCCTTGACAAGAATCCAATGCTACGGGATTTGGAAACAGACACTTAATGAACTATTACTTTGCACTTTACATTCCACCCCATATGTCTGGAATATTATGTCACTCTACTTTGTGTAGAATATTATCACTTATTTGTAGGCCTTCATCGTGTAGATAGCTGCTATGTGGACATAGTTGTCTCAGTTATACAGTATGTGTCTATATCTTTCCATTTGTCTATTTGACTTGTCTATTTGTTGAATGTATGGAGATTCAGTTAGACTGATTCTGATTCCCCCTTGTGATTTGAATGTGGTGACATCATTTCATTTATGGGTCTTTGAATAGCAGTCTTGCAAAATAATTCCACCAGGTACGCAACTGTGCTGAAACATGTAAGTCAACGATATTTGTCTGGCCTCGTCCTTAAACAGATGAATTTTTGATGTTTTAACTAAGACACACTCTTTGGGAGTGTCGTGCCTGGTGCTCCCACAAGGGGGCCCAGAGTGAAGACACGCTGTGGCAAGACCTGTATATGAATCCCAGATCTAGAGAGGGCTATATGTCAGCAATGCCAGCTCAGAGAGACTCGTGGCCGGTGGCGTTGGAATGCCTTACTTTTGAAAATCGAGATCCAGCGATATGGATCAGTTAGTGCACTTGCTTTTGTGGTTAATTACAAAAACCCACATGCACCCATAATCTCAACATCCCTTTGTTGTTATTATTATTATTAATGTTGTGTATTATTAGGGAGTGTTGTGCCTGGGGCTCTCACAAGGGGGACCAGCTGAACTCCAGGCTATGGTGCAAAGACTACAACTATCACACATTAGACCGCTACCACAACTATTAAATGTGGAATCCGCTACCATGAGTATCACATGGAAGACCGCTACCACGTGTAACCCACCACTGTCCAAAGTAATGACTGGATCACACTCCCCATGATGCACAATATATAAGTTGCCTTGCCAAGCACACACATTTTATCCTCTTTTTTCAGACTTGTCTTTGTGTTTTCGTTGGCTGCAGTTTTGAACAAGCAAAAGTCCTGAAGTGGAGAGTTGGATGGGCAGTGGATCATCTGCCTGTTGCCATAGACCACAGAAAGGTGTTAGTAAGTGTTGGTAAGGCCATGGAAATTTCAGTTGTGGATGATAAAGTTATGTCACTCACGGTACAGTAACGTGTGTTTGTTTTCATTATTTTGAAATGACTGACCCATGCTCTATTCACAAACAAGTCTTAGGGGCAGGTCAGCTGTAGCCCAGTAGCTGGACAAATATTTTGGGTCAGTTCTCTGTTTAGAGAAAATAATGTTGTGTTATCTCATACATTTTCAGCCTCTGTGCTTTGTGTTTTGTGGGCATCGATGTTACCATTTCCTTCAGTGGAGTTAGGTTAGGGTGTTTTGCAATGTGTGGCTCCTCTGACCACAAAATAAATTTCAAAATACAGTTTTGTAGACATTAGGCTCTGAAGACTGCAGACTGAACGTAGATGTACAGATGCCTACCAAGGGAATTTTAGCCTTGGTGACTTATAACCAGCAAGCTGTCTAGAACAAAGGGCGCAACAGTGTAATGTCACTTTCTTCCATTTTTTTCTCAAGGCCAAGATAACTATTGAACCCCTGCATTCCTTGGTGCATCGACAAGTGCTGTTGAAGGGTCATTACATGTAAGCTTAAGTCCTCCATTAACACCTAAATGAAGATAAGCAGCAAATTTCTTGATAGCAAAGCTCAGTGGATTACACATCTCTGGATATTGTGTATGTATATATATATATATGTGTATATATATATATATATATATATATATATATATATATATATATATATATGTGTGTGTGTGTATGTTGGGTACAATTAGTTCTTCTGTGAAGAAACGGGAGCTTCTACAGCACACCACTCCATGGATGTGCAGTGTGGCGGCTAAACTGAAGACGGGGAGTACAGTGGGAACAAACTCCATGACACAGTTCCGCTATTTCTGCATGGCTATCTTGTCTGTTCTGTACCACAAATCTTTGAGGAGTTTCAAGGTATGCGAGAATCCACATTATATTCCTACACATCAAAACTAAATCATCCTGGTTATAAAAAGCTTTCCATACATTTAAGAATACAAGAAAACATACCCATATTTACAAACTGTGCTCATCCATGCGTACAAACTGTTCTCTACAGACAGCAGATTGGATTGCAAGACAAAAGAAGGTATGAGTTCCCTTCTTGCAATCTTGCAACTCATGGTGTGACCATCCAATTCAGTGATAATTCAGAGGCCTGTACTCTCATAATTGAGGAGGAAGAGGTATTTTGCCACATTCAAATGTGCGCTACAAATGTCTTTCTGGATAAGGTTTTCCAAAGACTGCTAAATTCAACCTGGTTGTTGACATTTTTATGTCATTACCACAGTGGTTTGAGTTGTACTTCACGTGCATCTGCCCACTGGCCTGCAGAGGCAACATGAAGAGACGGAAGACGAGGGCCTCTTCTTCCTCGGTCAGACGTGCGGTCCCATTGCAAATGCAAATTCAGATTTAGAACTTAGTCTTTGGCCGCAGTGAGTATTTCTAAAAGTACTTCATCCACAATCCATATTCAATGAATTAATGATTTTATTTCATTTTACCAGGACAGTGTCAGATAAAACAAAAAAACTTGCTTCACACACGGGAAGAGGTGTTATACCAGGTCATATCCACACACACACAATCCCACTTTATAATTTAGGATCCCCTTCCTCCCATGCATTTAAATTAAATCAGGTCATGTACACCGACGTAAACCAAAATTTTTTTTACCGTTATCTCAGTTGCGAGCAGATCAGCAAGAGTGCTGTTCCCAGCCATGACAATCCACAGGAGTCTGGTGAAAGGTATGTCTTGTGATTGCAGTTATGTATGTATTATTGAATGAAGAGTTAAAGATTGTGTGCCTGAAAGTAGTACTGAAATATCCTATTCTGATAGCTCTTCTTCCTCAGCTTTGAAGCGGCCAGCTCCAGACTTTTTTTTGAACAGTTTGTTGAAGAATTTCCTGTCACTCTTGATGGCCTACCGGCCACAAAACAGATGAAGATAAGTGCTGGATATGAAGACCGCAGCGTTTACGACAAGTGGAGGAGAGAGCAGTGCAAGCAGCGCACAAAATGTATCCTCTGTAAGCATCTGTCTTGTCTTTGAAAAGAAAACAGTATGTTGTAAACACTCTGGAAGACAAGGAGCACAGTGTTATATGTAATTCTTTAAACTGCTTTTCATTGTTTATGATTTGTTTAATGACTCCAACTGAAAATTTACTTCAGCTCACTTCGGCAAGCATGAACTGACATTGGTTCATCGTCTGTAAAGAGAAATGGAACACAAACCTTCCAGAATTTAAAGACATTCGTCAGCATTGGATATCAACGGAGAAGATGACCATCGAAGAAGATGAGAAAATTATAAAGGCGGTCACTGACCAGAAATGGAAGGGGCTCGACATTAAGGACTTTGGAGAAAGCAAGGGAAAAGGTGAGCAAACAACAAACATTCGATGACATATGAAAAGCAGCGTCAAAGTTTTGTGAGGACATGACAAGTCCTTTCTCCGTTCTGTGTCGGTGTAATTACCACCGTGCCTTTCTCTGTTCTGTGTCGGTGTAATTACTACCTTGCCTTTCTCTGTTCTGTGTAGGTGTAATTACCACCGTGCCTTTCTCAAAGGAGATATTGCGTGTGATTACCATGGACGAGTCATCCCTGCTTCTGAAGGAAAAAAGTTAATGGATGAACCGGAGGATGGAGTCATGTGCTATCTTTTTTTTTTTTCAAGGGCAAAGATGGTGGCAGTCTTTGTATTGATGCGCAAGCTTTCCTCTGCGAGTGTCATCCTCTCAAGAACACATTTGGGAGGCAAATGAACCACTCTAGAAAGAAACACAATGTCAAGCCTGTACATTTCCAGTTGAAATTCCCTGATGGTCCCAGAGACACTGTACTTTTTCTGACATCAAGTGCATTAAGAACTCTTGTGGCACTACGGAGTGAGGAAGACATCCTTCAGAGGTGAAGGGATAAACTTGGACTGGTTAGATGAATGAGTAATGTTTATGGGCAGAAATATGTTCCATCAGAAACTGAATTTGAGGAATTTATAGGTGAATTTGAATCGCTAAACTTGAATAGTTGCATTGGAAAAACTGAATTTGAATCACATAGTGTGAAATTATATTTATTAATTTTAATCCTTGCATTGAAAAACTGACTGTGAACAGTATAATTTGAATTTATTATTATTTATTCACGTTCAGTTCTCAAAATTCAAATTCAATTTTACTGTGACTATGGAAGTATAAATGTACCAGAAAAATTGAATTAGAATGTTTCATGATAAATCAAGTAACTTAAAAAATAGTTGAAATTGAAATAACTGAAAAAAAAAGTATTCATGTGTGATGTAGATGGCTATAATTTTTACATTACTTTCCAGCGTCTTTAATTTGGACTGACGAAATTCAAGTTGAGAAATTGCTGTGTGACTGTGACATGATTAGCTGACTTTTTGATCTATATTGGACAGCAGAAACAGAAACGGACCGTCCATCCGAATATCCCAACTAACAGATTTTTGCAGTCTGGTCTGCAAACGAGTCTGAACGAACCACTCTACGCATGTGTTCCTGGCATTAGTCTTTGTTCAGACTGATACAGTAATAAGAGTCATGGATTTGTCTGGATTCATCGGTAACTTGATATTTTGAGAAAAATATACACACTCGCGCTAAGGTGTCCGGCAGTTTTAGCTGGTGATTTATGCTGTGATTTGGTCACAGCAGACCAAAAAAGCGAAAAATTAGTTATTCTAGGTAAAGCAGAACAGCGTCATGTTATACAATTGACTTAGCTTTGTGAATCAGTGTTTTTGTAGGAGAATGCCGATATGTTAGGATCAGCAAGACATTTCTTGACCTTGATAAGCTCCACATCACGCAGTAGAGAAGATCCACCCCAGTAAAATGGTCAAAATGACCTAGTTTTTTTTTTTATTGTTATTTTTTATAGTTGCTTGAAGTTATAGCAACAAAGGTGATGATAACATTTTATTAATTGATTTATATGGTTCATTTATAGACAACCTCTGAATAGGCCAAGAAATGCTGAGGTGGAAACTCAGATGACAAGGTTGTACAAGTATGTTGTACTGATGTTATGTGCACTTTTTTTTTTTTTTTTTGAATGCCATGTTTTATGCTGTTTTCTTACAGGTAATTTCCAGGACATTTCAGGGGAAGGTTCCCTGCCCCTGTGTCCTACAAAGCCCCAAAGAAATTTCCTCTTACAATTTTACCTTTTACCCTCTGTCCTCGACCACACTCCCAAGGAGGCTGACCAGCTTGTTCATATGTATGCTGGGTTGTGCCGTAGAACAACATCTGTTGATGAGAACGCGACTTATAAAGGAGTGATTAGTATGAGCCTTTAGATAAAGATCAAGGATTCAAGAATTTGAATTTGCAATATAGTGATGAATTGAAACACAGATTTTACATTACTAATAATGTGATTTTATTTATGATGTTACAGGTAAAAATGGCTGCTGAGGTGTCCTGATATAGGGGAATAATGGACAAGGCAGTGGCAAATAACGATTTATTTTTTAAATTATTATTTTTTTACTTAAACATTATGTCTGTCCAGCATCAACAGTGCTCTGTTGTATTTTGTAGATATCTGAGACACTTAAGGATTTGTATCCAAAATTTTCAGAAATGTCAGGAGGATGACTTCTGTATAAAGCATCAGGTAGTCACCAGGAACTCAATCACAATTTCAATTTCAATTTTAGTGTCATATGTAGAGCTAGGAAACATTTCCCTGCACAATGAAATTCTTTTTTTGATGACCACTTGAATGCCACACGTATAATGTATAACACATTTAAGGCAAAATAACAGGCATAAGACACACATAGGGACACACAGTATACCGGTTGTGCTTGTCTTCAGATAACATGATGAATGAACACTGATAACATCTAAACATTTATTTTTTATTTTTTTAGCAGGCTGGGGATCCCGGAAGTTAACTTTTTTCCCTCTGGACGATGCGGGCTACACAGGGAGACATTTGAAGCAGGCAAGCAACTCAGGAAAGGGAATGTTGTACATCGCTCCCTTACAGGTGGAACTCAACACCACTCCCCTTCCGCCGTCATGAACAAGCTTTGATTCCATGACAAAGGAGACGTGCGAGAAGTGTGGGGTGTCATGTCCTCTGGTTATCCTCGCAGCCCAGATAAAAAGCTGTGAGGTAATTGAAATCGAAATCAGACTGACTAAGTAAGTAACATCCTGTTTGCATGTCCAGAATTCAAACTCAGTGTATTTGTAATATGTATTTCAGTGACATTAATGGCTACCAACAAAACTTTCCACATATGAATGTCCTATAGGGATGCTACCCCATATGCCAAGAGCAGATGCCAGTCTCTGACTTGGAGTCCCATGCAAGTTCTTATAGAGAGAGAGGTGTTAGAATTTGATGTAATTTTATATGATTTCTTGCTACTCCTTTCTGTACGCTACTCCAACTGTCAAATGAATAATCTTCATCTGTGTGCTGCTTCGAATTATCTGTCCAGCCAAGTCTGTACAGAATGTTCAGTCAATAACTGGTGTGACACGGTGAAGACCTAAGAGATAGCCTTGACCAGTGGTCATGTGTCGATACTTGTCAGGAGCCAGGCTTCGGTATGTGCAGGAATGTTCCTGTTTAGGCTATGTGTTGTTTGCCTGCATCTAAATCCTTGTGTGTGTCCCTGAGCCATGTATTTGGAATTCCGCCCAGATTAGAAACTGTTCAAGTTATTTTCTACTGTTTAGGATAGATTTACCATTAGACTTTCATGTATATGTAGAGCCCATTTTCCTTTTTAACTCACGAGAAGGATCCAAACGAGCTACGCTGTAACATCTTTAGCCATTACTTCAGTTTTTTTATTTCATCTACTATTCCATCCAGTCAACAATTGTGACTCATTTAATTAATCTTATAGTAAATCATTGATCCTGATCCAACATAACTGAGACATCCAGTCTTCTATTCTGCTGGGAAGAAAACACAACGCAACTTTAAGGGGAACAGTGACTTCAGGTGAAAAGTCAAACTGGGAAAAAAAAACAAAATCTAACAGATGGTGCCGTGACCCGGATACTAGAAAAGATCAAGAGACTTTCCAAAAATCCAGTGGGAGTGCTGTGTTGCCAGTCGGAGAGCTACCAACTCTTCTGCATTGGAGCTGCGCTTTCAATTCAATTCAATTCAGTTGTATTTATACAGCGCCTTTTACAATAGTATTTTCTCATGGCGCTTCACAGAAGGAGCACCCAAGAGCAACAGGGGCAAGGAAAAACTCCCTTATGTTCAGTTAATCTAGGAAGAAACCTTGGGCAGATCCACGACTCAAGGGGCTAACGCAACTGCCAGGGGTCATGGAGAAAAATTACAATCAGTAGTAACCATGACAGACTATAAGTTGCCTATGGTTTAGCTAAGGTTCATAATAGTTCATAATAGAGTATTATCCCACTTTTACATTACATGGTAATCAGTCTATAGGTGGTTATCAGGAATTATGGCTGGACAATGTAGCAGCGGCCAGGCATAGTGACAAACTCAAAGGAGTGAGATGGCTCATGGGGGTAACAGTAAGGGTCCATTTGACAGCGCTTTGTGCCCTGCTGACCTGCATCTGAACTTGCCTGTGTGCTGACGGAGCGTGGGTGTGAGGGACGCCTCTACTCCAACTCTGATCTACATTAGGTGGAGGACAAATCTCTGACTCTTTTGCTAGTATAAAGAAACAATAATTAAGAGCTGCCTTTCCTAGTTTAAGAATTATTAACTATCTGAAATAGAAGTTGGATGTAATTTATGTACCTATGTCATTGGTTTATGAGCTCAAGAAATCATTGATATAAGACAAATCAAAGACCTAAGTAAACTTAAATTCGTGTGAATTAAAAGAACGGAATTCCAAGGGTGTGTACACCCTGAGTGAGAAAGGTACCCAAATAACTAGTCGAGGAGTTAAAGTGGTGACAGTGGCGTGATTGAATGTTTTGAAATATTTCTGTGCAATCCTGTATGCAGTGTTGAGATATTGCATGTCTTGATTGATGTTATGGATATTTTGAACATTTACAATCATGGAAAAGCCTAGACGTGGGTTTAGGTGCAAAGTAGGTTAATTAATGCGAGTAGGTATTGATTTAAACGCCTCTTTGTTTGTCACGTAAAGCTTAACTCGAAAGATACTAGTAAAGTGAGAGATTGCAATTAATCTTGTCTGAGAGGCAGATGACATGAACGATCGTCAAGTTTAAAGAGAGAATTTACTCTGTTATTTTTATTCCGCTGTAAGAGTGTGCCAGAGGGGGGTAGGGTGTGAAACCAGGCCTTGACAGACTGCAGCTGGCAAGAGTTTAGAAAAAACCCACACATGGCTCGTGCAGGGGGAGAGAAGGAGAGAACAGATTTTCCTGAAGCGCTATTTTGTGTTATTTGTGTTTTGTTTTGTTTTTGTGCAATTGCTGTTAAGAGTTGAAAAAAAAGAGAAGAAAACAACAGCCTGTACGATGGCTGAAGCATTGGGAATTTATTCAGATGATGAATATGCTACCAATGAACAAAAGTCTCAAAGCAAGTTGAGAAACGAAATGACACGAGAATTGTTCCAGTGTGTGATGAAAGAATTTAAGCTAGACAAAATCGAAAAAAGAGTATTTGAAGAAGAGAAGATCAGCCTCGGTGGTCCGATGTGGGCGTTCGATGACCTCTCAAGGGTGTTTAATAAATGGAAAAGTGCGAGGAGTAGTAAGATCCCCCTGGCCATGGTGTTGATGAGACAACATGAGATAGACAATTTGAGAGGGCTCTATCGAAAGAGGTTGGATGATGGAAAGATTGTGAGCAAGAATTTCCAGAACGATGCAAACCGTAGTGCCGCAGTAGTGTCTCAATGACAAGATCAATGTATGGTGGTGCAAGCTGGGAGATTGAGAAGCTGAAAAAACAGTGTGCTGCTCTGGGTGGAGGTGATGGAAGAAGGGAGGAGCTCTCTCAGGAGTCAACCTACCAGTCTCCGGACCCATCAGCGCCACCTTTGGCGGAGAATGTCACTCCAATTCCCCAGCGGGCTCTGCCTTCCCTTAGTGGTTCAACAGCGATACATCCAGGGAGACAACAACAAATGAATGATGCTCATGTGCGACCTCTACGCACAAGAATGCAAACCAAGACTGGCGAGGGGCTAGAGGCCAAAGACACAAAAGTGGTTTCACATATCACCTATGTGCCTGCTACTGCTGAAGAAATGGAGAGATGGTCCAAAGAGGTGAAACATCCAGAAGAAGTAGGACTGGTTACTTGGATTAAGCTGAAACGTTTGACATGCCTGCATAGTCTTCACCCCTTGGATGGATTCCAAATCCTTGCATACAGCCTAGGAGATGCAGAGGCAGACAAACTCAAGGAGAATCTTGAAAAGGAAATATCTGCGGGAACTTCTGAAGCGCTTAATGATGGATGGAAACTCATCAAAGCTTGGATTCAAGCCCGAGCCAATGTGGACTGGTGTAAAATCACTGCAACTGTGCAGAAGACGAATGAGACCGTGGATAAATACTTCGCTTTGGAGATAGAGATATGCTACACTCCGGTCTGATTGACAATCCCGATGACCTGGGAACGACTACACAACAAGAGGCCAAGGCTACTTTCCTCGACGGACTGATTCCTGAGATCAAACAAGAAACAAAGATGATTTTATCGGGTACCTGGGAGGAGAATAGTACTACACTGAACGCTGTGGTGCGAGTGGCAATGAGAGTAGCCCGAGATCTGGATATCAAGATACGCTAGGTCACCTTGAACAAGCTCTTCAAGGAAGAACAGCAAGCTGCTACAACATCAGCACTGGCTAGTTAGATTAGATTCAACTTTATTGTCATTACACATGTATAAATACAGGTAACGAAATGCAGTTTGGCATCTAATCAGAAGTGCAAAGAGCAGCAAGTGCAGTATATACAGTATGCAGTATGTACAGTTAAAGAGCAAATTATGTACAGATAAAAGTAGTAATAATAAATAGGCAGAAGAGCAATATACATGTAAGGTGAAGAGATAGTAAGCGTAATATACAGATGTGCTATATAGATTCAATATAAGGGCAATATACAGATAAGCTATAGAGATAGTTATGTACAGATGTATTAAGTATATACAGATGTACAGATGTATTAAGTATATACAGATGTACAGTCCAAGGGCTATAGCAGCATAGCTATAGCAGAAAATGGTGAGGTTCAGTGGGGGACAGAGTTCAGTAGTGTGACGGCTGTGGGGAAGAAGCTGTTCCTAAACCTGGTGGTTTTAGTCTGTAGGCTCCTGCAGCGCCTTCTGGAGGGGAGGAGTTGAAACAGTTTGTTGGCAGGATGAGAGGTGTCCTTCAGAATGCTGCGTGCCTGCCGCAGACATCTTTTCCTATGGACATCCTCAAGGGCAGGAAGTAGAGTCCCTGTGATTCTCTGAGCAGTTTTCACCACTCGCTGCAGAGCCTTGCGACCAGCGACAGAGCAATTTCCATACCAAACTGTCACACAGTTAGTCAGGATGCTCTCGATCGCACAGCGGTAGAAATTGCTCAGGATGCCAGTGGACAGGTGGTTTTTCTTTAGTGTCCTTAGGAAGAAGAGGCGCTGGTGGGCCTTCTTGACCAGGCTTGAGGTGTTGGTCGACCAGGACAGGTCCTCGGAGATGTGGGTCCCCAAGAATTTGAAGCTGGAGACACGTTCCACAGCCATACCATTGATGTGGGTGGGGTCGTGGGTGTTTCCCTTCTTTTTCCTGAAGTCCACAATGAGTTCCTTGGTCTTGCTGGTGTTCAAGAGCAGGTTGTTGTCAGCACACCATGCAGCCAGGTGCTTCACCTCTTCCCTGTAGTCAGACTCATTGTTGTTAATGATGAGTCCAATCACCGTGGTGTCATCTGCAAACTTTATGATGGAGTTGGATCCATACGCAGGCCTGCAGTCATGGGTGAAAAGGGAGTAGAGGTATAGGGATAGCACACAGCCTTGTGGTGCACCGGTGCTCAGTGACAGGGTGGTTGACTGGTTCTGGCCTGACCTAACAAACTGGGGTCTGTTGGTCAGGAAGTCCATGATCCAGTTGCAGATGGGGTTGCTGATTCCAAGGCCGACGAGTTTGGCGATTAGCTTGGAGGGGATGACTGTGTTGAATGCTGAGCTGAAGTCAACAAACAGCATTCTTGCATATGCATTCTTCCTGTCCAAGTGTGAGAGCACACAATGAAGCGCTGTGGATATCGCATCTTCTGTGCTTCTGTTGCTTCTGTAGGCAAATTGGTGAGGGTCCAGTGTGGGCGGCAAGCATTTCTTGAGGTGTGCCAGGACCAGTCGTTCAAAGCGCTTCATCACTATGGGCGTGAGTGCTACAGGGCGGTAGTCATTCAATGGAGAGAAGAGGCCTGTCAAGGGAGAATGCCACGTCTGTGGTAAATGAGGACACTGGGCAAAGGACTGCCGATTCCGGAAGTCTTCAAAAGAAGATGACTGTCACAGAGAAGTGATAAACAAGATCAACCAGATGGACGAGGAGAAAGTGAAACAATTAGAATCTACGAAAAAAGGTGTATTATTTTTATGTACTAATTTATTTATTTATTTATTGTAGGTCAATTTAGCCTGGCATACTGTCAGTGAGCCTGCCAAAGCTATACTACAGAGTGCAGAGACTTTCCTTCGCTTGCAATGCTTTTTCTGTCGATGGACATTCGAAAAAGTCCTGTCGAGCAGGACATGGCTATAATATCCTTTTACAAATGGCCTCGTGGAGTGGGCACGACCACTGAACTGCCGCCTTGAAGGTAGCTATAAAGTATCACATAGAAAAAATGGGTGATAATGGGTCTGAAAATGTCCATTTCTTTCGCATTCACTTTGAAAAGGGGCAGTCATGGGGTAGCGGTTAAGGAATTTGACTTGCAGCCTAAGGGTCACAGGTTAAATTCCCAACACCGACATCCCAACATCCTTCCCTGTGACTTAAGTGCCCTGAGCATGGTACCATCCCCACACACTGCTGCTCCCCGAGCGCCATTGTCATGGCTGCCCCTTGCTCACATGTGTGATGTGTTGAATGCAAAGGCTGAATTTCGTTGTGCGCACTGTATGCTGTTATGTGCCCTGTGTTCACAATGACCAATGGGAATGACTTTCACTTTTCACAAAATGTACATCATGTTGCAGGAGATGCAGCCATTGGACTGGGTGTAACCCGCTTCTTTTTTTCCATTTGTGTGGAAAACCTCACCTCTGGATTTCACCTGAATTTTGGTGTGTGGTTTGTTATTGCTTTTATGATTTTATAATAATAAAAGTATGGAAGGAAGCCTGTTATGTTCTACTGCTATTATGTTTTTATTTTCATTGAATGCCCAGTGAAGTGCCCAGATCATACCGGATCATTTGGTCCCCTCAGCCTCACCCTTCCTGTTCAATAGTGACATGTTTGTTGTAGCAGGGAGAATTGTGGCCATTTTTTCTCCACAGAGGACCTTGCCTGTCAGACACAGCAATGCTTTTGTCCACGTGTTGCTGGGTGGAAGGTAAGACAGCCACAGTTAACCCTGAGGACTGTCCAGATTTGGATATAAGACAATAAGTCAGGCTTGTATGTGTCTATACAAATGATTTGTGTTGATATGCTATGCTAATTGATTTGTTTTATTTTGGTAAAACAATTTCTTAAAATAATTCATAATAATAATAAATGTTCTTTGTAAAGCACAGTTCATACAAGATGCAGCTCAAAGTGCTTTAACAGTTTGGGCAAACTGTATATATTGTACATATTTGAAATGACATTGTACATGATCAACAATACATGAAACCTGTGTTCTTGAATCCTTGTTCTAACTTAGCTCTTTTTTTTATTTACAAACTTGAAATCCTCTACATTCAAGTTGGAAGGAGAGTCAAAGCTGTCAGATGAAGAAACGGCCAGGGTCCAGAACTTGGCCTTTTCCTGGGACCTCCCCCCTCTGACATCAACAAATAGGAAATTGTTTTGTAGTCACTGTTGACTCATGCAGTGAGTGAAAAAGAATGTATTTCCAAAATTTAGAATAACTAGTCAATTTTCTGCTTCTTGTGACAGTGTGTGTCTAAAATACACAATTTAAAGTATTTTAATCTATTAACACTTTGAATGCTACGCTGTTTTTGCAAGTTTTTGCCCAGAATGCCAGCAATCTAGATCATTGTTGATGATTTTTGTAGAGCCACAGTGTATTCTATGTTATAGCTTTGGACACATACTATGGCTTGTTTGAAAGGTGAGACTAAGCTCTCAGTGGGTGAAAACCATTTCTACATGCCTCTGTTCCTGAGAAATCCCAAGCTAAACACTGGCTAGTTTTCATCAAAATCCCTTTTTTCCCTAGAAATAGAGATATAGTGTCTTTACCTAAATTAAAT